>OZ007513.1:11658481-12018288 GCA_963931865.1 Axinella damicornis | reverse complement strand
ATGTGCGGTTGCCAGTTTGTCCATACATGTTTTTTTAAACATATGAGTTGTTTTATGTTAAATTCTGAGTAAGGGCCGCCCTGGCCTAGAATTGTCAATAAAATTCATTCATTCATGCTATTAAATTACATCTCATCTTACGTACGTTCAGCTTTGCAACTGGCTCCAGCATCATCACTATGACCACAGCTAGGCATAGCAGCAGATTGGCACTCAACCAGCCGGGTCTCATTCCCAACACAAGCCACATGTCAAGAAGCCATTGAAGCATTTCCTTCACCAAAGTATGCATTAGAATAGGCCCCTAGCACCTGCAGAATATAAGAGGCAAACAAACCATTACCACATAGTAGCAGATGTCAGGGCCGGAGCACTCCCTTTAGAGGTGGTAGGGCGGGGGCGGATACAGGATTTATGAAAGGGGTGGTGGTGGGGGGGGGGGGGGGCACTACGCTGCCGGAGGCAGTGCCTAGAGGCGGGTAGCGCCGATCAGTCCGCGCGAAGCGCGGAAAAATTTTGTTCGCCTTCATTTTTCACTTCTTCAGGATGGCTCTCGCGGCACCTTCGCGCTTTGCACTGCAAGTTCCAGATATACGAGGATTGCAGGTCCCCGGGCCGCCATGAGCTTCTTCCTTGCCCAAATTTCGCTCACGAATGTAATATACGTACGTACACGGAGGGGTAATCGTGGTCTCGTTCCCAAGCCGTTCGGTTTCAGGCAACGCACGGTATTGCGAGCTTGAGGAGGCTTGGCCAGGAGTTGCAACGTAGCGGCAGCAAGTTAGTACGAGGAGGAAAATAAAGTGGTGAAGAAGCAAAAGGGGGGGGGGGGGGGGGGGGGGGGGGTGCCCCCCCCCTCCCCTCTACATCCGCCCCTGTAGGGCAGAGGGTGTGAAGTAGTGATGATAAGGATCCTGGAAAAAGTGGTAGGGCCATTGCCCTACCTGCCCTACCGTGTGCGCCGGCCATGAGCCTCTGAGGTGCTCCTCATAAAACATGACATTATTGCCCATGCAAGCAATTGGAGGAGGCCACACAATGAATGTTTGTTGATCTTTTTGAGGTTCCTTTGTACTAACTCATAGCTATTAGATCATTCGCTCAGTGTAAAAAACCAACAACAACAAAAAACACCCCAAAAATCAATTGGAGGGGGCCACGCACTGAATCTGGAGTAGCCCAGTTGCCGGCAAGCGACGCTGGCATCCACATCAGTCCAGCTGTCATCACACACAGTGCCCCAGGCATCATTCCGACAAACTTCCACTCGTCCCTCAGTTGCTACCGAGCCTCCAATCAGCCTGATGGCTCCATCAGCACAGGTACCTGTGGGAAACAGACTTGTGAAGCAAAATCTCCAAAAGATGTGAATGGTCACAAATTGCAATTAAGCTATTCTGCAGCTTTGATCAAATTATTATGCTGTCTGTGATTGTTACACTGGAGACCTTTCTTGCGTATTGTCATTCTCAACTTCAATTTTTGTCATCAAACTTGTGTCAACTCCACTTACGGTTTCTACACTGAACCCCAGCATCTTCATTGTGGCCGCAGTTATGAATGCCAACTGGATTGCTGGGACAGTCAATAAGTCTCGATTCAATTCCTGTACACCGGACATTGTCCAGGAGAATGGATCCAGTTCCCTGGCCATAGAAGGCTCTTGAAATACCCACAGCTCCTGCAGGAAAACGTAATGGTGAGAAATAATATCTATTATAGACAACACTAGAGTACACATCTTTAAAATTTATGCTAAGATTCCGTCGCTGGTCCGGTTTTCTGTTACAAACGCAAACGCAGAAGACCTAAACGCAGCTATGGAAGGCTAAAATGAAGCTCACTGGATCCACAAGTGAAGCTGCACCATTTTTCAGAAACTTAGGTACGTACAAAGCCAGTGCTCTTTGGGAGAAGCTTTCCGAAGAAACTATCCAATTCTCGTAATCTCGGCATCAATTTTGAAGACGCGTACGTAAGTCAGAGTATCCAATTCTAGTGTGGTCTTCAATTAACCTAGTGTTGTAATGGTCGAGTACTCTACATCCTAGCTAAAGTTTAGTTATATATTGGACACAGTGCTCATCAATGCTTGGATACATATAACCAAGAGTGTATAATAATAAGAAGAGAGTATCGAACTCGCTATAGGCTACGGTAACTCGCTATAGGCTACGGTGAATGTATGCGGAAAGTAACGTGACATCCAGTATTGTGCACGTGATCCACACGGATTCGTCAACTTTGTACTCCCCGATATGGCCGAGTTTACTTGCTGCACGCATGCCTTGATCGTCGAGTCAAAGAGGCTAGCTAGCTGTGGTACGGTAGCCATGGCGTCTATGCCAGGTAAGATTGTGTTTTTGACATTAGCACTATACAGGAAGTCACGTTACTTTCCGCATACATTCAACGTTAGCCTATAGCGAGTTCGATACTCTCTTCTTATTATTATACACTCTTGATATAACTGTAAAACCAAACAATGGATAGTGGCATCACTAACCAATCTCAGAATATCCAAGCTGCCTGCAAACGACAGTGGCATCAGGGGTTCCCCAGAGATCGTCGCAAACAGTGCCCCAGTTCTGGTTCCGACACAATTCAACACGTCCCTCGGTGGGTGCTGTTCCTCCTACAAGCCTGACATCATTATTTGTACAAACTGAAGAGAGAGAATAATTGGCAGTTACCATGTGTACACCAATTTTGGATGGCACTGTTCACACATCTTGTTACACTCCTGGTAAGGAAACATTGTGCCACGCAAACCTAGGAAAGGCCTACGAACATTCTGACTACACAAATTTCTGTAATGATTATGGATGTTACAAGCACAGAGCTAATGTGAATTGTCATTTACTTCGACACAGGACACCGGCATCTTCACGGTGGGAGCAGTCAGTAGTGGTAGCATCATATGAGCAGTTGATCAGGGCAGTTTCTGATCCGGTGCATGCCACATCATCCAAATGAATTGGACCACTTCCAGCTCCAAAGAATGCACCAGAATAGGCGATGGCATCTGGGGAAGGAAAAGATGAAGTCGTCATAGCATCTGGGGAAGGCCGAGATTGCCATAATCATTGTAGGTACAATATTTTGTGGTGTGTTATTTTATGTCAGTCGCACGGGGTCTATATTGCTGCCTACTGTACTCTGCATGTGTGCGTGTGAATGCCTGTCTCAGGTATGGACATCGCTACAAACTGCACAGGTAAATATATGTATCCAGGTCTTTAGACGAGGAGAAGCTGGCTTTGTCATCCATCTGGAAAATGGCTAACTAGGTGCTTGAACAGATGACCGGGTGATTGAATTTGAATGCTTATCACCCAGCACAAGTATATTTTTGTGCTCACTAGAATACCTACAGAGCAGCTGTGTTTGACGTCACTGGCCGTAAAACAACCGAAATGCCCTCCATTATATTCTGTTTCTTTCATAAGACTGCATGGCAAGAAAGTAGTAATTTCTACAGTGATCTTAGAAATGCAAGCAGTTTGGAACTTACAAAGTACTACTGCATGTGTCAACTGTTGTTGTAGCGCAGTTACCATGCAGATTAGATCAAGCAGCTACGCAACCTCGAGTACAAGTGAGCTAGTATATATAGTTTCCATTCAGCTGCCATTGAACTCCATGTTCTTTTGCCATGTGGAAGTACTCAGTCACGTGGTTTTTGTGACGTCATAGCACGTCAATGCAGCCGCTCTATGTAGTATCAGTATTTAGTGCATGCATTGTTGATTACTGTACATTGTCAGTACTGGGCCAGTCTACTTACTTGTTCCAAGATAGCCGAGCTGTCTGCAAGCCACATTGGCATCAACAATTGACCAGAAGTCATCACAGACGGTTCCCCACACGCTGTTCACGCAAATCTCCACACGGCCTCTGTTTGCAGTTGTTCCACCAATTAGCCTGATGTTACCAGTACTGCAAGCTGTAGTGTGTTAAACATAACAATTTCGGCACACTTTCAAATAGTGTGATATAAAAATATTATAGATACTAGCTCTACAACTTTATTATCCCCGGCCGTGCACACATGCACAGCAAGGAGTGATTGCAGTATGTCAGTATGTCAGTGGACACAAGAATGAGCAGCTTGGGTGAAATGGGAATGCATTCAGCCTTTTATGCAATGTACAAGTTACACATGTAACTCAGAAACAACAGTTGTACTGATGCTGTACAAACTATGGTACACATCTTTAAAAATTAATGTCGTCATTTGAAGTGCTTTTGCAAACATGCATTTGCAGGTGCCTTCATTGGAGATCGGAAGGCCTCTTCCGTGAACTGGAAGGCTTCGTTTTCTTTTTCTTTTGAAGAAGTGGAGGGTTTCCTGTGCAGAATAATGCCTCAGAGCTTCAGCTAGGTCTTCTGCTGCTTCGCTTCGTTCTTGCAGAGTTTTGTTTTTGGCTATCCAGTACTCTACTTGCAGCAGAGATTCTTGTGGCAGATATGGCTTCTGAAGTTCAGCATCACTTTCAATGACGCATATACCACACATCCATAGGCTTAGAGTTAATCTACAATGATAGGAATGGTCAAAACCACTTACGTTCCACGCATCTCACACCAGCATCTTCACCATGACCATTTGGACAGAAGTCATAGGTACCTATACCCTGACTGGTGGACCTTGCGCAGTCAAGAATCCTTGCCTCAGATCCAGTGCACAGCAAGTCATCCAGGAGGATGGGACCAGTGCCACGGCCAAAGAAGGCATTGTAAAAGGCTCTAGAACCTGTGAAATGCACCACATGCACATTAGTGAGCAGTGTGGCCGATATATCACTAGCTATAAGTTGTGTATTAATTTAATTCCATAATCCCAACAAAGGCTTCCATTTGAGTTTTCATACATACCACTGTCTGCAAATCCAAGCTGCCTGCAGGCCACATTGGCATCATTGACAGACCAGAATCCGTCACAGATTGTGCCCCAGGTCTCATTATAGCACAGCTCCACTCGTCCCTCGTACATAGTGGTCCCTCCCATTAGTCTGAGATCTCCATTGTTACAAACAACTGAAAGGGTCAAATGGAATCGTTTCATCACATTGAATCATCACAATAATACCAAATTAGAGAACGTACGTGTTGTGTTACAGAGAACTCCAGCATCCTCAAAGTGTCGGCAGTCGGTTGTGTCAGGATCATAGGTGCAGTTGGTCAAGTTGTACTCAACACCGGTGCAAGCCAGATTGTCCAGCCAGATGGGGCCCGTGCCTTGTCCATAGCGGGCATTCGAGTAAGCAACAGCATCTACAAGGGTGGAAGTAGAGTTATTGATTTGCAGTGTCAAGGAAAAACAGTTAATAGATTGGTAGTGTGGATTACATACTGAATCGGGAGTATCCAAGCTGGCCACAGGCCACATTGGCATCCACACTGGACCAGAAGTCATCACACACAGTGCCCCATGTCTCGTTGAAGCAGACCTCCAGACGTCCCTCGTTTGTTAGGGTTCCACCCACCAGCCGCAGCTGACCGTCATAACAGAGCCCTAGAGAGGAAATGCCAAGCATCACACCACATGCAAAGTTATTACCTGTACTCGCACGTTATTAAGTGCAGCTCACTTATACACCTCCACTTATAAGGACGTATTCGCTGTTAGGTGCAGGTTCAACTCTCGTCCCAGCTATTAAGTGTTGAAGTCTACTTCAAGAAACTGTCATTGTCAATCCTGAGCATCCAACAGAGTGGAAAAAGCTATAATTCCAAATGAAGCGCACTTCTTCTTCTTCCTATTCGAGGAATGCCATCCAAAATTAAGCGTGTCTCATTATTAGGTGCATATTTCCTTCCTGTGGAGATGCAGGCACATGTGTTTATTGAACGTGCAACGTGCAAGTACAGGAGTTCATGAGAGTACACACTACACAGCTCTAGCTACCACCATCATGCTTTGCAACACATACTTGTGGTACTGCAGCGGACACTAGCATCTTCAAAGTGGGCACAGTTATGTGAGCCAATTCCATTATTTGGACAGTCCACAAGTCGGCCCTCGGTACCAGTGCACTGCACATTGTCCAGGAGGATGGACCCAGTGCCCTGACCAAAGGCAGCAAAGGAGAGGGCCTGTGCGTCTGCAGGAAAAAAAAAAGAGTACTATGTGATCCAGAACCATGCACCGTTCATTAGGAGATGTGCAAACAGTCACAGCAATGGCTTCCAGTAGCTCTACACCAGTCACCACATGGGAAAAAAATTGCTGGTCCACGTTTCTAGGGTTACAAGGCTATTTAGCAGATAGCGAGACATTTATGGTGCACTCATGCAGACTTGAAATGCTTGATTACACGTGTTTGCCATCTGTTGAGGACTGGAACCTTGAAGTAATAAACAGTCACCCTCCTACACTGGGCTCACAAATGTTTGTTTGTCTAACAAGCTCTTACGCTCTCAAACGTTTCATTTCACATTCCCCAGACGATATCCTAATATGATTATTGCATATGCACATGCCATTCAAAACTTACTAAAGCGAGAGTACCCAAGCTGTCTACAGGCCACATTGGCATCAGGTACTCCCCAGAGGTCATCGCACACGGTGCCCCAGGCATGGTCATCGCAAACTTCTACGCGTCCCTCTGATGCAGTAGTTCCACCGGCAAGTCTGATGTCACCGTCGGCACACACTGAAACAAGAACAGAAAGAAACCAGAGCAAGAATAGACAGTTGGTACACTATTATGGGATTGACTACTCTCATATTTGGACGGTGGGTGAAAATAGTATATAACTAATGTACCGTAGTCTCTCGAAAATACGCCCACCCTCGAAAATACGCCCAACCCCTTTTTCACGGCAAGTTGTTGCAAGGGTAATTTATTACTCGAAAGTACGCCCACCCTATTAGCTCGAACAGGAAAGCACTTGAATAGCTCCGGAAGAAGTACTGTCAAAGAGGTTGGACTAAGAAATGAAGGCTGGCTATCGTGGTACTATTTGCAATGAATTTCATTATGTTGCATGCCATTGCATAATCAGCTGTGTATTGAGTGCATGACATGAGACCGTGCACGCACTGTGCATGCAAGTTTGTGTCTTCGTGTATGCAATCGCTTCGGAAGCAGCAGCAATCGGCAAGTCCCGAAGATGGTCTGCGCACTCTACGTCATTCAAGCACTCCTGCTGTGTCTTGTTTGCTGTTCCTGTAGCTACTCACACGAAGAGATTGTTCCTGCTTACTAAGAAACCCCGGGAGTAGTAGTAGTTAAGCCTTGCTAGAATGACTATTGCAGTATGGCACTCGTATATTTGCTGATTTTACGCATGTACTTGGGTGGGCCTACTTTCGAATTGGGTGGGCCTACTTTCGAGTCAAGGGTGGATCTATTTTCGGGAGAGGGGTCCTCGAAAATACGCCCATCCCCCCCTCTTTGAGCAGCCACTAAGACAGCCTTTGACAGACAGCCTTTGATCTTTGAAAAGTGTGCATTATCTAGATAATGTGTGCATTAAGCGATTTAATGCTCCGTCATGTGATCGATTCTGAGGCGTCTGATTCGTTGAGGGTCACGTGAGTAGCACTAAGTTAACCCAAGGAAAAAGGGCATATTAGGCCTAGCAAGAACACTGGATGTGTAATCCCTTACCAAATCGGCAGCGGACACCAGCATCTTCACTGTGGATGCAATTGTGCACGCCAAATACACTTGCAGGGCAGTCAACAAGTCTGGACTCCGTGCCTGTGCATGCCACGTTATCCAGGAGGATGCTACCAGTCCCCCGGCCAAAGAAGGCATTGCGAATAGGTATAGCACCTGTGGGGAAATGTCAAAGAGTGACTGTAATTTTCTGGGGAGCATTCCACACACCACACTATAATAGCAAATCTGGATTTTACGCACCTGTCCTAGCAAATCCAAGTTGTCCACAGACCACATTAGCATCAGGAGTTCCCCAGAAGTCATCGCACACTGTGCCCCAGGCATTGTTGTTGCAAAGCTCAACTCGACCATTGGTAGAATTGGTTCCACCTCGAAGCCTGATGTCATTCTGGATGCAACCTATATTGACCACAACCAGGTCAAAGAGGGATCTTTAAAACAAGCACCATGCATAAATAGACAGAGACACTCTCATAAGTCCTAGATTGTGTGCTATGGGAGTGCCAAGGAAGAGGATACATGATGAATCATCGTCATTGCGGCGGATGATGACATCATGTGCTCTTGTATACTACCAAGAAGGAAATAGTCAACTACAGAAATTATTGGTCCTAATGTTATGGGTATGATAAATCTCTGTATGCCTACCCTGACATTCAACACCAGCATCTTCAAAGTGGGCACAGTTGTGATTGCCAATTCCATTGTGGGAACACTCCAGAAGTGAGGTTTCGTTACCAACGCACTGCAGATTATCCAGAAGGATGGTGCCAGTTCCTTGACCAAAGAAGGCAAAGCTGCGTGCAATTGCACCTGTAGAATAAAACAACGACATAAACTACGTATACTGTCACATGTGTTCATACCGAGTCAGTGACGTGTGGATAACAAGATGGGTTGGGAATCTCTGCTAGTTGCCACCTTCAAGAGTGCAAGAAGTGGTGGCTACAGCTTCTTTCTGTCGCCAATCGTACGCAGCTCCTGAATGGATTCTGTACGTCCAGAATTGACCACTGCTCCACCATATTGTACATGATTTTGTAGAACTCAAGGGGTGACAGGCCAGCCGGACTCAGTTTTAGAATTTGTATGCATATTTACGCCAAGGATTGGAATGCTTCTCTGACATGCAATTGTGGTGCAGCTTCGCCACAAATTAGAAGGCTTGTTGTGAGACTCGGAGGGATTCTTCTGAAGACTTGAAAGCTAGGGTTCTTCCAGCCGGCTTTGTGTGTACCTAGGTTTCCGAAAAATGGTGCACCTTCACTTACGGATCTTCCAGAGCTTTGTTTAGGCCTTCTGTAGCTGCAATAAGATCTCCTGTAGCTGTGTTTGTAACGGAAACCCAGACCAGTGACGGAAATGTTTCTGATTCTCGGCATCGATTTTGAACATGTGTACCGTATCTAGCTACGTGTGCAATCGTGTAATAGCCCACACAAGCAGTCTTCCACTTTAGTGATGGAGATCATTAATTGTTGACTGTTGTACACTGTTGGCATGGGAACCATTTGAATAATATCTAACCATACCTTATATGTACTTCTCTAGTGTTAGTTGACTACAACTACTACTGCATATACCTGTCCGTAGAAACCCTAACTGTCCACAGACCACTCTCGCATCAAGAGGGCCCCAGAAGTCATCACACACAGTGCTCCATGCGTTGAGGTAGCATATCTCAACTCGACCCTGGCTGGAGTTTACTCCGCCAGCAAGCCTGACAGAACCATCAATACAGCCTGTGTAAAGATGTAGAAGGAAAATTAAGTTGTATGCTGATGTATATGGTTGGTTAGGGCAGAGAAAGTGGCAGCTATGATAAGTCCCTTTGACATAATATACTCACATACTAATGTGCCACAACTTCTGACATGAGATGAATAGTCCCCTTTTGAACAGATACTGTTGTACTGAAAGAATTTAGTTCCAGTGCAGGCTATGTGCAGCATTATGTCATAGTATGAGGCAGCATCTAGTACACAGCAAATTCGAGTGTATGCTCTCATCATCAGGTTGCGATTAGAGTGTGTCCTCGATCACTGGACACCAATTTTATCATCAAACATTGCTGAGAGCCAAGAGTGCACTACTGCTGCCTTACTCGGTTTGGGAGGCACAATTTCTGTAAGTTCTCCACGCATGCATGCACGCTCTTATAACATTCAACCCACTGAGGTTCCGCCCTTGTGGCAGGCAATCACAATCTCACGTTTTTCAATTTAGCCTGATTATATTCCTTGCCTGCCAAACAGGAGAGCTAAAAAACTGCTTTACTCTTCCGTTCACGCCCTTATATACCCCCTCCACGCATGCGTACCAACCTCATGGGGATGCCCCACTAATATGAGAGCTACGTTTCTGTCTAATTCCCTCCACTTTGCTCCAGTCAACCGACAGAAACAACACTTCGTTCCGGATTGACAGCCAAGTGGACTGAAATACTGAGGTCACATGGCGGAGAAATTAACTGGCAACTTTCATTTGGGAAGAGTTAATAGGGTAATCGTGTGGAAGTGTCCATACTAACCGCATCGTGTGAGCCAAGTATAGGTTCAGTTCTGCAAAGTGTCTGATTTTCAAATTGAAAGTAGTAATGACGTCCGATGAAAGTGCCCACTGTACGATACCAGACAGTCTGGTTCAGCACTTTCAAATTCTCCCAGTCAAGTAATAGGTGATGGTACCCAAGTGTAGCTAATATTCTTGACTGTTCAGTGCACAAGATGAGCAGTTGTTTTATAAGCTCCAATACATGATTGCGGTATTAATGTTAAATGAATATTTCTGTACAAACTCTACAACATAGTCAACCATCGTGTAGCTTTTCACCTTGACAAGTGACTCCCGCATCTTCAAGGTGTATGCAGTTATGATTGGCGGTATATCTGCAGTCCACTAGACGAGTTTCTCTTCCAGTGCAGGAAACATCATCCAGATAGATGGGGCCCGTTCCCTGGCCAAAACGGGCAAATAGATAGGCGGTTGCTCCTGCAGGAAGTAACACATAGGTAATGCTACTGAATCAACACCCGAAACCACCAACACATACCAACTGGAGAGAATCCAAGCTGTCTGCAGGCTACAGTGGCATCAAACGTTCCCCAGAAGTCATCACACACAGTGCCCCAGGTGTTGTTCATACACACTTCCACTCGGCCTTCGTTAACAGTTGAGCCTCCAATCAGTCTGATGTCATTAGTAAAGCAGCCTGATAACAGAAGAGGGTGAACATAATTATGTAAGATTGAAATGAGCAACAAGATTATACAAACTCCAGTATACACAGCGTGCCCTGGTAACCTCTAACACCTAGCTACATGTATACATACTACTGCAATACTGTGAGAAATTATTGGAAGATTTGGTTCCAAATACATGTTAGCCAAGGACATAAACGATAGCGAATCCAGTAGCACATGTTTCCAATAGGAGAGGGCTTAACATGCTATAAAGTTGCATCAATAATGCACGTACCCAAGCATCTAACACCTGCATCTTCAGAATGGACACAGTTGTGAAGGCCAACCGGATTGGCACGGCAGTTCACAAGGCGGCTTTCACCACCATTACAAAAAACATTGTCCAATAGAATGGGTCCAGTTCCTTCTCCAAAGAAGGCAAGACGGAAGGGTGTAGCACCTGTGGGGTTGTCCAACGAGAATCATCATTACTTACAGTGTTCCAAACAAAGAGACTGCATTTTTGATCTTAGCAGATTTTTTCAATCATATTACTCTCCTGGTAGCTGGTAAGAGATTAGAGCAGAGAGGGCCATTAATGACTCTCTCTGCTCTTAACACCTACACACATGATAAAACTTTACTAGTTGACTAACTGAATCAATACGCTGTCAAGGATTCACTAAAACTCCAGACACACGAGGAAATTTCCATGTAAATATAGTTAATAGTGACTGGACAGATCTGTTTCTACACTAGCAAAAGGGTTAAAGATGTTGTTAATTTATTTCTGACCACTTGGGAAAGTGTAGAAAGATTCTGCACCTTCATGCACGATCGCTGCTACGCACTGACCCAAACGTACACTAACTGTGCTGAAACACATTGATGGAGGAACTATGAATGCTTTTGTCTTGACTCTCATAAATACTTTATAGCCCGTAAATCAGGAAATGCCTGCTTCATAATATAGCATGTGTCTTAAACGATGGCACTGTGATTTGAAATGCTTATGTGTTGTTGATGCTAATTAAGTAAAGCAAGGATCAAAGGACTATTTAACCTGTTGATCCGAACCCAAGCTGTCTGCACACCACCCGAGCATCAGCAGCACTCCAGAAGTCATCACACACTGTCCCCCACGTGTTGTTGCTGCAAAGCTCCACACGGCCCTCGTTGGAGTTCGCACCTCCACGAAGTCTGATGTCACCGTTTGTACAAGCTGTTAGATCTGCACAGAGAAGCGAAAAGGAAACCATTACCTGCCTCTTTCAGCCCATTGGTGCAACCTGGTGCTATGGCAATCACGAACAGATGCTCACACAATTGTGTCAAACTTGTTATACAATGTACAGGGCATATAGTCAGTGGTTTGTTGTATTTCTATTGCACATGCTCAGAAGCGTCATGTGACAACCATAATTATTATTATATAAATCGTAGGATGTATAATTGCATACTTCGGCAGCGGACACCAGCATCTTCAAAGTGTAGACAGTTATGGATTCCAAGTGCATTAGCAGGGCAGTCCACAAGTCTGGCCTCAGTGCCAGCACACTGCACATTGTCCAGGAGGATGGGACCGGTTCCCTGGCCAAACTGTGAGAACGAAACCGCACTTGCTCCTGTGGGGAAAAAGTTTGCAGTGAAGTGAGTTACAAGTACTAATTTTCAGAAATGAAGAAACAGGAGAAACTATAGAGAAACCAGCTGTAAGTATGAGACTGGACAGGCACTGTCATTGTCAAAGTTACTCCGTGATCGCACCATCCGCATGCTGTTTGAGTCCGTCGTGGGACCACTTCAACTTCTGAGTATTACATTATTTCCTGCATAGACCACACCTATGGGGCACTCCTCTATGTCTAGACCACACCTATGGGCACTCGTCTACGCAGGAGAATCACTGAAAAGCCAAATACTAAACTTCTAATGGTCCCACCACGGTGTGCGGACAGTGTACGGAGAAGCTCTGGTTACGGTGCCCGTCTTGTCTGTATCTTCAGGTGATTTCTCCTGTGTAACAACAAACCTGTTGGAGAGAATCCCAGCTGCCTGCAGACCACATTAGCATCAGGAGCTCCCCACAAGTCGTCACACACAGTACCCCAGATGTTATTGTTGCAGATCTCAACTCTACCCTCACTGGAAACTCCCCCATTCTGGAGTCTGATGTCACCATTTGCACATCCAGTGGATATATCTGTGGGAGAATATAACGAAGCAATAATGCGTAAGACTGTAGGGCTCCACCAACACTGTCATCGGTACCACTATTGGTATAGTGATACCAGCACAATGGTGAGGCATCGAGTATCGGTTATTGGAATTTGGAATTCCAAATAATGCAACTAGTAGTTTCTAATTGGTAGTACTGTGCATACAGAGCATATTGCATATCACAGTGGTATGGTATTGGTATCGGCCTAATACACATATTCCTCAGAAACATCGGTAAAATGTGGCACAGGCAGAACTCTAAATGGGAGTAACAAGACGACAACAAGAAGACAGGAACAATAAAGCATCTTGGTCCCAGACCAAAACCAACCCCAGCGCGGATCGCATCTAGTATCCTCCCTCCCCGCGCGTGATACTGGAAGCGATCCGTGCTGGGGTTGGTTTGGGTCTGGGGCCGAGACTAATAGCATCTTAGAACCGAATGTAGCCTGTAAGTTACACAACTTGGCCCGCTGGTGCATTGGCGTGAACCACAGTCAAATAGCACACACTTGTCATGCATAACAGCTCACTTTGGCAGGTGACACCAGCATCTTCACTGTGGAAGCAGTTGTTCACTCCGATTGGTTGGCTGGAACAGTTGATGAGTCTGGACTCAGTACCAAGGCACTGAACATTGTCCAAGAATATTGGCCCTGTTCCTGGTCCAAAGAAGGCCTGAGTGCGGGCAATTGCTCCTGCAATAATGTGGATTGACTATGTGAAAAATATTACATACTATAATGTGCATACAAGCAGAACAACTGAACGAGTGTCTCTTTGGGTTGTATGTATGTACTATGTAGTCAACAGACACAAGCCTGTAAACTATAGGATCCGACATGCTGGCTGTGGATGTGAGGTAGAAAGAAAAAAGTACATGACAATGGTCAGTTATTTAAGTAATTACTGTTATATACAGAAAGACGGAATATGTGGTGTAACTGTTTAGGGTAACCAAAAGCTTATTCAAAATCCTCGGACTTATGCAATCTTATGCGGTCTATAAGATAGTCTCGCATCTATAATAAATTAATGGCTCCTCTTCTTTTCCGACGTCCTCTACTGGACAGTTAACAAGTCTAATCCATTAGTGAAACATTCCTGTGTGCATGTACCTACATATACGTACCTGATGTGGGGTGTCCAAGCTGCCTGCAGGCCACCATTGCATCTTCTGCTGACCAGACATCATCACAAACAGTGCCCCACTGGTTGAGGTAGCACACTTCAACTCGTCCCTCGCTCGGGCTTGATCCACCAACAAGTCTGAGATCACCGTTTGAACAGGTAGCTATGAAGCAAGAAAATAATATAATAAATGACCTTTGCCATCAAGACATGTAAAATAGGAACTCCAATAGAAAAATTTCGTCATAGCTACATATAGATCTTCTTGCATCCAAAACTTAATCACTGGTGCAGGCTGAATAACTTGCATGCGCGTGTTAGCATTCACATGACTGTTATCAGAATGTGACCGGGCAATGAGCATAGAAATTATGACACTAAACATACGCTCGTGCACATCACAGCAACTGTGAGTCAAGTTTGCGTTTATAGCTGAAGCAGTCTAACAGGTACGTCGCCGGCCATGGCGGTAGTAGACTCTAGCTACAGGAAAAACAGGGGACCCTTACGTTGGCATCTGACACCAGCATCTTTCACATGGCCACAGTTATTTGACCCGATTGCATTTCTGGTACAGTTAATAAGAGCAGTCTCGGTCCCAGTGCACCGCACGTTGTCCAGGAGAATGGGTCCAGTTCCTTGGCCAAAGTAGGCAAACAAAACAGCAGTTGCTCCTGTAGTGAGAAATTAAATTTTATATAATGAATTAACCAATACACATGGCACATACGTACGTAGAACTAGCTACCTAAGATGATCAATTAGACATTAGAGTCTAGAAATCTGAGCAAAATATATTCATTCACTCCCAGTAAGATTCACACAAGCAGTTGAGAAATATTGCCATTAAATGCCTTTCCATCAAGCTTACATATATCGGTTGTCAAATAGTTACTACTATACTTGACGTGCTCTTTATCACAAAGTGTTCACTGGAAAATTAGCCGAGATGCATGAAATGCTGAGGACAGATCCGTCTTCATATACCCATACCATAGAGTACGTATCAAGCACCCATCACGTCATGTATCAAGCGCCCACTCCCTGCTTCATGCAAAAGTTACTGCACTGGGTTCAAAAGTAGTGTAGTAAGGGCCCACACATCACAAAAGTCTTGAATAGTATTTCGTAACCTTTGGGTGAGGTTGTGCATTCAAAAAGGCCGATTTACAGTGAAGTATGGACTACAGCGTGCTTCTCTGCCAAGCGTTTCAGAAGACTCGTGATCAATTTCCTTACGTGTAAAATGTTCATAGCCGGTCATTGATATTCACAGCTTACCGCAGCGCTTGTTGTTTGTACAGTGCTGAATGGGTGGGCGGATACTACATGCCTAACTAGTCGAGTACGTATCTAGCGCCCACCCCCCTGTTCAGCTGCGTTCTAATGTCCCCAAACCAGGGGCGCTTAATACGTACTCTACAGTACCAGTAAAGGGGTAACTATCACAGGATTCTATCAAGTGTGGAAAAAAAAACAAAGGTACAATTCTGTGACTTTTTAAAGTTACCTAACGGAGAGAATCCAAGCTGCCTACAGGCCACTGTAGCATCAGGGGTTCCCCAGAGGTCACTGCAGACAGTCCCCCACACTGCATTGTAGCAGATCTCTACTCGGCCTTCGGTAAGGTTTGATCCTCCACGAAGTCGAATGTCACCATTTGCACAGTCTAACATGCAATACAGATATAAGGAAACATATACACCCTCACGTCATCAAATGTGATATTATTCGTACCAACACGGACCTTCTCTTGTATGAACACATGCCAGAGCCCACACATATCAGATTCTATGTTTGTGCATATTGGCATTGCTGACTGTATTAAATGGTGGACCCTACCAATGATTAAACGACAGAGCTGGACACGCATAGAATAGAAGTGGTTTGGTCGCAGGTACATAGACACAAATTGTTTTCGTGATTCCTGCAATGTTATTATTGGGTTTAGCAATCGTTTAACTTTGTGTATCTTTTTTTTTTCACTGGGCAGACAACAGACAAACAAACCAATTACTTAACCTCATTTTGTAACAATGACACTGGCATAAGTTTCCTAATGGTAAGCAAAAATGGTATACGAGGTACTTTGTACTCACTCTGACAACTGACGCCGGCATCCTCAGTGTGGTCACAGTTGTGAAGACCCAATCCATTACTGGGACAGTCAGCAAGTCGTCTCTCAGTGCCACCACACATCAGATTGTCCAGGAGGATTGGTCCCGTTCCTTGACCAAAATAGGCTTCACGACGGGCAATTGCACCTGTATGTAGGAATAGGTGTGTCCTAAATGAACCAGATATTCCAGTAACTAGATTCATGAGAAGTGAAAAACAAACTATATATAGTCACATTACCTCATCAGTTAAACTCCTAGGCCAATCATATTATAAGAACCTATGTACATTACTTTCTGATGGTTATACATACTATATCTACAGGAATCGGTTTGCAGATCGCATACGTATATCCACAGGTTACGTGTCAACAACATTCCATCTCTTGAGTAGGGTTGCCTCACTGCGAGTCACCAGTCAAGTATGTACCTACATACAGTAAGGCATGAGTACCTCCCCTATATTGCAGTACGATTACGCAATAACTGCTTGCACTCTGACTTCCATTATGCAATAACTGCTTGCACTCTGTCTCCATTATATAATATTATGTAATAACTCCTTACACTCTGGTTTCCATTATGCAATAACTCCTTGCACTCTGAATCAATATGTGAATACTCTCCCCCTGTTTACACCCACTGTTGTTCCTGGAGGCTTGTCTGTATACCCGATTACACAATCATGAATAAATTATTACCACATAATTTCAGCAATAGGCCTTGAACATACCGTAGTGTACGTATCAAGCGCCCACAACGTATCAAGCGCCCACCCCCCTCTTCACGCGAAAGTTACTGCACAGGGTCCAAAAGCAGTGTAGTAGGGGCCCACCCATCACAAAAGTTTTGAGCAGCATTTCTTAACCTCTGGGCGGGGTTGTGCATTCAGATTTATGCTTTCTCTGTCGAGTATTTCTTCTCAAGGACTTAGAAAAGACGCGCGATCAATTTCCCAGCGTGAAAAATTGCCTTATATATTCATAGCCGGTCATTGATATTCACAGCTTACCGCAGCGCTTGTTGTTTATACAGTGCTGAATGGGTAGGCGGATACTACATGCCTAAGTAGTCTGAGTACGCATCTAGCGCCCACCCCCCTGTTCAGCGGCGTTCAAATGTCCCCAAACCCTGGGCGCTTAATACGTACTCTACGGTAATAGCATGCATTGTGAGAAGCATAGAAGCATATAATGACGAGCTGGAAGAGCACAATTGTGCTATCCATCATAAACAGCAGTGGACCAAACCTCTACTAACTCATTAATTATTCATAAGTGCATACCCCGCGTGCGAAGTGTTAAGAGAGCCTGCTAAAAGACCATCAGGGCTAGCCAAGACATGCTCATGAATAAGGAAGTTTTGGAGCTAGCACATAGCAACAACCGGTGAGGGTTCACCATGGTTACAAGCCATATGTGTGTCCAGCCCTGAGGTGACCTTGAGCACTTATAGCAGCAGTGTTCAATGTCAAAGCAAGTCACCCAGTGCTGTTTTAGTTAACTAAAACTGGTTTGAAGTACTATGGTTACCAACTAAACAAAACGAAGAATTGTTTTGTGAAACGAACTATAACGCTCACTCAAACAAAAAGAGAAGAGTGAAAACAAAGGCCATGTCCATTTAGCTAAGCCTAAAACTAAAAGCTTCCGAACCCCACAACTAACCGAGGGGAAACCGCACACCTGGTAGCCATTGTAACTGGTTGTAACTCACTGGTAGCGCAAGCTAAGTATTGCCGCTCATTCAGATTAATGCACATGACACGTGAGGACCATGCCATGCTCAGTCGATCGATCAAGTCGGCAATGGTGGCCAAAGAAATTATTACAGCACTCACAACTTCCAGCACGGTAAGTTTTGGCATGTAAGCGTCAGTGAACGACATTGATCACGACCAGAATCTTTGTGTGCCTTTCCTAAGAGCTGCACTATAGTAAACACGCAGTTATGGCATCCCCATACGTGTCAGGCAAACCTGACACGTATGGGGATGCACAGCATGGTATGTCTTTTTGGCGCCATAACCGTGTGTTTATAATTACTTAGTAAGACGTGAATATTTTCTCCAACTATCCACACAATCTGAGTTCAGGGAACACGTGAATATTGTGCCCTATGCAAAAAACATAGTACCTCTCGGCCTGTCTGGCACAAACATCCCAAAACAAAATGAATGCCTAATGAATATTGCACCTGTAGGTGTGTCTGGCACAAGCATCCCATAAAATAATTAATATCGTGGTATCCAATTTCACAGGTGAATATTCCACTAGTTCATGGTGTACTGCTGTAGTGAGCCCTCATTGGTTGTTGCTATGCACTGGTTCAAACAGTGCCTTATATGGAAGCCCTAGCTTACGTCACAATCTAATCTAATCTAATCTAATCGGTAGTCTATTGTTCTATACATAGCCCAGATATTCTGTTCTGCATTCTGGATACCAAATATGCAGCATTAGCAGCAGTGGTTGAGTTGTCATGGCGACTAGTAGTGGCAGTGCAAAGTACGCCAGTGGCAGTGCAAAGTACACCAGCTGCAGAGTAGGGTATAAGTGATACGTCTCAACTCCAAGTGAGTTGCTTTGAGGGTGATGTTGTTGGTGTGTTTGAAGGACTTTTCCATTACAAAGTGTCCCGGAAGACCTACAGAAACCCTAAACAAAGCGCTGGAAGATCTGATTTGTAACTGCACCATTTTCACTTCAAAGCTGGCCAGAGTTCTTCCGAAGAAACCTTCCTTCCGCCTCTTCCGATTCATGCGAGAAGCCTTCTGGTTTTCAGAAGTATGCAGCCTTTCAGTTTGCAGCAAATCTGCACCACAAACACGTCAGAAAAGCGCTCCAAATCTCGGCATCAATTTTGAAGAGGCATACCGTATATTGTGGTGTGTTGAAATGCATTCTGGTCAGCCAGGAAAACTATTGTTTACAGATCTCCCAACTTCAAAAAGAACTCTATAGCTAGTGAGATACCCCAACAAAGTTGAACTTGGTCCCATAAGTAGCTGCCCCGTGAGTTTTCTTGGACATCTTTGCCCTGGTGGTACTAGTGCTGGTGGTACTCACTACTGTCATCACATCAGAGTCCTGCACGTGCCCTGAGCCAACGTCCCCCTTTCAGAATCACTCATTCCAATAGTTACTACTGACTACCAAAAATATGAGCTGACATGCCCACACGTGCACAGAACTTTGAACTTTAGTTGATCAGCAGATCGCGAGAAATGAGGAAATCGCCGTGAGACCATGAGATCAGGGCTCATGGTGGGATCGTGAGAGTTGAGAGGTCTGTGTTTATTGTACTCAAACACATATTATGTAGATATATTTTAGACAGTACTACGAACCTGTTTGACCAAATCCAAGCTGTCTGCAGGCCACGTTTGCATCAAGACCGAAAAACTGATCATCACACACGGTCCCCCACTGGTTGTTGTCACAGATCTCAATCCGACCCTCAGTGGCGTTCATTCCTCCACGAAGCCTAATGTCACCATTAGTACAGGTTCGTGTAGCACCTACGTCGCAACAGGAAGCGAAACACAGCAAATCATCACAATTAGTTGTTCATGATCTCTAGTAAACTCTAGTAATCTCTAGTAAACTCTAGTAATCTCTAGTGATCATCTGCAGCAACCTCTAGTAATTCCTACTATTTCTAGTAATCTCCAGTTATCGTCTCTAGTAATCCCTAGTATAATGTCTAATAATCTCCTGCACTCTCTAGTTATCGTATCTCTAGTTATCGTATCTAGTAATCCCTAGTAATCTCCTCTGATTCTCCAGTAACTCCAGTAATCTCTAGTTATTGTATCTAGTAATCCCTAGTAATCTCTAGTAACTGAGATAATCTCTAGTTATCGTCTCTAGTAATCCCTAGTAATCTCTAGTAACTGAGATAATCTCTAGTTATCGTCTCTAGTAATCCCTAGTAATCTCTAGTAACTCTAGTATTCTCTAGTTGTCGTATCTAGTAATCCCTAGTAATCTCCAGTAACTCCAGTAATATCTAGTTATCGTCTCTAGTAATCCCTTGTAATCTCTAGTAACTGAGATAATCTCTAGTTATCGCCTCTAGTAATCTCTAGTAACTCTAGTAATCTCTAGTAATCTCTAGCCTAAGTATTCTCTCCAGTAACTCTAGCAATCTCTACTAAGGCCTATTCCAATTTGATTAGTGGATAAGAATGACCAATTTCTGTCCCTGCACGACCATTATGGACATTAATACTTACTTTGACATCTGACACTGGCATCTCCAGGATGGCCGCAGTTGTGCATGCCAACTCCAAGGTTTGGACAGTCCCAGACTCGAGCTTCAGAGCCATCACAGCCCACATTGTCCAGGAGGATGGGTCCAGTTCCCGGACCAAAGTAGGCGAAGCTAAGAGGCACAGCGCCTACAAGAAAGGTCATAACCTATGTCAACAGACTGATATAAGGGCTAATGGATAAGAACAGGATAGAAGAACCAACAACCATTCCATGCAGCCAAGTTGTTTTGAGAGTAATGGTTTGTAATCAGTGTTTCATACAGTGGGAGTGGGGGCACTGGGATATCTCCCCCCCCCCCACCCAAGAATATGAAAATGTTTCATGTCATAATTACCTTATCAACAAGGAATAATGTACTTGGAATTCACATGTGGTGGTTTTGAACACAAGTGTTTGGTAGCTTCCAAAATCCACCAGATTCAATCTCATTTTTTCTAAATTTTCTGGGGGGCATGCTCCCAGACCCCCTAGAACTGTGCTCCTGTAATAGCACAATTGAGTTCATGGTAGGACATTTAATTTTTGAATATATTTCCTGTGTAGACCACACCTACGGGCACTCCTCTAAGCAGCAGAATCACTGAAAAAGCCTAAAACAAACTTCACGTGTTCCCACCACGAACTGGACTGGGTGAGCGGATGATATCTGAAGGTGTTACCTGTTGCAGAGAATCCAAGTTGCCTACAGGCCACAGAAGCGTCAGTAGTTCCCCAATTGTCATCACACACCGTCCCCCATTGGCTTTGGTAGCAGACCTCCACACGTCCTTCAAGATCACTTCCTCCCGCAGCAAGTCTGATGTCCCCAGTTGCACAAACTGATGATGAAGAGTTACGTGACAGCAAAGTAACATGCACACACATACAATCGTACATAGAATCCATGCTTGTAGCATGACTTTTGAAAGGCTCTCCCCATCCAGCGTAATACATGCAACTGTTCATATGCTGGCTCCAGGTGCACACTCTGAACAAACCCATAATTAGCAGCTGAAATTAAGGATATGCCAGAACTAACTCTGCTACGTCATACCATTCCCGTCATAATGCAAGTGTACAATACTTAGTGCAACGGTATGCTTACTTTGACAGGTGACCCCAGCATCTTCGTGATGGCCACAGTTATCTGAACCGAATGGCGCCCTAGCAGCACAGTCGGTGAGTAGGGTCTCGTGCCCCATGCAGCGCACATCATCAATGTAAATGGGTCCAGTTCCCTGACCAAAGTAGGCAAATGTCCGGGGAATTGCACCTGTAATGGAAATAATGAAGCTGAATACTCCACTCTGGCCCAGGGATATACGTAGCCTACTGTAGTACAGTACATGGCACAAGTTAGTAAAACTGCCAAAGTAATTAATTGAATGAAGAGGAGATATTGCTGGGAGGTTTGTTTCAAGTTGTAGGCCAGAGATAAGAACAACAAAGTTTACATTCAGTAAATACGTATAAATATACCTGTTGGAGAGAAGCCGAGTTGCCTGCAGGCTACACTGGCGTCAAGAGTCTCCCAGCCGTCGTCACATATAGTGCCCCAGACATTGTTGATGCACAACTCGACTCGACCTTCATATCCGTTCGAACTTCCAGCAAGCCTCAACGTATGGTTAGCACATCCAACTGCAGTGACAATAATACCCTAAAATTAAATGTTGGCTGCAACAAAATGAAATGAGTAGAACAGTAATGATTTGATGCAGTAGCATGTGTGGAATGCATTTATCAATTATTATCATACCACAGAAGTATGCAGCAAATCTCTAAGGCTGTACCGTATCAAAATTGGCATTGATCCTGAACCAAATATTAATTGATTGCAGCAGATTGGACATGATGAGGACATTGAACCAGTAGTCAGGCTGTCTGTCTTGTGATGTTCAGTTCTTTCTTAGTCCTTGATATATATCTACATCATGCACCCTACTTAGCCTCGTTCCCAGGCCCCGGCCAGCTTTTCGTCGCTTGCAGTACGGAAAAGTGGGCAACCGAAAGCGATGCGCAGGCCTGGGAACGCCTACTGTTGTATTGTCTTTCTCTCCTCATGCCCTTATATGAAGTGATGATTGTACGGTGACTGCGCTGCTAGCGATTATGACCATCAATTGCCAATGGTGAAACTCTGCACTGTCAATGTTTCTCCATGTTCATGCCATTTTCACGAGTTTGTCATGGGATCACTTCACTTTTGAATATTGCGTAGACTAGCACTCCTTAATTCCAAAAACACTAAGACTGTCTGATCAGCGCAATTCCAGTTCTCGCACGCAATACAATTGACATTGACTCAATGATGGTGCCTGTCCAATCAACTTGTGAATCAAATTGTCTAAGTCGCCGAAGAAGTCAATGTGACTACATGCTATAAGTTACATGAGCATCCACTGTGCATGATATCAGCGATATCATCCCTGATAAATCAGAACAGCCTTACAACTCTCCATGTGATCCACAGTGAGCCCATTCTGCAAACCAATTGGGGTCTACTAGAACAGCAGCTTGAATCATCCCGTCTGTTGCCCACCTTATAATTATAGCTATATACTGTAGGCCATGAGATTGCCACCTCCCTGATCCTGTTCAGCTTACATCTTGCTCATAGCACATGTACGTAACTATACCAGGCCTTCCACCACTTTCGTATAGCAAAACCCATGGCTAATCTTATCAGAGTGAGCAAAAGACATAACTTGTAGTCCTTAATTTATGCATGACGTACGTTCTGTCTCATTTCGGCAGCGAAGTCCCGCGTCCTCACTGTGGCCACAGTTATGGACACCAATCCCATTGTTGCGGCAATCCACAAGTCGTGTCTCTGTGCTAGTGCAAATTAGGTTGTCAAGATAAATGGGACCATTGCCCAGGCCGAAGGTTGAGGCAATACTCCGAAGGGGTGTTGCACCTGTAGAGATGGAAATCGGAAGCTTAATTTTACCACATGGTTCTGTGCAGACATCCCGTCTGAGTTTCGTACAGATTCTTCAATTGGGGAAGGGTAACAGGTGTAATATTCAGTCAGAGGTGGGGGGGGGGGGGGGGGGGGGTAGAGGGTAACAGGTGTAATATTCAGTGGGGAAGGGGGAATTACAAATTGGATCATAACCACCCTCAGTTTCTATGGGATACATACAAGTGGGATTAATATTGTTGAGTGGGTTCGGTTTATGTGCCAACTGCCGAGTATCCCGGCTGTCTTACATACCAACTGTTGAATATCCCAGCTGTCTGCAGGCCACTTGTGCATCAAACCCTGACCAAAAGTCATCACAGACAGTACCCCAGACCTCATTCCAGCAAACCTCCAGACGGCCCTCAAGTGGTGTAGTACCACCGACAAGTCTGAGGTCTCCATTCTCACAGATAACTACAGGCAGAAAAGAACATCAGTAGTGATCTTCACTTCAAACAGGAATCAGTTTTTAATGGCAGTGATCATTTGCAAATGAAACATCCATCAGACAGTGACCATCAAAAACCACACTCCAGCAAAGTACCTCAACATGGGCAGAGGGAGACCAGCTCCAGCACTAACCGTCATAAATGACCACACATACTTAGCTGAATTTTGTAACTTTAATATATTTGCATTTGTGGCAGTCTTAGCTATAGGTAAAAAACAAACATTATTTCCAGTTTCAATTAATTAATTTCCCACCCAATTGCACCCACACCTGTACAGTAAAATTCAGGGTTCAGGGCAAGTGCAGAGTTACAAAGAATACCCCCCCACCACCACCACCACCACATATCACGTTCACTTAATACAAAATATACATACATACATACATACATACATACATACATACATACACACATACATACATACATACATACATCTCTATACACAGTACTAGCACCAGATATCACGTACACTGAATGCGGCATTCAGCACCGGCGTCTTCACCATGGTTGCAATTGTGTGAGTTGAGTGCATTGCGTGGACAATCGATCAGCCGATTCTCAGTGCCAACACACCGCACATTGTCCAGGAGGATGTTACCAACTCCGCGGCCAAAGTAGGCACTTGTGCGGGCAATTGAATCTACGGAAATTAAAAGAGGTTTCGTATAATCTTGAAAATTCAATATGCAGGCGCTGATTAATGATGCCCCTTTGGCTATATATGGGTCGCTATTTCAACGAGCTAAGTGCAACGATAAAGGTGGACTAATTTTGAGAGATTTCTTGGGATCATCAATATTGCATGTCCGCACTATCCCTACATATAAATTATGATTATCACACAGCTGTATTTACTTACTGAACTGGGAGAACCCTAGTTGTTTGCACAGCACTCTGGTGTCAGGAGTTCCCCAGAAGTCATCACACACGTCGCCCCATACTCCATTGTAGCACACTTCAACACGGCCCTGGTAGATATGTGGCCCATTTACCAACTGTGAATCTCCATTGGTACAGCCTGTGAGGACAGCAAGCACGTAGCCAACAAAGTGTGCCATTAAGCTTATGACTCCGCAAACTAAATCGTTTACCATGCTTGCTTTGCAAAGCACAAAATACACTTTAGCAAAAGGCACACTAACCTCAAGATGTAAGAGAAATAAAGCACGTATGTGACACGTGGCACATGCAACTCTGACATCATACAGCTACCGTAGAGTACGTATCAAGCGCCCACCATGTATGATGGTATCAAGCGCCCACCCCCTCTCTTCACGCGAAAGTTACTGCACAGGGGTCAAAAGCAGTGTAGTAAGGGCCTACCCATCACAAAAGTTTTGAGCAGCATTTCTTAACCTCTGGGCGAGGTTGTGCATTCAAAAAGGCCATTTTTACAGTGAACTACGGCGTGACACGCAATCAATTTCTTGGCGTGAAAAATGGACTTATATAATCATAGCCGGTCATTGTCACTGAACCACTGGCAATATAAGTGCTCCTTAGTGTGGGGTGTGCCTATAGTGTATGTATGTCCTACTCATGCCATCATTCGCATATATAGCTATTGTCCTCTGACTTGTGGTGCCACAGCTTAGCTGCTACGTAGACCAAAGAGTCCATTGTGCTAGTTGTACTGTGCCATCCCGCAGGTGCAACAGGACCACGAGTCATGATGACACAGCCAACCCATACATCACTTAGGCCACTTTCTTCTCTAGCCATACATAACTTAGGCCACTTTCTTCTCTATAACTTCCTCAACACCCAGTCTCCTTCCATATTTACAGTCAATCAGAATGTGTGGCCTAGTAGCTCCACGTTGTTGTGCAAAATAAGTTTTCACAGTGAATTAACTCTTTACTGAGACCATAGAGAAATTTTATGAAGACTACATCATTGGTTGGTAAAAAAACATAGTATCTCTGCCCACATTATGCAGGCCAATTCATCTTGAACTGAAACTCTTATTTGCGTCTAGCCATTTGAACAAGCAGAAATGATGGCCTGGCAAGTTTTTTTATTTTTTACTGTTTACTACCACAGTGCGTGGGCGATCCTTTGATGTACCGCGGAGGATAAATCGGTTATCCTCCGCTATGACGTAATCGAACCACGCCGTGCTGAGAATCAGAGAGTTGTAACTGTCTAGCAGCCGGATCCAGCTACTAGCTTGACTTGGAGGTTATGTCTGTGGTAGAAGCCGGATCTACTACGTCGACTTGGAGGTTATGCGGTTTATCCTCCTTGGGAAAGTTTAGCCTCGGCTTCACCTCGGCCAAACTTTCCCACGGAGGATAAATCGCATAACCTCCGCGTCGACGTAGTAGATCCTATACTTCCACTGTCAGAAAGATGGCAGTGCCAATCAAATTTCAGAACATCACTACATGATACACCTCTGTGCATCTAATGTAGTTTTGCAGTGCGGGACTTTGCATAAAACATACACCCACCCAGTACATAGTGATAATCCCCACAACAAAGTCATATGCCACTTACGAGTGGTACAGCTGACACTAGCATCTTCACTATGGTCACAGTTGTGATTGGTAATGGCGGGGCAATCTACCAATCGGGTCTCGCTCCCCCTACACGCAACGTTATCCAAGAAAATCGGAACATCATTTCCTCGTCCATAGCGAGCACGGGAATAGGCAACAGCATCTGATGGAATAAGTTGGTATACTTCAACTAGGATTCTTGACGAATGAGAGAACCTCTGTATAAATGCAGTGGAGCCCTTCTTAAAGGACAGCCTAGTCTCATTCCCAGACTGAGGGGTCTGGGCTCGAGACTAAGGACAGCCCTGAAATAAGAGCATCTTGTTAATCTGGACACTTGACCAAGTCCCAACTTCATAAACTATAATATCCATGTCTACACAGCGTATACTCAGATTAGGCATGGTATAAGTTAGTTCCCTGCAGAGCGGGCATTATACCCCTTGGGTAAGGCCAGTGCTTTCATTACGCCTCGGAAGTACCTCGGGCTGAGGCACTTCCTCAGCTCCACTCAAGCACTGACCTTTCTTGCGGGATATGTTATGTCACCTGCAAAACTTAAGTTATGTCACCTATTCAAAATCATACATGGTTTGGAAGACTTTCCTGCAGCACCTGTCAAGCTGAGAGAACTCCACTACAGTACTAGATCTGACAACTCCCAGCTTCTCCAGCCCCTGTACTCCAGGACTTCCCTGTTCCAGCACTCGTTCTTTCCTCACGCAATATCATTGTGGAACATGTTACCTGGGGACTCTGTGAGTAGTTCATCTATATCTTCATTCAAACATTCACTTCTATAGTATATATATTTTTGTAATTTGTAACGGTTGCATGCCTGTATTAGCTTACTGCTACTCATGTAACCCCTGTTGCTGGCACTGCTGCAATGAAATTATTATAAAGAAAAAAAAAAAGAAAAAAATAAAAAAATAACGGGTCTTATATCCCGCTAGGCAGGGATATAACCTATACACATTAATCTCCACCTAATGACATGACAATTACCTAGAAAGGGTATGTACAGTGCCAAAATAGCAAACCAACTCACAATAATACACAGTAGCTAAATCAAACATATAATATATTGCTTACTGTAAATGGAGTAGCCCATCTGTCTGCAGACAACTCTTGCATCATTAACATTCCAGAGGTCATCACACACGGTACCCCATCGGTTGCTGCGACACACCTCTACACGGCCTCGTGTCGATGTTATTCCAGATCCAGTACCGGTGAGTCGGATGTCTCCCTCGACACATCCTACATGGAACAAACCATATTTGGTAAAGGTTCGACCTACCAGACAATGCCTACCAGACGATGCCAAACAAAACTTAAGTTGTTGTTCATACAGATCAGTCTAACGAGCTCAGTGCAGGTCTGACACCAACTGCATAGCTGTACTTTGAGTGTAGCATCACCCACTGGCAGTCTGCCAAAGCCACACCACCTTTGAGTGAAACTGTAGGCAGCCTGCACTATATGTACGCTTTGGATCGATTTTGTGCTGGAGAGCAAGACCGATAACTTGAAAGAAAAGCATGAAATGGAAGATTTGCTCATGATCATGACTGAGCTAAATTATTTATTGCCAAGTTTGAGCTGAAACAAAATGCAACGTTTTCACCTTTTGGCAAAATTACATGCGCCTGATGCACAATTGTACTTATGTCACCATATTGGTAAAGGATCTCTAGCAGGGTGCAGGTGTAATATGATTGAACATGCATGGATCCTCAATACTAGTAGTACACTGTACATGATCACCAATACGTAGGTATAAGGTTGCTATGGAAACAGCAACCAGCAAACGTTGCACTCAACACTAACCAGTAGTGGATCGATAGCACCTAACACCAGCATCCTCAGCATGGTTGCAATCTCCAGTGTGTTTCTCAAAAGGACAGCTTTCCAGCGTAGCTTCACTTCCATTGCACACTACATTGTCCATCAGGATGGGACCACTCCCCTGGCCAAAGAAGGCATTGGAGTAGGGTGTTGCTCCTGCAGTAGACAAACCAGGTTCACATACATAATAGTATGCAGTGAAGTGATTGTTTATTGCAACATTGTTATTAGGCATGTAGGTGGATAACACACTCATCTCTTTTGTTATAGGGATAACTTATTTGATAACCGGAATATGCCCACCCTGCAAGTACATTGTCTGCCCCCCCCCCCCCCCCCCCCCCCCCCCCCCCCCTCCCCCCCCATTACTTCACGTGCACGGTGTATTGAAATTAGCAAGACCCCACCCAAATGGGTGGTTTCTAGCAACAGACATGTCAAACAATGGCCTGCCCATCAACCAGCCCTACACTCCGCCTCCTTCAGCACACCAGGCAGTAGTGGTCTTCAACACATGGCGAGCAAAATATCACACATGGGCGTAGCTAGCATTGAGGTAGAGGAGGCAGTTGCCTCCTCGCTTTTCTGAATAATGACACGCGTTCCGAGTCCTAGATCCTCGCACACGCTGCGTATGATGTGCGTTCGATCTGATGACAGAGACAGGAGCTAGGCTGACCATGAGCCAGCATATATACTCTTAACGCAGATAGTGCTGGACAGTCAGGGCACCGGCATATTTGCTGTAGCATTTCGAGAGCAACTGTTTGAGCACACTGTGGAATGAATAATTAATTATTAGCTCAAATTTTCGCCGTGCGCAAAGCGCGAGCTGAGAACTCTATCCTTCTCAGTCTCCAAATCCTAGCTACGCCCCTGATGTCACCATGGCAATTGTAAGCAGGTGTTCACACAATGGTGTCATGCTCATTTTACAAAAGTCACATAATTATTGCGGAAACAGCAACGTAAAGGGTGTGGTCCATAACGTTTTTACGTGCACTACTGCACATGCTTAGAAGTATATGTGACAACCGTATTCGCTCATTATGGGCTCCTGATATTAATTTTGGTAGCGTACTGTTTCTGCCCACAGGGATGACACCATAATTTGGACACTTTTTTAGCTATGACTGCACAGTACAATGTCATACACACTGACTATGTACTCACCCCCTCCCGTCCCAAATGGTGTATCGTTCCTGGATTGCTTCGCCTATATGTAAGTGCCTGGACAGGGCGGTTACTCTGCAGATAGCCCTGCCGGTCAAGTGGGCGCGCCGCGGCGAAGATATGGGCTAAACCCAACTCTTCCCACATTTCGGTGATCAACGGCTTCAACTTCAACGCACACCAACCACATAGGAGTTTCCCCAAGGAGCAATATCGGCACAGTCTATAGCGGAACCTCACCCGAATGGATCATACTGCCCTCTTCTTCGCCCCGCCCCCTCCTCTGGTGGGTGAAGTACTAAACTGGGCCCACACATTTAGCAGCCTTGAACGTTCTGACTTCTCTGGTCATGTAAAACAGATCGAAGACTGCCTCGCATACTGCCATCGTATCAATGAGAAAACCCACACTATGAAGTCTCTGTCTACAGCTCACGAAACCCCATGTCCCGCTACGCAATTTCGGTACATTGAGACCGGAAGTAAAATCGAATTAGGAAGTAAGGGCAGCACCATTAACGATCGAGTACGATGCTAAAACTGCCTACAGTGCTAAACTGCCTACAGTTATCAAGAGCCTTAAAATATAGTACATGTACCGCTGCATTGTTCTTACGAGGCTATGTAGGACCCTCTCTCTACACACTTCTGGCCATGTATAGGGGTGGGGTCTGACAAGCCTATATTTTTCTCCAGTGTCCAATCCATGTAGGGCTTGCCCTGTGTTCGTACTTTGATTTTAAGGAATAGTCAATTTTTTGCTCAATCATCTTGTTTCTAACTACATTGTGTACAATCTCTTACTAGTGTCAGAAAATCCCAGCTGTCGGCAAACCACCAATGCTTCCTGGGTTCCCCACAGGTCATCACACACTGTCCCCCACATGTTGTACAGGCATATCTCCACACGGCCACGGTTGGGAAAAGTCCCACCATTCAGCCTGAGATTGCCTTGGTTGCAGGGTGCTGTATGAAAAAAGTCACACGATTAATTCATCGCAAGAACGCTCAAGCAACCAAATGTGCTCTTGTTTACAGCAATAGTAACTAGAGGTGTTCATAGAACACATACCCCGCGCTGAACCTCTAGCTACATGCCAGGATGCATGCAGTGCTCCTTCCCGTGCGAGGGTCTGGCTGCGCCAGACTATATACAATCGACTATGCCGCGAGGCGGCTATCGCATATACTGTTTTCGTGTATGGCCATATCCAAGGTGTGGGAGTGACCGCTTACCGTATATATATATTGTGAAGCTGGAGAGGTGGGGCCAAATGTTACGAATAATAGGAAATAGCTGGAAAAACAGCCGAAACAATAGCCACGATGTCTGTGAAGTACATAGATCGTGAGAAAACACTGTTTCCTAGCGGTCATCTCGAAGCATGAAGTTTCCAAATGCACTGCATGTCTTGTTCTTGATGGGACTCTGAGGTCACGAGAGGTGGAGCCAATGTTATGAATAGTTATGAAAAGTTGGAAATAGCCGCAATACAGCGAAACGGAGCGCCTTGACTTCAGTCAGGTACACATAGAGCAGTTTTTTGCTATTTGCTATTGTTTGACTCCATTTGGATGTTTTTTGAGGGTCTATGTGGCGAGATTTCAATTTTTTGCGGGTGACAGACTGACAGACGGACAAAACCGATTGCTTAACCCCGCTTCGCGCATGCGCGCGCGGGGTAATTAGCTATGCAGAATACTCCACCTACACACCGTGCGGTGATGAATAAAAAAGAATGAGAAGGCACAGCTGTTAATTGTATTTACAGCATTCCATTAATGAGCAAGACACGCCTCCATGGTTTTGGAATTGCAATAGTTAGGTCATAATACTAGCTAAATGCTGCTGCAACCATCTTGAAGAAACCGAACAACATGTGCAAAGTATTAACATAATACATACAATGATGGTTCACAGTTCCGTGCTGAAGTATAGCTAGTTATCAAGTCATCACAAAGAAATGAATAACTTTAGCTGATGTACAGTTGAAGGTAGCATTTAGCCTCATTCACAGGTTCCTGGAGAATGATTGATTATAATGCACTGTATTGGGGCCATCCCCCAACTATAAACATAAAGTATAAATATTCAGTGTTTTCCCCAACGGGAGAAGGTTGGGCTGGTACCAATACAAATGAGTCAATCTGATCGTCAATCTCTAACTGCCTGAAACTACTTTGGTGTGATATAGCTAATAGTATAAGCTGATCAACTGTCACACAGTTTTACCATAATTATTCATTAATTGCACCCTATAGCAGCCAAATGAGTACCCATAAGCTTAGTATGGTCTAATGTTGGGATCAATGGAGTGGCTATATAGCTAAACCCATGCTAAGAACTCTGCCAAAGAAAACTTTTGACAAAAACCATGGCAGAGAGAACTAAGAGCATACTTATGCCTTGCCATTTGTGCCAATGTAAATAGCATAAGTAGTTATGATATAACCGTCATATTCTCTGTGTAGTCATCTCCTGCGTTTTGTGTAACAATGCACTTGCTGTTAGAGTTTAAGCTATACATCCTATAATGTTTTATAGCTGACTGGGTGTGGTCCACTTGCTAAACAGCTCCTGGAGGTCTCATGAATACGATTACATTCATGGTTATGAATTACTGACTGCAAACTCCTTCACATAACACTTGTTCAGCACGTGAAATTTGCATGTTCATGCATGAAGATTCATGACAGAGGTGAAACGGGCCAAACTGCCTCCCTCCCTCCCTCCCTCCCTCCCTCCCTCCCTCCCTCCCTCCCTCCCTCCCTCCCTTCATGATAGAGGTGAAATGGGCGAAACGGCCTTTGTCTTAACAGCAAAACCTGCAGGATAGGCAATGGCTGCCGTTAATACCTCAAGACAGAATGTTATGGTATGGATGTTTACTTGTGACTGATTGCATTAAGGAAATGTACTTGACCATTAGGAACTATTACCTCCAATGACCCTTTCACCAGTACAGGGACAGATCTGTCCTCACACTATTGACGATCGATCTGTCCTCACTAGTGTGGGGACAGATCTGTCCTCACTAGTGTGGGGACAGATCTGGTGTGGGGACAGATCTGTCCTCACTAGTGTTGGGACAGATCGGTCCTCAATAGTTTGGGGACAGATATGTCCCGTTAGGGGCATCTAATGTTAGATTTCAAAAGGTTTTAGTGAACACTTGGAAATTGATAAAGTAATGACTATCGAGCTATTGGAATAAATGTTAGATTTTTAGCCTTGTTTAAGTCAATGTAATTTGCTTATTAATACTGTTCAGTACGCAATAATTTTGCATTGGCACACATGATTCTTTTTAGTCATCTTCTTGATCTTGTAAAGTATTTAAAGCCGGGTACAATTTAATGCAAAGGCTTTTATTGAAAGGAATTGTGCTATTTTTATCTACCCTGATGATGTTCAGTAAAAGGTATAAATTACATCGTGCAGTTCCTTACACAACAACAGCCCAAGCTATTTATTCTCATGTGCTGTAGATGCTGAGCAAGGGAACGAGTTCTCATACATGTACAGGTGTAATCGTTTGCCACAAACATTACACAATTAGCGTTACAGTGTGAATGGGGTAGCTGAGCGATCATAAAATTGGAAGCAAATAGCAGTCCGGGTATACTAAAGTTTGTTGTACCTATAGTAATGCAACTCAACTATAGCCCTCGTCAACGAGGTGGAATTTATTTGCAGCGCGACTTCACGTTATGTATAAATTTACGTTATGTATAAATTTACGTTATGTATAAATTACGGACCCACCTGGAGCCGGATGAATGCATGCCAGCAAGGCGACAGCGAAGAGAAGAACTTGGAGTCGCATGGCTCTGCTCTGCCAATCTCGCCCGAGTTTGCAGCAAGACGAGAATGCGTACTGATTGCGCGCAAAACATAAAAATTGCTGCTGCAACTCCAGCCCCACCCCCTTCGAGAAAAGATGACGTCATGGGACCAGCTTAAATAAACAAGCTGATGATTCGAGAAACAGGCTATCCGTGCTTAGAAAGCAGCTGATTTATATGAGCATGCTTTTGCTACCCACTAGCTGCTGATTTCTGATTACATGTAGCTATTATATAGTTATGTGTTTCTACTTCGACTCACATAGCGGAAACGGGTTACTTGTATGTAGTGTGCCTGCGAGTCATATAAACCGGTCCCCACTAGTCTCGTCCCCAGACCCTCCACGCTTACGGGAGCGCGTGGAGGTCTGGGGACGAGACAAGGTTTTACATCCGCTTTCCAAAGGACTAGGGTACGTAAGCACGCAAGTCTGGTAGGCACACTTCTCGTTTTGGCATGCACGTCGATAAGTAGTCGGAAAAGCACCAATTTCAACTTCTCGTTACAGGCCACCAGTCATGCATGAAGCTCAACTGTGTACACTGAACAGTACTGCTGTACTGGTACCAGCCAACGGTACTGCTATACTGGTACCAGCCAACTCCGAATGATGTCTGTTATACATAAGTTCAAAATCAAGTGCAGCGGACTAGGAGGCCATAACGAGCTCCTGTGCAAACCTACCTCGCGTAAAACACGATTCATGATGAATGTAGTCATTGGGTAATTATGAGCTGCGAAAAACAATTACAGCGCAACTTACCACCCATGCGGAGGTGGATTGTGACGTCATGTAAGTAGGTAGTACGGTATACATGAGCCTACTGTGTAAACACAACAACGTGCAAACAATTTCTTCCACCATACGTCACCCATGTGAGACTATGTACCAGGCTCTGAACTACAAGTGACAAGAAGCAGGGTGTAGCTAACTACATGTAATTAACTTAAAAGAAGCCATTTCTATTTTGAATTAGTTGTCTGAGTAAGGTAACATTTATAGTCCATATTTGGTTAAGCGCAACTTTCTTATGAGCATTCATTTGCCAGCTGTTAGACACACAAGAGGTTTGTCTTTTTGCCTGAAGCTACTCTTTATTGTACATGCTGCCCAAGTCTTCTTCCAGAAACTCTGCTATATTTCAGATCCAACGGAGTAGAATATACTTCCTGTGGGGATGTACGTGCATGCACTATTAAATTTTTAAGAGCACATGATGACACATCATCATCACTGCAGGGTGATGAGGTCGTCGTGCACTCATGACTATTTACATGTGAGTCCAGCTAAAATAACAAGATAGGGAAGGGGATGGGAGAGGAGAAAGGGGAGGGGAGGGAGGTGGGAGGGGAGGGAGGGGGGAGGGAGGAGGGAGAGGGGAGTGGAGGGAGGGGGGAGGGGAGGGAGGGAGGGAGGGAGGGAGGAGGGAGGGGGAAGAGGTTGAATGTTTACCGTGTGTATATATTATGGTGAACTGTTGCACTGCATTGTAAATTATAGCAATACCAAGCTGCCCCACTTTGCAGATCACATAATAAAAAGTATAATGCACGTGTCTGTATATAACTTTGGCATTCATGAATCCTCCATGAACATGCTAATTTCACGTGCTGAGCCTAAGTTATGTAATGGGGTTAATAGTCTGCAATTCATTAGCTATCATGAATACAACCCAAAGTGTGACAATGAGGTATTCAGGAGCAGTGTTTTCCAAGTAGAACTATTATAGGATGTCCAGCTAAAACTCTAGCAGGATGTGAGTATGCTTATAATTAGCTACACAGGCGACAAGAGTAGTACTATTGTGACTGTACAACCATGCATCATTATACATGCATGCATTATAAATTGGATGAAATGTTACCATTACGACTCATCTGTCCTTGAGAACCTGCAGGAATAGGACACGCTATAACAGTTGCTTGTAGGTAGTTGTGGGTCACCCTATACAGGATGTGCTTCTCTTCCATCAAACAGACTGTATATAGTGGGAATGAGGGAAAGAACATAAAGGATAGGCACTGTTGATTTGGTTACTAATTTGACTACATACCTACATACGAAGTAATCACACAAGCAAATTAATTCATCCTTCTGACTCCTTTAATATTGTAAGCTCTAGATTCGCTTACATGTTATGTAGCTATATAGTCTTAAAGAGCTGCAACACTGAATTTATTCTTTATTGAGAACTAGCTATATATATCCATAGTCTCAGTATGCTAAGCAGTAGCTAAACTAACATACCAGTCATGTATCTCCATGTCCTTCTCTTGTCTGTCACACGTTACACTGTGGGTGTCGGTGTTAAATGTACTGACTAAGCTGGATTGCTGACCTGAAGACTCCCTCTCCATGATGTGGTAGTGTCATGGAGCCAGTCATTATTGCAAACGTCGATGTGGTCACACTTTGTGATAGGTCTTAGTCACATTGCCAGTCGTTCATGGGCAGATCCAAAGTGTGTGTGCATGCAGTAGCTAGTCCCTTTACCAAGCCGCTTTTGTGTTTTGGTGAGCCATTTTGTTAATATTTAGCTTACAAATGTTATTCCCTCTTCTGAGTTGTTTGCTAAATCTTCTCCCTCTACGGGTATACAGTAATTTATACTTCATACTATGCAGTGATGTAGGTAGCGCTCATGGGAAGGTGCCAGTTTCACGTAGCAAGAACTTCAGCTTTTTAGTAGCAAAAGTAGCGATGCATACATATGACTAAATTATGTGCATAAATTGAAATTAAGTAGGGTATTAAAAGTACAACTATTGTGTGAGCGCAGTAATTATTACATCACACCACATGGCATCCAGCATTATCAGGCTAACATGACCATAGCTAGTCTCGGCCCCAGACCCAAACCAACCCCAGCGCGGATCGCTTCCAGTATCACGCGTGATACTAGATGCGATCCGTGCTGGGGTGGTTTGGGTCTGGGACCGAGACTAGACCATAGCATGCTCTACTATTAAGTTCTGCTTGCTATTGGGCTTAGAACTATTAGTGTCAACTATTATTAAATTTTGTGGTGTTGAAAAATGCATGGGTAGTCAAAAACATCTTACTTTGTATGGGAATAAACTGAACTGGAGGAATGCCTGGTATGTTGACTTTTGAATGCACACTCCTGTGACCAAATCAGTTGTTTAGCATAATACTTATATAGCATGTCTAAGCATGCACACTGCTAATTTGGGTTATATATACCAGGTGCACACTCACACTCGCACTGAGTACATGCACACACACACTATGCTGATCTAGCAATGTCTGATCCAATTCATGCAACATGTGACCAGGAGAAGCATATGATATCATGCATCATGAATCTGTATAGCCGGCTTTATTGGAATTACTAATGGTATAGAAACTAAATTAAGTGTGGAAAGCTAAAACTCAAGCTCAGGGAAAGTGGTGTAGAAGCCAGAAAATACACATGCATTGTTTTAAAGTTACTTTGCAATTTAAATTTATCATACTTGGTGTGTTAACACTGGTTGTCATGGGTACTGTGCCGAAGATGAAAGGTTACCGTGACAACCAAGCAGTAACTCAAGTGTGTTGCACTTTAAATGCATGCACAATGGAGAACAGCATGTCAGACCTGGCATGAGCATTTCAGGCTTGTGCACCACTTAGCTACTCAACATGATAGTGTACGATATTTTGGCAACTCTTGCCCCGAGAGTCATTGCCAATTAGTGGTGATATTGTAGTGGCTAATAGTTTAGTTTGGTGACACCATTTTTGACCAGTTGTTAGTGTGGCTGCAGTAATTCCTTTGATCATGATCTGGGACACATTCGTACGTCGGCAAACCTGTTTTGCTAGAGCTCACGATATCCCTTGTGAATTATTTGTGACGCATGCAAATGATGTGGGTTGCAAGTACATTGTTCTATTGTTGAATGTCGTTGTTGAGCATCATGATGTATACCATAATTATTGGACAATTAGTTCCACTTATATACTGACTGCTGATATTTCGGGTAAAAGAGCAGAAAACACTATGCAAGAAGCCCTCAGGGGTCTATAAGGACACTCTAGAAATGAAAATGCATGCCAGTGTTTTTGAAGTTGCTATACTATTTCAGACTACGTATACAATTTGGCTAGCGTCATTCTCAGGCCCATGCTGTTTTGGTTCTTCGTGCAACTGAAAACAGTGCGGGTCTGGGAACGGAGGCTAGTACATTTTCTTGCTGTTCACATCAGCTCTGAATCCAGCAGGGTCAGTACACTGCTTGGTCACAAGGTAGCCAACATCAAAGTGTAAAAGTGCATTGAAGTATTAACAGCATCTATGACTTATATAATCCTTCCAAATCTGGAGCAAACGTTTTGACAAAGACAGTTTGAGTGCATTTGTGCTAACGTTTGCATTATGATGACAGCCATACAGCAATGATCGAAGTCATCACCTGCAATTTGTGTAAGCAGAGGTTAACTACATCCTTTAATAATACTTCACTTGGACAACACGGCCCCTGAATACCTCAACGTTATGCATTGCACATGCACTAGCTGCTAGCTAACTCCATTACATAACTCTAGCCCAGCACATGATGTTGATAGAGGATTCATGAATGGCAAGGTTTTTGCAGGCACTTTCTTTACTTGCATAGATGCAATTGTTTACTGCCGATTTGTGCTGACACTGATATCATAAGAATAAGAACTGTTGGTCTGAATAATTATAGTTACAAACCGAAAAATAGACATGGGAAACTATTATGATGCTCAGCATTTACATCTGAAATATTAAAACAACGCAGAATCTGCTCTACAAATAGGGGAGCTGATTAAGATCTGAAGTGCATATGACATGGTATACAGATAGCTATCTCCTCTGTTCAACTAGTGGTAAACCCACCAGCTCCAGTAGCTCCTCATAATAATCATCCCTGTGCTTTGATGCCTTCTTGCATGGAAACTTTTGGACCTGCTCAAGGGTTTGAGTTAGTCCATAGCTATTCTGTTGCTGGATTGCTTTACTCAACTCTGAACAACCTTGCATTCCTTCAAGTATGCAATATATCCCTTCTTATGTAGCATCTCTTGCCTACTCAGAGGGTTGTGTGCCCCAGCAGTTGTAACTGAAACTATTATGTTCATATCGATCATTTCTGTCATTTTTCTCCCATCCGGTTGTATCACTAAATCAAAAAATAAAAAATAAAAAATCTCCCCTAACGTGCCCGCACCCTGAGAGAAGAAAGTGCGTAAGTAAGTGTCCGTACACGCACGTATACGTGACGTACCAAAGTTGCACGAGTGGGTGGGGCTGGCGCTGCTACGCGCAAAGCGCTATTAATAGCAAATTTGCAACGCTGCGATCTCGATCTCGTCTTCCGTGTTCGCAGCCTGCAGTGCAAGCACGTACAGCTCAGACTAGATCGAAGGAGAGCGACCATGCAGCTCTCTGCCCTTCTTTTCGCTACCGTTTTACTGGCGTTCATTCGCCCAACCCCTGGTAAGTCGGTATAATTATTAATTGTGGATATGTATTGTTGTGTAAACCATTTATGATAGCTTTAATATTTCGACCATCAGCTTTAAACCAGCACAATTGTTAGTGTTATTCCCACTGCTGAGCTATGTGTATTGTTTGTTAAGTCTTCTCCCCTACGTGTAGATAGTAAATAATTATTATACTCCGTGCATACAGCGATAGGTAGAGCTCAAAGAATGGTGCCAATTTCACGTAGCGAGAGCTTCCTTGGTTCAGTCTCTTTTTGGTAGTATTATAATATCTAAAGTAGCGCTAGCTATACATACATATAACTAAACTATGTGCATAAATTGAAATTATGTATGGTATTAAAAGTACAACTATTGTGTGAGCACAGTAATTATTTACATCACAACCGTGACATGGTATCAAGCATTATCAGGCTAACGCGACCATAGTACGTATGCTCTACTATTAAGTTAATCCTGGTTCTGCTTGCTATTGCGCTTAGAACAGTATAATACTATTAGTATCCACTATTATTTGTGGTGTTGAAAAATGGGTATATAGTCAAAAGCATCTTACTTAAGTGTACATGTTTGTGTACTATAAGTGAAATGATGTCTTGTCCATTAGCTAGTGCATGTACTACTACTGGAAAGGTTTCAGATGACATTACTAGATAGTCCAATAGTGTTGCGTGCATGCATGCTGGAGGTGGACACTGGAGGTGCATGTCTGTAAAGTCTGGGGGAGTGACGAGCTGCTGGGGGCAAAAATGCGACCATACATTAATTAATCATGAATTACTTAAAGTCTTTAAGTCTTCCCAAACTCCTACATTCAATGAATGAAATAATGAAGTTCCAGTATTCCGGTGTTGAGTAACATGTTGAGCAACACTGCATCGTCATCAAATACTTTATTCGGAACAATGACCTGCAGTCTAAAACCCCAGCAGCAACAATAAAGAATTTGAGAATCCAGATTTCAGACTGCATGTGGTCTACTCAATCATGTGACCGAAGTAGTCTGGGATCTATACTACAATATTTCAGTTGTTATGGCAACAACCTATTGCCAAGTGACACTTTTGGTGCTGGAATAGCTCCCTGTTGTGACTTGAAGTCAAATTTGATATATACTATAGTAATGTCTACACGAGGCGTTGGACCCTGTACAAATTCTGGATGTGCTTCCAGTGGGTGTACAATGTAGCTACCCATAAAATATTCTTGCCCTCATTAGCTTTAGTTCCCTTAATGTTATATAGCTGTTAGGCCTAGTGCCTGGTTGAACAGCTAAACCATAGATTTACGCTCTATTATCTATGGCTAAACTCTGAGTCTGAGACTTCACAATGTGTAGCTACTAATGCCTCAATTGCAATATAGCCCATAACCGCAGCAAACCTGTTAGCGATCTTGCCAGATGCCAATAAACGCGAGGTGTGCGTGTCGTAAATATATTCGTTGAGCAGTTATGGGCTGCGAAAACAACATGATGAATTTTTGTGGCTCTCCCCCAACTGTACGCGGGGGTGGGTTGTGACGTCATGCCTCACCCGTAAGTTGTTGCCTGAGTTCTGCGGCAGCGCGACTTCAAGCGAGATGAATACTAATAGTATTAGCTTCAGTGGTAAGTACGTGCAAAGCTGTAGGTCAAAGGTCTCCAATCCCTTACATTGATCGCGCGCCGTTTTTCGGTTGCCCGAAGAACGTTGTATCTTTCTTCACGTGCGTGACGTCAAGGGTACAAAGTTACTTGAACAAGGGCGCGCTGGGGGGTAGCAAGGAGAGCTAATAAGGTACCAGGTAACTTACCACATGTATATAGCTAGCGGGGGGCGACTGTCATACACACCAAGCGTTGAACGCGTTTAGCAAGTGACGAAAAGCTGGGTGGGGCCTGGGAACGAGGCTAGCCCTTTGAAAGTTGGGATCTAGAACTTTCCCTTTTCTGTATGGTAGCTAAAATACAATGTGTTTCAGCACCAGCTTGCAGTAGCTACATACCGGTGCCACAATTTCTCATGTAAATAATAATAATTGATCCTGTACTGAAAAATGTAGCTATTCGATTCACTGAACATGGAAGGGCAAACACTTCTGACAGTGGTTCAGTACAGTGGTAGCATACCAGTCAAAGCCCTATGATCAACAATTTGAAAGCCAGTGTTCTAGCTTGACCAGCTGAGACATCATAGCTAGCTAGGACAGAAATATAGAGCTTCAATCTTGTCACAAAGTATGAGTATAGTCAACACAGGGATCTCTGTCTTCCTTCTTCAAACATGCTTGCCCCAAAGTAGGAGTAAGTATAGTAGCTAAGAAGGGGATCTCTGCCTTCCTTCTTCAAACTTTGTTGCTTGCTTTTGCGGGTCTGAGGATTTTTCATTCTGGTAAGAATATCAGATATCCCAGTTGGATTCTTTCTACTTACACCATAGGTCCGGACCATTAGCTAGTTATCCTGATCTACATCTATTCAAACATTGTGTTCAAAAACATTGTTGCAGACTTAGCATACTGCTATACAACTAGTGGTTTGTGAGTCAAATGAAGTTATAAGATGTGCTGTCAGTGTTTTGACTGTATTGCTATTTATGTCCATTACAACAGCTCCCTGCAGCCACGGAAACGTCAGGCTGGTTGGTGGCACCAGGCCTGACCGGGGACGTGTGGAGATTTGTCTCTACAACATGTGGGGGACTGTGTGTGATGACTTCTGGAGTACTTTTGATGCACGAGTTGTTTGCAGACAGCTGGGATATTCAGGCACCAGTAAGTCCTACATGCAGTTTACATTATTTTCCCCCAATTTAAGTATGTAGAACAGCTAGTGATAATGTTGGGATAATGCAGTAGTCACAATGTCAAGTGCCTTCGTGAAAAACAAGTTGAAGTGATAAAAGCAGCAGTGTTGTTTGGGGAGAGCTATAAGGCTACGATGAGGCAATTTCACCTAATTAGATATCTGCAGATACATCATAATTATACATGATGTAACTGGCAAATGCACTGTCTGCTGTATAAAACCCTTTCCTACGTTGGTCTTTCTATGAACACTATGGCAGTGCATTTTTCATCTTGCGTAAGCGATTATGTATTTCACTTTCACACTACTGTTCTACTGCAGCTGCCACGGCTCTCTCCAATGCCCGCTATGGCCAGGGAACTGGTCCCATCCTCATGGACGATGTGCGGTGCACTTCGACCGAGAATGGTCTAATTGACTGTGCCTTTGACAGTAACACTGGAGACTGCAGTCACTCTGAAGATGCTGCTGTGCAGTGCTTCTCTCCACCCACTACTGGTGAGTATGCACTGAGTGTATCGTGATGTGGAATACACATCGGAAGAACAGTATGATAGATTATAATTATTGCCTGGAACACAACAATGCATGGTTTGTTACGTACGTAGTTTCAATCGTATTGTCAATTCACTGCATGTGTACTGCCGTAGCTCAATGCAACAGTGGTGGCATCTCCTCTACATGAACACCCCATGTGTATCACCTCACCCACCCTCGCACATTAAACTTCATTGTTTGAATGCAGCTCCACCTCTACTTATTTGCAGGTTGTACCCATGGAGACATCAGACTTGTTGGCTCCAGGTCTGGTGTAAGTTCATCGACACAAGGCCGTGTTGAGGTCTGCGTGAACAACCGGTGGGGTACTGTGTGCGACGACTTATGGAGTACCTTTGATGCACGCGTTGCTTGCAGACAGCTTGGCTACTCTGACATTGGTAAGTGTCAGCTAAATTTGAAAAAGATGGGAGTTGTATGCAAAGCAGGGTGTTCCATGTGTCAGCCAGTCCACCTAGCCTGGGCTCATGGATATTCACGCACCTTATCTACATCCAGTTTTGCATCACTTATACAGTACGAAAGTATTTTGTCGATAGTTATTCTGTTGACTAACATAGTAATGTGGCACTCTTAGTCCAGTGAGTATATACCACAGACACAAAGTACAGTTGTTATCCCATGACTACATGCTTTGCATGCGTTATGACTGCTGAGTCAGTTATTCGCAAGTTATTAATAACTTTTAAGCGCATGCACCTATAAATTATCTCCACAGGAAGGAAATATGCGAAATGTGTTTGACAGTTCTCGAATAGGAAGTGCGCTTCATTTCGAACTTCAGGTATAGATATTTCCACTCTGTAGTATCGAAGATGGTGAAGTTTCTAGAAGAAGACCTCATACTTAAGCTGGGATGAGCGTCTAACCTGCGCCTAACAGCAAATATGTATGCAAAGCAGGAAATGACCACCAGGCACTTGAGATGAAAGAGTTCCCTAACTGACCTATGCTTTTGGCTTTTTACAGCAGAACGCTGAAGTGGGCCTGGTAACACTTGCATGGCAAAATTCCCGTATGTGCTGGGTACAAGCTAACAGTATTGGATATGCAGTACCTACCGGCACTTTTGATCCGCTCACGCAGTGTGCTATAAGACCATATATGTATTATTATGTGGTGCTCTTAACCAAGTGAGTATATATGTACCACAGACACAAAGTACATTTCTGATCTTTCATTGTTGAATTTCTTCAGGTGCAATTGCCCGTCCTAGAGCTTACTTTGGTCAAGGAACTGTTCCCATTCTCCTGGATGACCTGAGATGCGCTAACACTGAGAGCCGGCTGATAGACTGTCCCTACACTGCTATTGACAACTGTGCCCATTCTGAAGATGCTGGTGTCACCTGCACAACTAGTAATTTTATTTGCATGATAGTAATATTACAGACTGCTTAGGTGTCGAGTACGAGTGTATGTGGTACATTTATTCTGGTACACAGTATTTAGACATCCACAAACTACTAATCAATATGTAAATTCATGCCATGAGCTACGTTATCTTTTATCCTCTTACCTGACACACAATATGATACCGGAAAGAAGAATTCTATCCTCTTACCTAAACTAGTCTGACGCACAATATGATACCAGAAAGAAATATGTTAGAATTCTATCCTCTTACCTAAAGTAGTCTGGCACACAATATGACACCAGGAAGAAATTTAATTATGTTAGAATTCTATCCTCTTAATTACCGAAAGTAGTCTGACGCACAATATGATGCCAGGAATTTATTTATGCGAGAATTCTATTTTTACTTTTCCATAGCCTGCACTACTGGGGACCTCAGGCTGGTTGGTACTGGAGCCTTTGCCTACCAGGGTCGTGTGGAAGTATGCAGCAGTGGAGCGTGGGGTACTGTGTGTGATGATCTTTGGGGCACCGTGGATGCAAGTGTAGCCTGCGCACAACTGGGTTTCTCTCGGAACAGTAAGTCCAATTAAGACTTTTATTCTAGGAAATAGAGTTGTGCATGCGTATGAATGAAGATAATGAACACACACATTTTGTATGGTACAATATTATTCCTTAGGCTTCCAAGAATGACTGCACGTTGCCACATGCTTTGCAATGAATGATTTTATATTGTACTGCAGATGCAATTGCTCGCACAAATGCTTTCTATGGCCGGGGAACCGGGTCCATCCTACTGGACAATGTGGCCTGCACTGGCACTGAATCTAGACTTTATGACTGTCGTAACAATGGAGTTGGTGTTCATAACTGTGGCCACAGTGAAGATGCAGGTGCCAGTTGTCAGGTTCAATGTAAGTGACATTGACACCATGCACTTATAAAAGTATTGGTTTGAATGCCAACTTTTTTCAAGGAATATTTCTCTATTATATAATAACCTTCACTGCCAATAGTCAAAGTGGTCAGCATCTTGCTATACAGCTTGCGACATTAGCACCCATGCCTACTAATTCACCCACACTGGCAACTCTGTCACCAGAGTGTCAATTTCTGCACAAATATGTAGTTAAGTTATAGCCCAGGCCGTTCCCACCGCCAGTATTTCATCGCTTCGGCGGTGGGAACAGCCTGGGAAAGAGGCTAGCTAAGCTAACTATTACTTAGTCTACTATACGCCTTTGGGCATGTGTTTAATTAATGTAATAATTTCATGACAGGGACACACAGATCCAGACAGAGTGACCATTGGCTACAGATGTAGCCTATAGTAGTCCTCTTTTGTTATCTGAATTGACATATCGCTCTTTTGCTCTCTCTATAGTGGCATGTCAGAATGGAGACATCAGGCTGGTTGGTGGGACAACCATCTATGAGGGGCGTGTGGAGATATGCTGGAACGAGGCCTGGGGCACTGTATGTGATGATTCATGGTCTAATTTTGATGCAATTGTGGCCTGTGAACAACTTGGATACCAAACAACAGGTAAACGTACAGGAATTTAATAGTACTAGTGTAATGAACCATTTACCAATAGTGTATGAAACAATGACTGTGGATGTAGGTGTTCTGAACCGTCTACGTGTTATCAACTTATCATGTCATGATTACATATAGAGGTTTAGTGACTACAAAAGTATAATAATTATTACAGGAACTCATGCAAAAAATCTACCAACGTATTATTCAGCTGTTATATGCACACTTGCTTGTACTACTCTGCCGTGGGTCCAGTGGCTCAGTAGTAAGAGTGTATTGACTGGTATTTGGAGAACTCTTCAGAAGAGGCCTTCCACGTCTTGAAACCTTCCGATTCTCGTAAGAAGCCTTCAGGTTTGCGGCGAAGCTGCACCACAAAAGGATGACGAAATGCATTCCGTTACTCAGTTCTAGTAGCCTCGTTCCCAGGCTCCCCCCCCCCTGTGCGCGCGGTTAATGTTTCCGTTGGCGCGCGCAGGGGGAGGAGCCTGGGAACGAGGCTACAGTTCTAGTACAACAGATTTTAAATTTCTTCGCCTTCAGATTTAAAGAAAAAGTACAGTGTACGCATCTCTAAAAGTGACACACATTTTCCGCCATTCCGTTACAGTGCCGGATTTACACAATTTATAGAAGACCTAAACGCAGCTATTGAAAAACTAAATAAAGCTCCAGAATATCCGTAAGTGAAACTGCACCGTTTTTGGTAACTTGGGTATGTACAAAGACAGCACTCTTCAGAAGAAGCCTTCTGGATCTTCGGATGAAACCTTCCCATTCTTGGGAGAAGCCTTCTGATTTTTGGAAGAAGTCTTCCGATTTGCGGTGAAGCTACACCACAAATGCATGTCGGCAAACCTAACGTTCCGAATCTCAGCATCAATTAAAGACGCGTACCGTAAATAGAACAGGAAATGTCGGCAAACCTAGCGTTCCGAATCTCAGCATCAATTAAAGACGCGTACCGTAAATGGAACAGGAAGCTGTTTGCCCGTTCAATGACCGATCATGTGATACAATAAACTGTGTAGCTAGCTATCTTTGAATACCTTTGCACTGTTTTCCACAGGTGCAACACCACTTGCTAGAGCCCCCTTTGGTCAGGGTACTGGTCCAATCCTCCTTGATGACCTGCGCTGCACTAGCACAGAAACACGACTTGTGGACTGTCCTCACAACGGGATTGGAATAAATAACTGTGCTCACAGTGAGGATGCAGGACTTCGCTGCCCAAGTGGGATAGAAAGTATGTCACACTTAATACATGTGGTCAGAATTAAGTCATTCTCAATGAAGAGCTTTGTAGGCCGAATGCTTCTCACAGTGGTATATACAGCAGTCAAACCCCTAATCAACAGATCTAACGCCAGCATTCTCTAGCTCCCAGTAAGTAGCTGAGTATTGTTGTAACCATCATCTGCAATGCATGTGGAATGGGCATCTGGAGGCAGTAGTCTGCCTATGTGAATATGTGGTAGTGGTCACAGATTCACTGGAATTACCGTCGCCTCTGGGTAGCAGTTTTGGTTCAGGCACAGAGACATGTGACTGATGGTTTGATTGTTGCTACACATCAATGATCGGTGTTTGATTGCTTCTGTTCTTTTGTGAAACTGAGCTTTGAGTAGTCTACAAAGGGATCATTAGTGGTCTGTTTATTCAATTACGCCAGCATAATGCTGGCATGCTGGAGGATAACCATACCAATGCCCAACTCATTGCTACCTTAGCCTATGAATATCATTGGTACGGACTGTTTAACTGTCTTTAAGGTGCTTTCATGCAGTGAATGTTTGATGTTCTGGATGAGAATGCTTTTTCAGAACCTATTATGTTATATACTGTAGCTGTCCATGAGTAAAACATGAGGTACTAAATGTGTTGCATATAGTTCGGACAACAGATGAGTACACTATTTCATACAAATTGTTTGTAATGCATAGTTTCAGTAACTGTTATTTTTTGACAGCATATGTGCATTATTTCAGTTCCCTGTAGCCACGGTAACATCAGGCTGGTTGGTGGCTCAACGCCTGACCGGGGACGCGTGGAGATATGCCTATTCAACATGTGGGGGACTGTGTGTGATGACTCATGGAGTTCTTTAGATGCGCGAGTTGCTTGCAGACAGCTCGGATATTCAGGCGCTAGTAAGTACCGCAGTAAGCAGTTTACCTCATTTCTCCTCCCTGTGCAATAATACCTTCTTTAACCCTTTTTGCATGCCATTGCCATCACTTGTGGCAATAGTAGACCATAAACTGCCTTATTAATAGCAAATTACAGTCCTGGGGAACTTAAATGAGCTAACCAAATTACAGTCCCGGGGAAGTGGCAGGAAGTGTCAGTCAATGAACTCACCACATTTCTGTCCCTCCCATCCACGCAAATTGTTAGTTATTAGCTACTTTGCTGCTAAATAGTCACAACAGGATCAGTGTTTCACAAATGAAGGCAAACTACACCTCATTAGTTGAGCCTTTGAACAACGAGAGCAGCTTCCTGCTGTGATGCTCAGTGCAGCTCTATAATTATGCATTAAACCACATGTTGAGTGAGTGGGTATTAAAATATGCTATAGAACCACCGTCAGTCTGTGTTAGCATTCCACAGATCTAAATCACGAAATCTATTGTTAAGTCTGCAGGTACATAGATAGCTATATATCTGCCAAATGCACTGTCAAGTTACAGTTTTATTTTTGTGTCAGTCCTCTTATGATTAAAGTGGTGCTTGCATTGACAAGATCCTGCATCATTGTGATCCATGTTTATGTTTTACTGCAGCTGCAACGGCTTACTCCAATGCCTTCTATGGCCAGGGGAGTGGTCCCATCCTGATGGACGATGTAGCCTGCACTGGAGTAGAGAATGGTTTGATCAACTGTACCTTTGACAATCACACTAGTGACTGTAGACACTCTGAAGATGCCGGTGTGAGGTGCTTCTCTCCACCCAGCACTGGTGGGTTTTGAGTGTATCTTGAGGTAGTAGAGTACACAGTAGTGTCAGGGGCGGAGATATTGGGAGGGGCAGGGGGGGAGTTGAGCCCCCCCCCCCCCCCCCCCCCCCCCCCCCCCCCCCCCCCCCCCCCCCCCCCCACATTCAAAAACAAGGGGGCTGAGCCCCTCCAAAACAACAGGCTGGACTACACTCCAAATAGAGCTCACCAAGTGAAAGGCGCACCCGTCTAGTAGCTAGCTTGACGTCTCTCTGCAGCATCGATCCTGGAACTCGTGTTGCTACTAACTTGCAGTGCAAAACACAAAGGTGCCACGAGAGCCCATCCTGATAACTGGTGAAGTCGAAAAAATTTTCCGCGCTTCACGTGGACTGATTGGCACTATACACCTCTATGCACTCCTTTCAGCAGAATGCAATTGTGCTACCTATTAGCCCCCCCCCCACTTTTTGGTAACTGTCTGAGTGTGATTAATTGCACATAGCTACCTGGTTCAGAGCAGCATAGTCAGATTTTCCCTGCCAAATTCACTAGCTAGTGTCGCTGCATGTGCACTGCTGTAGCTCAATGCAACTGTACTGATTAAGGGTCCTCTATGTGACATGTCCCATGTAGCTGCATCACCTGACCCACCCTCATGTGTTAACAAATTTAATAACATTGTTGATCATGTTTTTTGCAGGTTGTACCCATGGAGACATCAGACTTGTTGGCTCCAGGTCTGGTGTAAGTTCATCGACACAAGGCCGTGTTGAGGTCTGCGTGAACAACCGGTGGGGCACTGTGTGCGACGACTCATGGAGTACCTTTGATGCACGCGTTGCTTGCAGACAGCTTGGCTACTCTGACATTGGTAAGTGTCACCTGAAAAAGATGGGAGTTGTATGCAAACGACAACTAATGAGAAAGCATCATTCTGTATTGTCAGTCAGTTCACTCACCTTGGACCTGCATGATACAGCCTCATTCCCAGCACTTGTTTTACAGTACAGTATGATCAAATATGTTGTTGATAGATGGAAAAATCCTGTTTGACTCGTATATTATTCACTATGTGGTGCTCTTAGCCCACAGGCACAGTTCTTATCCTATGACTCTGCATGTGCTTGCATGTTATATGTGCAGGAATGCATTATGGCAGCAGATTAAATGTGTTTGTTCATTCTTCTGCACTTACATCATAGATCTTCCGTTGTTGAATTTCTTCAGGTGCAATTGCCCGTACCAATGCTTACTTTGGTCAAGGAACTGTTCCCATTCTCCTGGATGACCTCAGATGCACTAACACTGAAAGCCGGCTGATTGACTGTACCTACACTGCTATTGACAACTGTGCCCATTCTGAAGATGCTGGTGTCACCTGCACAACTAGTAATTACCACCTATGTTACAAAACGTGCGGTCTGTATTTGTGTTTTGCCAGAAAATAACATTTACTGCTTCTTGAACACAACACATAAACTACTAGTAACTTTGTAGATTCATTTCGTGAGTGAGGTTCTTCTTTCTCCTAAAGTGTTGACAAGGTATGCAAGAAAGTAACCTTGAGAATCCTATTTTGCCTTCCGTAGCCTGCGGTACTGGAGACCTCAGGTTGGCTGGTACTGGAGCCTTTGCCAACCAGGGTCGTGTGGAAGTTTGCAGCAATGGAGCGTGGGGTACTGTGTGTGATGATGCTTGGGGCGCCGTGGATGCACGTGTGGTCTGTGTACAACTGGGTTTCTCTCGGAACAGTAAGTCCAATAATAATAATTATTATAGCAGAATATTAGTAAGCTATATAAATTTTGCTCTTTGCATTCTAAAGAGAAAAAATCTTACTGGAATATACTTTTGCTTGTGCTTGGATATTGAATGGGGCAATGGGAATACTGTATGTTGTGACACGACAGAGTCTCGATACAATATCATGATCTTGCTCATTGTTAGCAAGAAAGGCTGCAATTTGCCACATGCAATGCATTTGTACTGTCTAACCATCCTACAGATGCAGTTGCTCGCTCATTTGCTGTCTATGGCCAGGGAACTGGATCCATCTTACTGGACAATGTTGCCTGCACTGGCTCTGAGCCTAGACTTTGGGAATGTCCCAGCAATGGAGTTGGCATTCATAACTGTGCCCACTCTGAAGATGCTAGTGTCATTTGTCAGGTTCAATGTAAGTGTCTTTGACAATGACCTGTGCTGTAAAGCACCGGTCAGATATTAGTGTTGCTAAGTGACTGAGGTAGGAGAAAATCTAGGTAACTATGTGGGTACTCTTTCAATCAATATTTTCCACTGCCAAGAGCTTAATTCTATCAGTCATCTATTACAGAATTGGTCGACAACTTGTTATATAGCAGCACATGCAGACCAACTTCTGTCTTTTCTGATTGACGTATCACTCTTTTTGCTCTCTCTGTAGTGACATGCCGGAACGGAGACATCAGGCTGGTTGGTGGGACAACCATCTATGAAGGGCGTGTGGAGGTGTGCTGGAATGAGACCTGGGGCACTGTCTGTGATGATTCGTGGTCTCCTTTTGATGCAATAGTGGCCTGCAGACAACTGGGATACAACACAACAGGTATAGTAGTGCAGTTAATGTTTTGTTGCAAGACATGTGGTAGGTTCTGCATGGTCACTCTGGTGGCAATAGATACAGGTTGAACCACATCCAGGTCTGTATAGTTTGTATTGTATGATCGAGGGTGAGAGTGAAGCCTGAAGCCGAGTTAGGTTGACGAAACATGCTTAGCATAATTGGAAGTATAAAGCATACGTGCATGAATGGTAAGTTGTTATAAAGGCTTACATGTTACCTGTTTTTGAGATGTTGAGAGATTTTTTTTTTGTATTAGCATAATTTTTTGTTTGCGTGTCTGCTCTATCCCTACACAACTGGTTTTTTTCTACAGGTGCAACAGCGCTTTCCAGAGCCCCATTTGGTCAGGGTACTGGCCCCATCCTGCTTGATAACCTGGTGTGTAACAGCAGGGAAACACGGCTTGTGGACTGTACTCACAATGGGATTGGTGTGCACAACTGTGCTCACAGCGAGGACGCAGGACTTCGATGCCCAGAACCACCATGTACGTATAGATATAAGACTCTCAAATGACTGATATCCCACAAGTTCACTGATGATCGAGTGAATGTGGATCAGGGTTTCTGGATAGACTATGAAAGTATGAGGCTTTGTATTACTATCTACACTGCAGCACCTTGCACCAATGGTGACATCAGGCTTCGAGGCAGTGCAAACAGCTATGAAGGTCGGGTTGAGATCTGCAACAACAATGCCTGGGGCACTGTGTGTGATGACGCTTGGGGTACTCCTGATGCTAATGTGGCCTGTCGACAACTTGGATTCTCATCAACAGGTAATTATCTAATCTACAGTGCTAGCATTCTAGGGCTAAGTAGTTAACAGTTTAACATCCTTCCATTGACATACTGCATGCCTTTTGTACTGAGGACAACCCTCAAAATACAGTAATGGTTATTAATGCCATTATAGAATGTGAGATGCTCTAATTCATGATGCATCATTTTAATTCTTGTAACCAATTTTGCAAAGACATCGTAATGTTTCTGAAATGGCCATTCAAATTTTCACAGGTGCAATTGCCCGCAGTTTTGCCTTCTTTGGCCAGGGAACTGGATCCATCCTTCTGGACCAGGTGGGATGTACTGGAACTGAAACACGACTTGTGGACTGCTCCTCTAATCCACTTGGTGTTCACGATTGCTCCCACTTTGAGGATGCTGGCGTCACCTGTCAAAGTATGTGCAATATCATACAGGGATACAGATTCACCATGCACTTAATGCTAATATGTAGATATAGAAACTTTGAGTTGTGATCGAGTTCTAACAGTGTTGAGTATTCTTTAATAAGACCTTCTAATTCATGGAAGAAGCTGCTTCACAATGGAGAATTGTTCTTATTTTTGAAATGAGTACCATTAATCCAGCTATAGTATAGTTTCAGTGATACTGTACTGGCAGGTCACTACCTGTTAGTTACCACTATAGGGATGGCAGAAGCATTTGAACCTTGGTCAGGCGGAATCGTTGCTATGGTCAGGCAAAATACATTGTTATGCATCTATGCAGAGGCTGCGAAGCAGACGATTGTCTGCATGAAGAGTGGTAGTAGTTTGGCATGCAAAGCACACTATGACTCTTACATAAGTCGGTCGAGAATCAACAACTCACAATGGGCATGATTCGGCAAGTGCCGTCTGCGGCTGGAGCAATGCTTTGATTAGTCATTGCTTTGCAACAAAGTGATACATACAGGACGAGGACGATAGTGAAGAAGATGCCTTCGCGGGAATGGAAGGGGATGACGACGAGCTCAAGGAGACTGTCTTTCACGACTGTTGGATCATGGAAGACTGCAAAGTGTGTGGACGTCCACGTATACATGTACATGTCCCATATCGGAATACTTTGCGCACGTGCTAACCCGCCGCGGCGTTTATTCAAGGGCGGTGTTTAATTATTTGTGTGGCATTTATTCAAGGGCAGCGTCTATTCGCAGAAATATGGTATGTAGGTGCATCTGGTTCGTTTGCTCACTCAAAGAAGAGATCGACTTCTCATTTCTGAACCACCATTTGGTATGTCATGCACTCAGTACACAGCTGATTATGCAATGGCATAATGAAATTCATTGGGCATAATGAAATCCATTGGCAATGGCCAGTTTTCATTTCTTAGTCCTTACTGTCTTCTTCCGAGTGCTTTCCTGTTCGAGGCAATAGGGTGGGCATACATTCCAGTAATAAATGACCCTTTGTAAGAAGGAGGTGGCCGTAGTCTCGAGGGCATATGTTTGGGAGATTACGGAGTGGCTTTGGCAGAGATGCAGTGCTAACCCTCCATTTCTGCAGCGTGTCAAACTAAATGACCGTAGGAGTGAGCAAGTCTGATGAATTATTGCATGCACATTGTCAACTTCTCTTTTATTTTCACAGTTTGTGCAACTGGAGACATCAGGCTTGTCGGAGGGACAAATGCTCTTGAGGGTCGAGTGGAGGTGTGTAACAATGCCCAGTGGGGCACAGTGTGTGACGACCTCTGGGGAACTACTGATGCTAGCGTGGCCTGTCGACAGCTTGGATTCTCTCCAACAGGTAACTGTATACACCCACCACTAATTGTCATTTTGCGTGCAAGTGCTGAGTATTGAATGTGCATAGCTAACCCACATTTTCCTCACAGGTGCAACACCCCTTTCCTTTGCTGCATTTGGCCAGGGAACTGGACCCATCCTGCTGGACAATGTGGGCTGCAGAGGCACCGAGACGAGACTGTGGGACTGCCCTAACAATGGAGTTGGTGTCCACAATTGTGCCCATTCTGAAGATGCCAGTGTCAGATGTCGAAGTATGTTGTTCAATACTACTTTAGACGTGGCTTTCTGCTATGGAGTGTGCTAATGATATCAATACATAAACTTGCTTGGTATGCAGCCTCCAGTTTTCATTGTAACCAGCAGTAGGGGCAAGTATGCAATGAGGCTTCTCATGACATTTCACATAGTATTTGGCATTTCCAGTATGCCTATAAGTGGGAGTCTAACCAATCTGTGAATGAAGCTGACGGCTATAGATCTAATAGGACAACAACGTACACAAGTTTCAACAAACCTTTGCTGCTCCCTCTGCTTGATATAAAACTCTCTACTGAACTGCAAGGCTCCACCGTCCCATCATCATCATTTAAAGGTCAACAGTGACAGATGGATCCAGTCTACTTGCCAAACAAGAGTTTGACCATTCGGCTCCCCCCCCCCCCCCCCCCCCCCCCCCCCCCCCCCCCTCCAAAATAAAATCCTGACTTCAGCCTACACCACTGCAAAACTAAGGAACTAAGGATACCTTTCAACACTCACCTCTAGGTTGGGGAGTTTTGTCCACAAATATGCTCCCTCTCACTGACCCTAACTGGCGACTAATAGCACATATTTGTGCTAGCATGAAAATGGATGGGGACTACAATGCTCAAAGGTCAACTTTATATAGTAGCTACCTTGGCTAGGGAACTGTGAGGTACTAATCATTACCAGGCTGGCCTTCAGCCACTAGCTTCAACAGCTTCACAAAACATTCCTACTCCCAGTAGCTAGCTATAGTCACGTTCACCTAGCCAATGATTGCATTCGACAAATATTACAATCAGATAATACTACAATCCACATGCAGAAAGTGAAAAAAAAACACAGACACAAACCTTTTGGAACTAAAAAGAAGTTTTAGCATGTGAAAATTTGAGGATCTAAATAGTGTCATCATGATCACATCACCGTATTAATCCAGCACGACTCGGAATCAAGCTAATCCACATTGTAGGAACCTCCTCCTTAATTTGGTAAATATGTTGACTGTCTGATGTCCTTCAATTATGTACTCTCTTCTATTATCGTCTTTGTACACAGATGCGTCAGTTGTCTGTACAAATGGTGACATCAGGCTTGTTGGTGGATCAAGCAATCTTGAAGGTCGTGTGGAGATTTGTGACAGCAATGCTTGGGGCACTGTGTGTGATGACTTTTGGGGAACACCAGATGCTAATGTGGCCTGTGGACAACTTGGATTTCGTAGATCAGGTCAGTACTTACATTTGAATATCTAAACTTATCAGATTGCAAGTAGAACTCAATGACAGATATGTGGGTCAAGATGTTATGGTAACGTAATGTGCCCTCGGACCAAGGAATGGAGTTGGTTGGAATCTGAAGCACGTTGCTTATCACATCAGATCGTAAACTCTCTGCTTTTTAGATATCCACAAAACCAAGCTTTTATTCCATCACAGGTGCAACTGCCCGCAGTTTTGCCTTCTTTGGCCAGGGAACTGGTCCGATCCTCCTGGACAATGTGCAGTGTGCTGGAACTGAAACCAGACTTGTGAGCTGTCCCAGCAATGGTATTGGCCTTCACAACTGTGCCCACTCTGAAGATGCTGGAGTCACCTGTCTGAGTGAGTATGAATTCACAGTATTCAGACAAGTAATTATGTATGGGTAGTAACAAACCACCCCTCACAGCAGCTAACGGCTTTAGTGAAGTGCAGAATTCTCAAAACTCATCTTGTGGGACTGATAATTAATATTTTGACTGTCAGCTAACCTTCCATGGATGTGGCTTGGCTTTATGCGTGACAGCTAGTTGTAGATTTCTTATCCATATTCCTTTCTTAACATACCCATGCACTCTGAAACTGTTAATGTTCTGGAAGAAGTGTGTTAATCTAATTCACCTTAATCTTTGTCCTGCATTGTTGTTAGGTTGTGCCAATGGTGACCTCAGGCTTGTTGGTGGGTCAAATGACACTGAGGGTCGTGTTGAAATGTGCTACAATGCAGTGTGGGGGACAGTGTGCGATGACTTCTGGGGAACCCCTGACGCTAGTGTGGTCTGTAGACAGCTGGGATTCTCCGCAACAGGTATGAATCCAGTTAGCATTACATGCATGCATACTTCAGTGATCGTAGTACGTTAAATACATCCAGGTGTATTAGGTAGCAAATGCTGAGTCAGCAACTGCTTTGCATCGAATTCCCATTCCTCCCCCAGGAGCAACTGCCATCTCGTTTGCCTTCTTTGGCCAGGGAACTGGATCCATCTGGCTGGACAATGTGCATTGTGTTGGGACTGAAACCCGACTTATTTCTTGTCCCCACAATGCGATTGGCAGTCACAATTGTGCCCACTCTGAAGATGCTAGTGTCAGATGTCAACGTAAGTAATACTGATATCAGAATATAAACAACCTCAAAATCTTGACATGTATTCCACAGAGTATTACTTAAGGTCTTGCCGACCTTACCTGAGGTAGTAGTGCAGTAATTTTAAGCGGCTAGTTCTATTCTATAGCTACACAAGAGCCAAATAATCAGGAATGACTCTAGTGTTCCCATAGAGTATCAGTGGTTAACTTACTGTGTTAATTTGTACGTACATGTGCCCGATTTTTTCACATTTAGATTCAGCAGTGCATTACCTTACGAATGGGTACGAATGTTTATTTTTCCCTTGAATTCTGAAATATAGCACAAACTGACGTCTCTACTTGCTTCCATTTCTTTAGCTATTTGTTCGAATGGTGATATCAGACTTCGTGGTGGAACTAACTCTAGGGAAGGCCGAGTTGAGATCTGCAACAGCAATGCCTGGGGCACTGTTTGTGATGATGCATGGGGAACTCCAGATGCCAGTGTGGCCTGTCGACAGCTCGGATTTTCTCCAACAGGTATTTGCTGGAATTGGCACAAGTTTGCTCCCCACATTCCTTTACGTTGCAACGGGTCATAATCAGCAGGCTCAGCACGTACTCTGGTGGAGCAGACACCAGCATGCATTGTGTTGCTGGGTACCACACTTAAGTGTATTGTGACACGCAGTAAAACATTAAACTACCCCACCATCAGAGCCGACATTTTACAGTTGTTGTTACACAAGATCTAGAGATCATACATTATGAGCTGCTTGCAAGACTGTAAGGAACTGTACTTTAGTGCCTGCCTGCCTCCTGCCACCCCAACAGCCTATCCCAATGGTGATTGAAATTGGCACCAGTATCAAAATTGATTACTTATTCCAGCCTCCCGCTTGGACAAATAATGTAACATTCCATCACTTGGATTGCAGGTGCAATTGCTCGTTCCCGGGCCTTCTTTGGCCAGGGAACTGGAGCCATCCTCCTGGACCAGGTGGGATGCACTGGGACTGAAACACGACTTGTGGACTGCACCTCTAATCCACTTGGTGTTCATGATTGCTCCCACTTTGAAGATGCAGGAGTCACCTGTCAAAGTATGTCTCAATAGCATGTGCTTGGTGTTTAATTTTAGCATTCTCTACCTCTAGATCTATGTGAATTTGTTAACGTTGAAGTTGGGAGGTTGAGCACTCAAGTAAAACTCGGAATTTGAACTCAGTCAGCCGTACTGATTTTGCAGTTCATGCAGTTAATAGACCATTGGAATGGAAAGCTGGTGGCAAGAGTGCATGATGACATCATTGTCGCAATAATGATGATGTCATCATGCATGCACTCTTGCTGGTGGTCATGGGCTCAAATCCCGTTTGATGCGGCAAAGTATGATGACATCGTGTCTCCATGACAATGCTGTCATCAGGCACTGTCGCTGGTGGTCGTGAGTTCAAATCCGTGGCAAAGGATTTCTTTGCTACTTTGAGCCAAATGGCCAGTGTTTTGTTTGCCCTTTACAGCTCTGCTCAACTTAAGATGGCTGGTGGCTGAGTGGTTAAAGCATTAAATTTTGACTTCTAATCGAAAGGTTGCTGGTTTGGGTCCCACCATATAACACAGGAGATGTGTCAAGATTTTCTTTCTCTCCCAGGAGTTGACTCAGCTCTACCCTAAAATCTACCTCAGCTTTATAGTCTGCAGGGGTACAAAAAAAACCCGTGGGTGTAAACTTCAATGGAATCATGTTTCCTTTTCGTAAAATTAATGGCTAAGCATGAAACAGATTTACACTGGTTATCTGACACTGTGATTGGTCTTTGGAGTGTGCATACATCTGTGTAACGATTTTGCACGTTCTAGCCTTCCCTTCTACGGTTCTAGTAGCCTCATTCCCAGGCCTTCCCTTCTACGGTTTGTAGTCATGAACACAAATCAAATGTGTGATGAAGTCCTGGGAGTGAAGATAACAGCTGCATCCTTCTTCAGGTCTGATAACATGTGCAAACGGAGACATCAGACTCCAGGGCGGAGCAAACCCTAGTGAGGGTCGAGTTGAGATCTGCAACAACAACCAGTGGGGCACAGTGTGTGATGATCTCTGGGGAACTCCTGATGCTAATGTGGCCTGCCGACAGCTTGGATTCTCTCCAACAGGTTAGATGCATGCATCCAATCACTTGCCAACTGCATTGCCTCACCAAAGTCATGCCCACATGTATCAATACATTAAGATTTTAACCGTGTGTTTGTGTGTCTGTGTGTAATGGAAGTGGGATGTTCGTGGGGCGGGACTAGACTAGTTACGCACGCGACCTTCGTGAACCTCGAACTTGACTCTCTGCGATGAATGTTTGGAATCTTCCAGAACAGCTGGCGGAATCAATCGGGGAGCAGCAGTCTAAGCGGACACAATCGGGGAGCAGCTGAAGCGGACACAATCGGGGAGCAGCAGCTGAAGCGAACGCAATCAGGGAGCTGAAGCGGACGCAATCGGGGCCAGCAGCAGCTGAAGTGGATGCAAGCGGTGAGCAGCAGCTGAAGCGGACGTAATGGGGAGCAGCAGTTGAAGCGGATCGATGCAATTGGGGAGCAGCAGCTGAAGCGGACGCAATCGGGGAGCAGTAGCTCTGCACAGAGAGCTGTCCGGCGCCATGTTTCCTAGTATAACACAAATACAGTAAGTAAAGGCACCCTCAGCAAGTTCCTCAGTTGGAGGGTGAGCAACCACACGTACGTTTGCAGAAACAGTAAATCAATTGCTAGTTTCTACTCGGTGTTAATCATTGACCGACAGTTCATAGCAGCAGGTGCTAGAGTTCATTCATTAGTGTAATGCATACATGTCTAATATCCGTAGCACCCTCCAAAATTGAAGGCATGCATGCTTTGCCATTACAAACACATACATAATGAGTGGTGTATAGAGCAATGGGTGAGAAGTGATTGCATAGCAGACCATATACTGTCATTGTTTTTCTTTCCAGAGAAATGAAACACGATATGTCTTTAGTCCCTTAGTATCCAAGAGGATGACCCTTGAGCACATTTACAACATAGTAGAGAAATGAACTGAGCACTGAGTCTCTACCCTGACTGTAACCCTGGTTAATACCATAATCATTGTGTGGGTCATGAATAACCTACACATTGCTATAATTTTGTATGTTGGAGCTGACCTTGGGTTGAAGCCTATACTTTACAGATAGGTTCTGCATGAGCAGAAAGGGTGGGACAGGTCAGGGTCATAAATGTACTTAGGATGAATGGTCAGTACTTTGTACAGTTTGAATCACAAAAACCTGAGAGATTTCTAGGGTAAACTCCAAGGTCAAGACATGTAATTTTACTTTTCAATGACCCAATTCAAAATTTTTCCCCACAGGAGCAACTGCTGTTTCGTTTGCACAGTTTGGCCAGGGCACTGGTCCCATCCTCCTGGACAATGTGGGATGCACTGGCACTGAGACCCACCTTGTCAACTGTTACCAACAATGGAATTGGCGTACATAACTGTCTACACTTTGAAGATGCTGGTGTCAGATGTCGAAGTAAGCACTTGATATGACCATACTGTCACACACACACCCATACTATTTCCGTTTCTGGGGATATTATATGGAACATGTTTTTTGTGGTTGTTCTTAGCCGGTTATGCAGTCCATAATGCACCTGGTTACTTAAATAGCAAAATATCATTGTGCTGGTAGTCAGCAAGAACACGTAGGTAGACCCTGCCCCCAAGGAGGAAGAGCATGTAACTTTCATATCCACCTATTGTGCAGGCAGAATACTCGAACGGTGCCAAAAATAGAATACCTGGTTGTATCTTGAAGCCATACTGCTGTAAATGTAAATGGATTTGCAAAATGCGAACAACGATGTGTGGTTCAAGCTGAATCCTCACTATTGTGCTGGGCTACCTCTAGTCAACATGGAGAGGTGTTGAAGAAGAACCAAGTGCAATAGTAGACTGATTTTAGCAGGTGAGAGTCCAATGGGGGGGGGGGGGGGGGGGGGGGGGGGGGGGGGCTGCAGCAGTGCACAGCCACTAGTGGAAACTACAATGATGGGCTCATGCCCCCTTATTCTGCCACCACTGTGGTAGCTATTGCTTGGTTCTGAACAATGTGAATCAAGGTGGAGTACAAGGAGTCACAGCTCAGAGCAATGCAGAGGTGCATTGTAGACCTGAACAATGACGCAGTGACTTTGCATTATCACATTGTGGGAAGAATCACAGCAAGAGAAGCACTAGCACTTTATTCTAGTTTTAGAATATGCAGGAGATTTTTCCCAATTTGAATTTTCATTATTTATGCGCATCTCCTTCTCAGCAAAGTATAATATATAGCGCTTGATGTTATATATCATGGTGTTATTTGTAAACTACGTAACCACAGGGGATGCTATTTGGTTATTCTGTTTCTCTTTACGACACTGACAAAGTATCTGTATAATTAAGGATGATCTAATATGAGTTCTTTCTTTCCCTTAGATATATCATTATGTACAAATGGTGACATCCGTCTTCGAGGCACTGGGGCTACCAACTCCAGTGGTCGTGTTGAGATTTGTAACAACAATGCCTGGGGCACCGTGTGTGATGATTTCTGGGACAACACTGATGCCAATGTGGTCTGCAGACAGCTTGGGTTTGCTTCAACAGGCAAGTAGCAATTGTGCATTAAATACCAAGAGCCTCAGTTTCTTTGTCCCAATCACAAAAACGTTATAATGCTGTTAATAAGTTATGTGTTGAAGGTATCCCTTGAATGTTGTCATGTTATGCCTCCATTGCAAGTTTCTCTGCCATAATTAACTAACTAATAATCAGTACAGACTCTGTACTGTTGAACCTCCCACAGCAGTGTCACCATTAGAAGTTTGCTAATAGTTAATTAACCGTCTCTCCTTGAGTCATTATTCTCTTCACCATTTTTTCCCTGTTCTTGAAATGTGCCTTCCTGATCTACAAGTCTCTATCTATCTGACTATCTATCTATCTATCTATCTATCTATCTATCTATCTATCTATCTATATATCTATCTATCTAATTAGCTAGCTAGCTAGCTATCTCTGTCTATCTATCTATCTATCTATCTATCTATCTATGTTTCCGTCTATATTCACACTTGAGCCATGTTTATTCGTATTCAGGTTCAACGGCCCTTTCTCGAGCTGCGTTTGGCCAAGGAACTGGAGCAATCCTTTTGGACAACGTGGCCTGTCGTGGTACTGAATCAAGACTTGTGGACTGCCCCAGCAATCCAATTGGCATTCACAACTGTGCACACTTTGAAGATGCTAGTGTCAGATGTGTTGGTAAGCAACCATTGGACGTCATGTAGAAGAGATAAATCCGTAGGCTGATAGTCTTTCTAAACAATAATTAGACTGCTTCGGAATTGGATCTGGCCAGTGTTTTGCAAGTCTGCTTTTGTAATTAGGATTTGGCTGTAAAGGTACACCGCCATTCTGTAGTGTTTTAATTGCAACTCGCTATCTTTATTCAATCCACTGTAAACAATGTAACATATCATATAAGTTTGCATTGGCAGTCTGCCATAATATTTACTTTGTCTTTTGATGTTATCAGGACATAAAATAGGTGATCAGTGGTACTCTCATGCATGATAGAATTAATTAATCACACAACTACATACTTCTATTTAGTCAAAAACGCCAACTCTTCTTGTCCGTAAACAGCGGCTATTCAGTTTATGTTACCAGATGCCACTTATACTTGTTTGAAGCTACATATTACAGCTCATGTTTTGATTATCTATCAGGTTGCACCACTGGAGATGTTAGGCTTGTTAACGGACCGACTCCTAACGAAGGCCGAGTGGAAGTTTGCATGAGCAACATCTGGGGCACAGTGTGTGATGACTTCTGGGGAACTTCTGATGCGAATGTGGTCTGCAGACAGCTGGGATTCTCTCCAACTGGTACGTAACGACTAGCTGCAGTGGGCGCTGATACATCATCCGCCATTTCATTGAGAAGCTGCTTAAACTGCAGTTTCAATCTCCGTACTATGACCGAGTGATATTATGCAATCATATGAGAAGGGGTTTCCACAATTTCGTCCTTGAGCTTGCTGTTCTTGAGTTGCTACAAAACAGCTGTCAAAACAAACTGTACTTTTGGTGCGATGTAACTAGGATTGCAAGAAATTTCATTCAAGTCATGTAATTGGAATATGTATCATCATGATGGTTAATATTGGCCATGGTCACTATCTTCCTGCAGGGGCAATTGCCTACCTCTTCTCCCGCTATGGTCAGGGCACCGGACCCATCTATCTGGATGACGTTGCCTGCACTGGATCAGAGAGCCGACTAGTTGACTGCACCTACACTGCCAACCACAACTGCATCCACTTTGAAGATGCTAGTGTTAGTTGTCGAGGTGAGAGAGCTACTGCAATTGCCGGTGATGTTTGTCACATAGCTTTATCGGAGGGTAAAGATCAGTGTTTGTATTGGTTTATGTACAAGTGCTGTGATCTACGTTTATGTTCATTGTTAATTTGGTTTGCTTATGTCTGACAGGTTGTGTCAATGGTGACATCAGGCTTGTTGGTGGGACAAACTCTAGCCAGGGTCGAGTGGAGGTTTGCCACAACAATGCCTGGGGCACTGTGTGTGATGACCTCTGGGGGAACACCGATGCCAGTGTGGTCTGTGGACAGCTGGGATTTCTTCGAACAGGTAACTTGCAGCCCTACATAAGTTACTGAAAACTGTGTGGCTTCACTTTACAGGTCTTCCGGAGCTTTGTTATTGTCTTCCAGAGCTGCATTTTGGCCTTCCGGAGCTTTTTTGAAAGACTTCTGGAGCTGTTCTTGTGAAAGAGCACTCATGATACATGCACCTTACATATGGAGTGGGGCGGGCACTCTTGTGCTTCACATTCATTCATGAAAGAAAGCCCATGTTCGCAGCTTGTACTCGTATTTTGTTGGGTAGCTTTCGCCACTCCCCATAGCAACCCTGGTTGCTGCTAGGGCTCCTGCACTAATGCTGCTGCTATAATCACAGAGTCAGTAGACTCTATATGTATAGGGATAGAGCGGACACGTAATATTTGACAATACAAAGGTAGGTTCGACATCTCAAACCAGAATGGCAAAGAGCGCAGGACAACAAGGTAGAGACATTACAGTATACAACGAACCCCCTTCATATCTTGTAAAAAGATCTGTTGTGTACTGAACTATTTTATGCTATTTTATCTTGTTTCCTTCCTTTTTCCATTCTGCTACCCCTACACCTCCTTACATTTTGCCCTTACAAACTCTCTAGCGTAGCCTTATAACAGGGTTTAACCGGATAGCTAAAAACGCTACACTGTGATATGCGTGCTATTGCACTAGTAATGACAGCCCTTGGTAAGTCCAAGTGCCTTTCGTTATGTAGTGTTTTAATTGTGCGATATGGGCTCATTACCCATATAAGGGTATACACTGTGATATGGGTTCATTACCCATATTAGGGTATACACTGTGATATGGGTTCATTACCCATATTAGGGTATACACTGTGATATGGGTTCATTACCCATATTAGGGTATACACTGTGATATGGGCTCACTACCCATATAAGGGTATACACTGTGATATTATGTGTTACAATTTGTTTCTACAGGTGCAATTGCCCGCTCCTTTGCTTACTTTGGTCAGGGAACTGGAGCCATTGTGTATGACAATGTGGGGTGTGTTGGAACAGAGTCCAGGCTTCAAGACTGTCCCAGCAACGGAGCTGGCATTCACAACTGTGCCCACTTTGAAGATGCTGGTGTTGAATGTCAGGGTAAGCATTAAGTAGGAGGGCAAAGTTAAGGATGAGTGAAACCATGTCATGTTTACTTTGATTGAATATGCATAGGTTGTGTCCAAGGTGACATCAGACTTCGTGGTGGATCAAACTCTAGTCAAGGTCGAGTTGAGATATGCAACAACAATGTATGGGGCACAGTGTGTGATGATTTCTGGGGAACTCCTGATGCTAACGTGGCCTGCCGACAGCTTGGATTTGCTTCAACAGGTAACACAGTTACTTTCATGGGTTCAATTACTGTGATGATATTCCAAACCTAATCAACAAGCAAGTCATCTGCTCTGTCTCTCGCTGATGAATCTTCTGTGCAGGATCAACTGCTGTATCGTTTGCTGGCTTTGGTCAGGGAACTGGTCCTATCCTTCTGGATGATGTCCAGTGCATTGGAACTGAGAGCCGACTTGTGGACTGCCCTGCTAATGCAATCACTGTGCATAATTGTGTCCATTCTGAAGATGCTGGTGTCAGATGTCGATTTGGTAAGCACTGTATCATAACTCGTTGGTGCATTGATCCCTCCACAAGCGTTAACGCGCATCTCTGGGCATCTCAGAGGCATACCACCACAATGCCTCCAAGTGGCCATGTATATATCTGCCTTACAATTTGCGTGTTTACATAATATATTTTACTCCACTATATCTCAGTGTGTGCGAACGGTGACATCAGACTTCGTGGTGGGACCGCAGCTAATGAAGGTCGTGTGGAGATTTGTGACAGCCATGCCTGGGGCACTGTGTGTGATGACCTCTGGGGAGTTCCAGATGCCAATGTGGCCTGTAGACAACTTGGTTTCTCTGGCTTCAGTATGTTTGAAACTTCATCTTTCAATTCTGCTAGTAGATAGCCACAAGTAGTGGATGGATGGCTTGATACCCATTATTACTTTATGTAATCTCTTTTTGTACAGGAAGCACTGGTACGTGAATGTTTTGACCACATTAAGTGTATGTTCTTCAATTATCACACAGACGCACAGGCCCTCCTCCGTGCCACCTTTGGTCAGGGCACTGGGTCCATCCTCCTGGACAATGTGGGATGTACTGGTACCGAGAGTCGACTTGTGGACTGTCCCAATAATGGAATTGGCTCACATAACTGTGCCCACTTTGAAGATGCTGGTGTCCGCTGCAGTACCACAAGTATGTGTTGCGAAGTATGATGGTGGTAGAGCTGTGTAGTGTGTACTTTCATGAACTAATGACTTTGGTTGTGGTGTGACACTGCTTGGCATTTCCTCTGTAGGGCTCTGTTATGATGGTCAGCTGCGGCTGGTGGGTGGGACCCTAACAAACGAGGGACGTCTGGAGGTCTGCTTCAACGAGACATGGGGCACTGTGTGTGATGACTTGTTTACTGGTGTAGATGCCAATGTGGCCTGTGGACAGCTTGGATACTCCCGATTCAGTATGTTGAAGTTACCTTCACAGCCAATTCTTTGCAAGTGCATGCAATACATGAGTATACAATCACTTAAAACAATGTGATGGACTGCAAAGTGCAAATTGAGCATTTTTACTATTCGCTGACCTACCAATTTGGATAAAATTAATAAGCTCTGCAATCTCTGCCACTAAATTCTGCTCTGGGCATACATTTTCCTATGCTTGTATGCTTTGCGGAAGTTAGGGATGTATTTTAAACACGTTATGTAGTAGCTACATTGAATTAATTCCATTTAACTTAACCGCAAGGAGCAATATATTCAATGCCTCTGTTTCCGATAATTACGACCATAAATTCTCTCTTCGTACAGATGCTGTTGCTTACTCGAATGCCCGCTATGGACAAGGTACGGGTCCCATCTGGCTGGACAATCTGGCTTGCACCGGTGCTGAGTACAACCTGACCAACTGTACCTATGATCCTGACACAACCGACTGCCGACACTTTGAGGATGCTGGAGTTCTTTGCAATGCGACATGTAAGTAGGCTAGCTGTATGAGATCCAACAGCTCAGGGCCCATCAAAACACAGTCCATCATTCCTTCACTGATAACCATTCAGCACAGTTACCAGATTATCATGTCATGGGACTATGAACTGATACAGAAAGCACATTCACCGTAGCTTCATACCAATGCCAGTTGTGAATCTTATTGCGTGCGAACTGAGCCTTTCAGGAGTTTATATAGTATTTTTCATGTGTATCTCCCACAGCCATGCATTGTGTGCGGCATGCTCACGTGTCAGTTTGGCGCTCATGATAGTAATTTTATTCCATCCATCCAGTTGTTTGTGGCAATGGTGACCTCAGGCTTGCTGGTGGTACAGTGCCAACCGAGGGACGAGTGGAGCTGTGCTATAATGAGACCTGGGGTACCATCTGTGATGGATTCTGGTCAACCAATGATGCAAACGTGGCCTGCAGGCAGCTTGGATATGCAGACAGTGGTATGTATGTAAAATTTACCCCAACAATGTTGAAGGGTACCTCCATTTAACGCCTATTAGACCCTAGTCTGCTCGTCGCAATTACCTTCATTCAATGAGAATGTGGCTATGCACTTCACATGAACATGTTGCAGTTGCCATAGCAACCATTACATAAGAAATTTGTAGAGACTAATAGCATCACAGACCAAAAAAAAACATGAGTGTTATATTTCATGCCGGCCTCTTTGGTGTGATGTTATCATATCACAGGTTCTACACCATTTTACAATGCCTTCTTTGGCCGTGGCACTGGTCCGATCCTCCTGGATGACTTGCTGTGCAATGGACGCGAGGCAAGGATTATTGACTGCCCAAGGTCCACCAGTCAGGGAATAGGTACCTATGACTTCTGTCCAAATGGTCATGGTGAAGATGCTGGTGTGAGATGTGTGGAACGTAAGTGATTGAAATGATGCCATTGGAACATAATTTGGATTCTGAGAGTGAGTGGTTGTTGTATTCCACACTGCAGCTTGCACTACTGGTGATATCAGGCTGGTTGGCGGGACAACACCGAACAGAGGACGTGTGGAAGTCTGCGTGAACAGTATATGGGGAACCGTCTGTGATGATTTCTGGTCAAGTGTTGATGCCAACGTGGCTTGCAGACAGCTCGGCTATCTTGGAACAAGTACGATTAACTAGTCAGATATGCAGTATGAAATAACATAAGAAGGTACAGCAATCAGCCTCTAAGGAGGGCATGGTATGCATTTCAGTCCAATTCACAGTCCACAAATTCTATCTGCTTATGGTCATGTCATTAATTTTATGAAACTCTCCATAATGTGGAGCGATCCTCACCCATTACTGTACAGCCAATGGTGCGTGGCTGTGGTGATGTCATATTCTCTTTCCCCAGATGCCATTGCCTATTCTGGTGCATTCTTTGGAACTGGAAGTGGTCCAATTGTCTTGGATGATGTGGCATGCACCGGATCAGAAACTGCCCTGATCAACTGCACATATGATGCTAGCACTGTTGACTGCTCTCACTTTGAAGATGCTGGCGTCCAATGTCAAAGTAAGGAAACACTTCTCTCTGTCATCAATGATTAGTATAGTAACCTGCAAGAAGACTCAAGCATTAAAATGATCTTGCAGACTAATCTGATGGTTAGTTGCCCATAGAGTTCAGCTTCATATATTGGCATCATGACAGTCACTCCACAGGTAAATGTAATAATTATTTCTTACACTCTTAGGGGAATAGGTCTAGCTTAGTATAAATGCAGTTTTCGAAGGTGTCAAAAAGCGATGGGGTCGTGCACTGCTCAGTGTAAAATGCTGCTGTTTTGTGCAAACACCGTCATGAGAAAGTCAGCCAAATTTGAAATACCTATCACTTGCTCTATCAGATGTGTGGTTGCCACTCAATCATAAACAAAACTGTTCATGTGCACATGGCTGTAAAGTGATTGTCACCATCATTCTACTTTTCTACTGCAGTCTGTGCAAATAATGACATCAGGCTGGTCGGCGGAACAGCACCCACCAATGGACGTGTTGAAGTATGTCTGAGCCAGAACTGGGGCACAGTGTGTGATGACTTTTGGGGAACCCCTGATGCCACTGTAGCCTGCAGACAGCTTGGATTTTCTGCCATCGGTTAGTGACCCTTTTCATTGTCCATTGCTTAGTTGGCACAAAATCAGGCTTCAATAAGCTCATTTCCTAGACCACATAGGTTGTTTATATTTCTATAGTATGTAAACAGACTTTCACACTCTAGCTCTTGTTATGTTTTTCACTTCTGGAACTTTCCCTTCCCTCATGTGGAATATTGCTATCGTTTTGTGGTAAATTTATAATTAAGATGTTGCTACTATTTCTTTGCAGGAGCTGTTCCTATTAGAAATGCCTTCTACGGCCAGGGAACTGGATCCATCCTACTGGACAATGTCCAGTGTGTGGGAACTGAAACCACACTTACCAGCTGTCCTAACAATGGAGTTGGCATTCATAACTGTGGCCACAATGAAGATGCTGGGGTTCAGTGCAGAAACCGTAAGTGGAGTTAAACACTTACTCCTGTATGACTGCAAGCGGTGGTTGTCCAAGTAGAGCTTCTAGTGAGGCATGATTGAGTACACACTCGTTGTTTAATTAACTTATACAAAGTGATTTGTGAACTGAACATATTAGCCACACTATTGAGAATTTCACAATAGCATTTGCCTGCCATCTTCTAGTCTACAATAATTTCTTTTTGTGTTCATAGGTACCTGCATTGACGGAGCCATCAGACTGATTGGAGGGTCAGTGGCAACTGAGGGACGTGTGGAAGTTTGTCAGAATGATGCCTGGGGCACTGTGTGTGATGACAGATGGACTGATGTAGATGCCAGTATTGTTTGCAGACAACTGGGCTACTCCAGGTTCAGTAAGTGGTCTCAGCATGTATTCTGGTCTCCATTAATATATAGTGTTGGCTTCTGTAAAATCAGGTGCAACTAGTGCCTAGTTGTGACCTGGGATAACTGACCATCTGGTACTTTTGTGAAAAGTGAGATCATTACACCACCAGAGAGCCCATTCATTTCTGATTTCAAATCGGAGTTATGGGTGTCTATATGTGGTCGATATTCATGTCTTGAGTTACAGAGCAGAAGCACCACATGTTCACTCCGATAAAGGAGGTGTAGAAGTAGAGTGTGCGATCGAAATACCCACACAAAGCACTTAACATATAAAATTATCCTAGATGGTTGATTTCCCAGAGAGGGTTGCAGTTATATATATTTGAGCATAATCTTACTCTGCACTCTGCACTCTGCACTCTGCACTCTGCACTCTGCACTCTGTAGATGCCACTGCATATTCTAATGCATACTTTGGCCAAGGAAATGGTTCAATTGTTCTGGATGAGGTGGCTTGTGGTGGGAATGAGTTTAGGCTGGTTGACTGCCAGTCCACTTCTATTCATGACTGTTCCCACCGTGAGGATGCTGGAGCCAGCTGCAAAGCCGAATGTACGTTTACATTGTATGTACAAGAGGGGAGTGTGTATGTGTGTATGTGAGTGCATGTGTGTGCACGTAGGTGTATGTATGTGCCTAGTATTTGGTAACTAGATTTGAATGGACAAACTATACTCACCACTGCAGTGCTGTGCCAAAATGGAGACATCAGACTTGTCAATGGAAATACTGCATTTGAGGGTCGTGTGGAGATATGCTGGAATGAGACCTGGGGCACTGTGTGTGACGGATTCTGGTCAGGATTTGATGCACAAGTGGCCTGCAGACAGCTTGGATACTCTTCAGCTGGTATGTATATGGGAAAACCTCCTATTGTTTGCTGATACACCATATGAACATGACCATTGCATGAAGTTTAATACCATAAGCACACCATATAACAAGTTCACCGCCACAATTATCACCCACATCTTTTCAGGTGCTACGGTCTTCTACAATGCGTTCTTTGGTCAAGGCTTTGGCCCTATCTTCCTGGATGACCTGCTGTGCACTTCACGGGAGGCAAGACTGATCGACTGTCCCAGGAGCACCAGCACGGGAGTTGGAGACATTGACTTCTGTCGGGGGCATCTCGATGATGCTGGACTACGATGCGTAGCAGGTACGTTATCATAAACTTAAACCTCCCTTGTGACATGTAGTAGTAGTAGTACCGTACTCTCGCGAAAGTCCGCCCACTCCGCAAAGAGCGCCCACCCCCCACTTTTGGCTCAATTTTCTATATAGGGTCGAAGTTTACTCGAATGAGCGCCCACCCTCGCGCTATAGCCTCGTGCCTCGTGTAACAGGCGATGGAGCGCATTAGTGAGATGTTCCAGCGTATCTGAGGTAAGAACCTCCTTGCAGCAAGTCTCTGTTAGTCTGTGTATCCGTATCTATGGTGTCCATGTGTGTTGCCTGGCTTGCCTGTGCTGACGACAGCCCCGCGGCCTCCACGCTGGACCTCAGCCAGCGCTTGGCGGCAGCGAAGACGACGTGGTGAGTGGTGATGTTGCTAGTGACTCCAGCGATGTAGATGTGCTGGGAGGGCTTTGACTCACGCGCACTTGCTGCTCGATCGCTGCTATTGCGCTACTTGTGTACGTACACAAAGGTGGGCGCTCTTTCAAGGTTGAATGCGGAAACACTCGAAAGAGCGCCCACCCCCTTGTTTGGTGAGAAAGTAAGATGCAGCGCCCATGGGCGGACTTTCGCGAGAGTACGGTACTAGTCAGATGGAAGTGATATCCATGTTGTCATAGTGATATCCATGTTGTCATAGTAATATCCATGTTGTCGTAGTGATATCCATGTTGTCATAGTGATATCTGTGTTGTCATAGTGATATCCGTGTTGTCGTAGTGATATCTGTGTTGTCATAGTGATATCCATGTTGTCGTAGTGATATCCGTGTTGTCATAGTGATATCTGTGTTGTCATAGTGATATCCATGTTGTCATAGTGATATCTGTGTTGTCATAGCGATATCCGTGTTGTCATACTCATATCAACTGAGTTCAAACTAGATTCTGGTCTGCACTAGCTGATCTAAACTGGCATCTGTCATTAGTCTTTTTCTCACCTTCATACCTGCCTGAAGCTGCAAGCTTGCTGTATCTTATCAGAGTTGCTAATCATTATTACTTTGCTGTATATACTCAGTCTGTCCGGACGGAGGCATCCGGTTGGTTGGTGGAACCAACGACAACGAGGGTCGTGTGGAGGTCTGCCTGAATGGACAGTGGGGCACTGTGTGTGATGACTTCTGGGGAAATGTGGATGCACAAGTGGCCTGCAGACAGCTTGGGTTTTCTGCAACTGGTAAGATTCGTCCACTCAGGCTTAATTAATGCAAACTGAGTACAACTTTCAGTTCTAGTCATAAAGTATAGGATACAGTTTATAGAATGTAATGGTTTCTAAGTTGTATTCAGATGTGCCTGAGCTGTTTTCTTATTGTGAAACTAACAGGTGCTACGGCCTTCAGCTTCTCCTTCTTCGGCCAAGGAAGTGGTCCCATCCACCTTGATGATGTGCGGTGCACTGGGTCTGAGAGACGACTGGTGGACTGTACATATACTGCTATTGACAACTGTATCCACTTTGAAGATGCTGGTGTTCGCTGCCAAGGTATATTTGTGATCAAAATAATATAGGCAATAACTGTTCAACAGCTACCACATTCTCCCTCACAGTGCTGAGTTTTTTTTTGTAACTGCATAATTTTGTCTTGCACCTACCATTCCTGATTGTCAAGGTCAGGGTCCAGCAACCAAATGAGTTTTATGGTTTCTCATATTGCGGAGTGGTTAAACTAATGAATTCAAATGCTCATTGTAGGTTGTACTGAGGGTGCAGTCAGGCTGGTTGGTGGGAACAACACCAGTGAGGGACGTGTGGAGGTGTGCAGGAACAATGCCTTCGGCACCGTATGCGATGACCTCTGGAATACTCCTGATGCCAATGTGGTGTGCAAGCAGCTGGGCTTCTCAAGATACAGTATGTACTGTGTAGTGTAAGGTGTTACTAAAGTCAGTATGTATTGTGTAGTGTAAGAAAGTCAGTGTAGTGTAAGGTGTTACTAAATACAGTAGGTATGTTTTATGTAGCTCAGTCGCATGATAGTAACTCTTATTTGATGAAATTCTTCATCAACCTTACCACACACTAGATGCTACTGCCCTTTCATTTGCCTTCTTCGGACAAGGAAGTGGTCCAATTGTTTTGGATGATGTGCGATGCACTGGGAACGAGGACAGACTAGTGGACTGTCCCTTTGATCCCAGCACAGTGGACTGTGTACACTCTGAGGATGCCAGTGTCCGTTGCCAAATTACTCGTAAGTACAACTCTAGCACTAGAAGTTTTGTCTATTTCTTGATCATAATTTAGTGGATTCTTTGGTATTATGGTTACTGAACATCACATTGTGTATTGTTAAGGTCAGTGGTACATAGCTACGTATCTCTTTTCATTGCTTCCAGCATTCTGTCGTGATAATCAGCTGAGGTTGATTGGTGGAACAAATGCAAGAGAAGGTCGTGTGGAGATCTGCTTCAATGAGACCTGGGGGACTGTTTGTGACGACGCTTGGGACAACATGGATGCCAATGTGGTCTGCTCAGGCCTTGGTTTCTCCAGATTCAGTACGTTACTATAGCAACAATGATAATGGTCATGAATATAATCTTCCAGACTATGTGTGACTGGTATACATTAATTTTATTAGTAGCTGCTTTCCCCTGCAGACAACACTGCCTTAGAGAATGCCCATTTTGGGCCGGGAACTGGTCCCATCTTCCTCGACAACCTCGCCTGTGTCGGTTCAGAGACAGTGCTCACCAACTGCACTCACGACACCCACACTGCCGACTGCACCCACTCGGAAGATGCCAGTGTGCAGTGCAATGGCATCCGTAAGCTTCCTGTTTATAACAAACTGTTTAATGCATACCCAGGGCGGTCGGAACCGGTCCGGTTTGTCCAGCCATGGCGCGGCCGGACCACTTTTTGGGGCTTAAAAAAAAATCCTCAATTATAATTACAGTATAATTATGCGAACCTTGTGCAACAACATCATGACAGAATCAGCGGCGATGGATGTCGATGCCCCTCACCAACCTTGTTCCACCGAAGTGATTGTTCGGTAACTGAGATCTGTCAACAGTTAGCTACGTATACCCCTGAAATGGCCTCAGAAAGCACCTCAGAAGGTGGCATGCCCCCAGACCCCCCTAGCAAGCAAGCACTAAACATTTTGCACGGCACTCATGCTGCAACATAACATTTTACACGGTGCTTCGTGCCGCAATGTACACCACCCCTGGCCTGACCACTCAGCAACTGCTTCCGATGGCCCTGATACCGTATACCTGATACCTCATACCTCAGTTGCCTTGTTGTTAAAATATAAGAGCTAGCCTTAAGCTTCTGTTCTGTGATTTTTTCCGAATGGGCAGTCGGGCAACTACCGACATTTTTGCTGTTGCCAAAGTTTGCTAAACTACCGCTTTCACATTAAAAGGTTTTCACATTAACCTGCATACTGGGTATGGCCTGACTGACCGGACTGGATCAGGCGCCTATGCAAAGTACTTTGGATGGCTTCACCCAAGAGATGCTAGTCGCCACACTATGCCCTGTTCAGTAACTACAAGATCCATCTTGCATTTTAGCAGTTCACAAAGATATCTTGTGACTTCTACCTAATGAATCATACTCATGGAAGTTGTGTCTGTGTACATTCAGGTATCTGTGATGATGGAGATATCAGGCTGGTTGGTGGGACAACTATGTTTGAAGGGCGTGTGGAGATCTGCTGGAATGAAGTCTGGGGAACAGTGTGTGATGATTTCTGGTCCACTTTTGATGCAATTGTGGCCTGCAGACAGCTTGGGTTCTCCCCAATAGGTAAAATTGGATGTTCAAAAGTGTATTGTATCTGTGCACATTAATTTCCGCTTTTGATTATCCTTCACTCCTTACCATTCAATTCTATAATCTGTCTCAAAAGCACCTAATTTAAAGTTTGGTACTAACTATGCAAGCCTTAAACTTCATTTTGCAGGTGCAGTGCCATTTGCCTTTGCCCGCTTTGGCCAGGGTACTGGTCCAATCCTCCTGGATAACCTGCTCTGCAATAGTAGAGAGACGAGACTTATTGACTGTCCGAACTTAGGAATTGGTGTTCACAACTGTGCCCACACTGAAGACGCAGGTCTCAGGTGTCTACGTAAGTTGTAAACTGCGAAGGAAATCAGCAATTGTGAAGGGTCTGTAGAGGATAGAATTTTGCTTTTCATTAGTAGGGAACTTTCTTTAATGCCATCCTACATCATGCTATGCATAGACATTGCCATCCTTAATGGATGAATCATTTACAAACCTATTGACACCTCTAGCTGTATTTGATAGTGTAGCGAGAAAGATTTTTGTACTAATAATCAGTTTCTGTGTTTGTATACAGCTGGCTGTCAGGCAGGTGCAATCAGACTGGCGGGATCTGGATCCAACTCCTCCCAGGGCCGGGTGGAGGTCTGCCTGAGCAACCAGTGGGGCACCGTGTGTGACGACTCGTGGGACGCTAATGACGCTGGTGTGGCATGCAGACAGCTGGGGTTCTCCAGATACAGTGAGTCTCGTGTGTACTCTGATTCCCTCATGGAACCACCAGTGATCCCGTAGCTACTACGACACTCACAACTCTTTTGCTAACAAAGTAGTCTATGTTGCTAGACCATGCAGTTAATCACGAGTTGTATTTCCAACTCCAGTCTCTGATATGTCTTCCCACAAAAGGGTGCCATAACCGATTGTCCAATCAGATGGTGTTTACACATATTGTTATGAGATTGTTCTACAGTTCATTCTTTCCAGTTTCTATTTGATGTATACAAACTAAACACCACATTGGACTTTTTTCTATCACAATTTGTAGTATTCGGCTACAGGGGTGCCCAATAGCCAGACAGCTACTCCAAATATACATGTATACAGCAATTGCCAAGATCACCTGGCTAGGAAGGTTTTCAGTCTTTGAGTTCAAAAGTCTGCAAAGACAACTTTGATAGTTGGTGATATTTGCGGCAGCTATATTTTTATCTCTGCATCTTTATCTTTTGACAACACCAAGTATTGTATCAAGCGTAGTCGTGGATCAAACAGAATTGGGCCACCTCCTGAGGAGGTATTGTGGTACATATCAAGTGCCTTAATTGTTTCCAGATGAAAAATTAATGTGGTGCAGTCTGGCGGAGCATTATGCTCGCTAACCTCACTGTTAAAGATTTAGGCTGCATAAGAATTCTGTTTGTATTAACATCAACTCACTTGACGTGTTCTGCAGATGCCACTGCTGTCCAACGTGCCGGCTTTGGAGCTGGGAGTGGTCCAATCCACCTGGACGATGTGGGATGTGTTGGAACCGAGCCTGGACTGGTGAACTGTACCTATGACCCTGTTACCACTGACTGCACCCATATCGAGGATGCCGGTGTTCGCTGTTCATTGATTCGTACGTCTACAGTAGTAGCTAACAAAATAGAAGAGTACATGATCAGGTTCATTATTGGTGGACAGCAGTTTACATGTGGCCGTTCCGTACCAAATGCTAATTTCTGTAGTACCTAATATTGAGCAGCTCTCGCAGTGCTGTACGGGTGGTGAGTCAACTTGGTGGGCTGATTTCGGAATGAATCTGAGCCACACTCATACATGCTTGCTATTCAAACATTATGCCACTTTCACTGATTAGGAAACCGGCAAATGGTGTAGGGACAATAATGTCACCTGGAACTCATACATGTTGGGAAGGACTTCTACGTAATTACTCCTCTGCATGGCATTCATTTGATTGAGCAGACACAAGGGTCTTTACACCTAATAGCTGTAAAGTCATCACTAATGATGCGATGGGTCCACAATACACCTCTGTTGTTCTCCCTGGGTTGCAACTGAAACTAAGTAGCCAGATACATTCAAATAGCATGTAAAGTAGCGATATTTGGCATGCTAGCAACAGCTGATTGCGTACATCATTGCAAGAACCTGCTTGTCACATTGCAGCTCATTGTACATATAGCATTCATTTTCCATGATGGCTAAGCTACGAGAGGATGTTGCCTTTTCTATATCAGGTAATAACTTCTAAGCCTATAGCCAAACATGCACAAATACAAGGACATAATACAAAACCAGCACACTATGTGGTAAGTGATTTAATACTGCTTACTTCAATGCTGGAGAGGTGGGACTTGTGCAGATACCACCAGGTAAAGTGATATCGTAAGCACAGTATTGAATATGGGAATAACACTGAATTCCAGGTCTCTGCAATGACGGTGATGTGAGGCTGGTTGCAGCAGATGGCAGCACCGTGGGTGTGAGTTCAGGCCGTGTGGAAGTCTGCTTCGATGAGACCTGGGGAACTGTGTCTGATAACCAATGGGCAGCCAATGCTGCAGGACTGGCGTGCAGTCAAGTAGGCTTCTCCCGATTCAGTGAGTGTATTTAGCATGTTAGAGATATGGGCAGTTCCGTGGGATCAATCGTATAGTTTTGAGATTGATCATGACAAGGCAGTGTGTATTTCCAATATCTAGCTAAGTGTAGCTTAACAGTCAACCGGCAAAATGTTTGGTCAGTGTAAAGTGTTCTAATAAAGCATCATTCTGTGATTTCTCGCACTGACATAATGAGCTCTACACAACTGTAGCTAGGTTAAATAGATTGTTACATGATGACATTTGAATTGATAATTGGGGAGCTTCCAATATGGAAGCTGTCACTTCCTGCTAGAAATTGAGAAGGATTCGCTCCCCTGGGAGCCTTTTTAGTTTTACAGGTGTTAGTTGGTGACTACCTCCGTGTACAAAGTGACTCCTGTCTCCTGTATTGTTCCCGCAGATGCTGTACCCGTCCCCAATGCCTTCTTTGGCCAAGGAACTGGTCCTATCTTCCTGAACAATGTAGTTTGTGGCACTACCGTAAACAGACTGATAAACTGCTCCTTTGACTTGAACCCAGCCGGAAGAACTCATGCGGATGATGCTGGCGTCAACTGCACCGTAACACGTATGTGGATGTACTTAGAAGGGAATTAAGGGATGAAAGCTTACAGTTAGATCTTGTTGGCATGAATACTACTGGAGTCATTCAAAACACTAAGTTTGAGCCCCTCTTGTTGTCACCAATCTACCCACGGTGGCAAAATAGCAAGAAAATATATCACTTCTGGCAATGTGTCAAGACCTATGGAAAGCCGGATGATCCGTAAGCAATATTATGCTGCGCCATTTTTCAGAAACTTATGTATGTACGAACAATGCCAATGCTCTTCGGAAGAAGCTTAAGCCTTCTGCATCTTTGGAAGAAAGCTTCCAATTCTCAGAAGAAGCCTTCCAGTTTGTGGCAAAGCTGCACCACAAACGCATGTTGAAAGCGTTCCAAATCTCAGCATCAATTTAATAATACCGTATGTGTGAGAGGGTCGACAGAGGATGTTGGAGGCGTGGAACAGGAGGAGCGTGGATACATAATTTATGTGTAAGAGATGGTGCCGGTGGTTAGGAGTTGGGTGTATGTGAGAGGGTGGGATGGGAGCAGGTGGGTTAGGAGTTGGGCAACTGAAGAAGGATAAAGTTGGATACGGTCATGTAGCTGGTATAGAAACAGTAATTTGTTAATGCTAGAGAAGCTATAGTGGGGGACTAATCTACTGATACTTGCCAAAATTCCTCAGGTGTATGCAATGATGGCAACGTCAGGCTGGAGGGCGGTACCGTGGAAGAGGAGGGTCGTGTGGAGGTTTGCATGTACGAGGGCTGGGGCACTGTGTGTGATGATTCCTGGACTGTTGTGGATGCCAGTGTGGTGTGCGGACAGCTGGGCTACTCCCGATACAGTGAGTCGGTTGGCAATATCCATTATACAGTGCCCAACAGGAAGCCGCACAACAGACACGGGCTTATAAAAGCCCTGCATTCTTATTTGCATGCCATGTAAACCATATGTTGCTCTGGGTAAACTTATTTTTGCTGTATTGCATCAAATAATCTGCTCTATAGGTATACACACCTTTATCATAACTCATAGCTAGGAATACTCTATGACACAATACCTAACGAGGTGTGATATTTCCTGTACTATGGAAAGGCGCCAGAATGTAAAACGTGGCTGCATATTTTTTCCTTAAAGATGCCATTGCCTATCCGAGTGCAAGGTTTGGTCAAGGAACTGGCCCAATCTTCCTGGATGACGTGGGCTGTGTCGGGAACGAGAGCAGGCTGGTTGATTGCAGATACACAGCTACTCACAACTGCGATCACAGTGAAGATGCTAGTGCTCGTTGCAACAGGACTTGTAAGCATAATTAACCATGTAAACATTTGCTGTACGACACTGTACAAGATCTCAGAGTTACCAGATATGTGGAAGGTATACAATACATTGATTTTGTATTATGAATGAATACGCACACACATTTCCTCAGATGTATGCAACAATGGAGACATCCGACTGATGGGAGGGTCCACTATGTACGAGGGACGAGTGGAGCTGTGCTATAATGAGACCTGGGGCACAATCTGTGATGGATTCTGGAATGTCAATGATGCCAATGTGGCCTGCAGGCAGCTTGGATTCTTGGATAATGGTACGTACAGCATCTTTACAGTCATGACACTGTGTTGTTTTGGTGAAGTTGCTATGCTAGTCTTGGTACAACCACAGGTGCCACCGCATATCCCAATGCCTTCTTTGGCCATGGCACTGGTCCCATCCTCCTGGATGACTTGGCATGCAATGGACGTGAGGCAAGGCTTATTGACTGCCCTAGGATAACCAGTCAAGGAATTGGAACCTATGATTTCTGTCCAAATGGCCATGGAGAAGATGCTGGTGTGGGATGTCCTGCACGTAAGTGCCACCATGTATCAGTTCATATATACTGACAGAAGTTACCAGACACAGATGGAAAGTTACAGAGATACGTAGCTTTACGCCTTTGACATTCATGCATACTTGCTAAACACACGTAGCTTGCACCAACGGAGGGATCAGGCTGGTTGGAGGGACTCTGCCCAACGAGGGACGTGTGGAGGTTTGCCTGAACAACAGATGGGGCACCGTGTGTGATGATGCCTGGGGCGCAGTGGATGCCAGTGTAGCCTGCCGACAGCTTGGATACTCTGCACACAGTACGTATTCATTGTTGTATGTTTTTATATAGTATTTATGTATGTCATCTCTACAAGTGGCAGTCTAACACGACTAATCATTTCCATGAACATTCACAATTCGCAGATGCTACAGCATACTCATTTGCACGCTATGGCCAGGGAACTGGTCCCATCCACATGGACAATGTTGCCTGCACTGGAACTGAAAATGCTCTCCTGAACTGCACCTATGACAGTGATTCTTCTGACTGTTTCCACTTTGAGGATGCCAGTGTTTTATGCCAATGTAAGCACATTAGCTTTGGTTTGGTCACTGTATACACAGTAGCAGGAAGTACAGTGTTACGTAGAATATTTTGTTACTGGGTTGCGTTTCATTATTCTTCTAGTCTGTTCAAATGGTGACATCAGGCTGGTTGGTGGTTCCACACCCAGAGAAGGGCGTGTGGAGGTTTGTCAAAATGCGGCCTGGGGAACTGTGTGTGATGATGCCTGGGAACCTGTTGACGCTGCTGTGGCTTGCCGACAGCTGGGATTCTCTGGAACAAGTTAGTTCACTCATGTCTCTTCCGGTTGATCCTGTAGCTACGTAGCATTTGCCATTTTTCAATGTGCTTTCAGCAGGCATCATTAAAGTATTGCTATTAGTGCTGGGCAATACTGTTGTACTGGGTATATTGTGATGTACTCAGTCGGTACCATGATACCAATACGTACATTTTCAAGTATCAAAGATAAGTTAATAAACAGTTGTGTTACCGTAGTCGCGCGTTATTAGGCGCATGCGCCTATAACTCCACAGGAAGGAAATATGCGCCTATAAGCGAGATGCGCCTAATAACGAATATTTTTATAATGACATTCCTCGAATAGGAAGTGCGCTTCAATTAGAATTATAGCTTTTTCCACTCCGTAGGATCGAAAATGGCCGAGTTTCTGGAAGAAAACTGCAGCGCTTAACAGCGAGTACCTGAGACGAGAGTTGAACATGCGCCTAACAGCGAATATGCGCCTATAAGTGAGATGCGCCTAATAACGCGCGACTACGGTATTTTTGAGGCATAAAATTGCATGCCAACAGCTCGGATTGCGCTTATGTCTCACTCAACATTTTATATCAGTTGTACCGAAATGTACGTACCGTATTTCCGCGATCAACGCCGCGGCTACTATTTATTTCATCACGCGATTTACTGCGGCTACTATTCGAGGGCAGCCACTAATCAAGTGCGGCGTTTGATTGCGGAAATACGGTATGTTGAACTCTCCAAATCACAAACTGAAGCTCATCAAATTACTAAAGCTATGATAGTCGTTTCTTCATGAGCACAAAAATAAGATGTTAGGATGGGTACATGGTAGTGTAACCTCAGCACCAAGCTAAATGGGATGTTCTTATTTCACAGATGCTGTGGCCCTCTCCAATGCTGCTTTTGGTGGGGGTAGTGGTGCCATTGTACTGGACAATGTGGCTTGCACTGGGTCAGAAGGGAGCCTGGTCAGCTGCCCCTATGATTCACACACTGCAGATTGCACCCACTCTGAAGATGCTAGCGTCCGCTGCCCAATTGCTACACGTATGTTAGATTCAGGGCTACGTACATATAGAAAGCCAAGAAGGGCTCAGAACCCGAGTGGTCTAACCTACAATTATTGATGGCTTTTTTGCAATTCATGCAACTTCCAGTGCTTGATTTTGGGATTAGACCACTGTGGTTCTTGCCCCTTGTCTCACTGCACTTGTATTTGCAGTGTACAATCTATTGTTACAAGTTATCTTTATGCTCATTGTTCAGCTGTCTGCCAGCACGGAGCTGTTCGCCTAATTGGGGGTCCAACGAACTACACTGGACGCGTGGAAGTCTGTGTGCGCGAAACCTGGAACACCGTCTGTGATAGCCTGTGGTCAGCTGAGGATGCCAATGTAGTCTGCAGGCAGCTGGGATTCTCTCGATTCAGTACGTGTGCTTTTTTATTTTTAAATTTATTTTTAAATGTACTAGAAGTCATAATTCTACATGCAGAATGGGCGACCGATAAAAATTACAAGTAAGAAAAAAATTAAAAATAAAATTTAGTGATTAAAAAAAATCAGAATTACAAAACGAAGGAATGTTTAGGTTAAAAAACATTCATTTGCTAAATAATTAAAAGCTTCACAATAAGGCAGCAGGTGGCTATTTTCTAGTTACAAATATCACACTATCTTATCTCACTTTAGATGCCACAGCACAGCCTGGTGCAGCGTTTGGTCCAGGCAATGGCTCCATTGCCTACAGCAATGTTGGTTGTACTGGGAATGAGACCAGACTTGTAGACTGCCCATCTAGCAGTATCACCACTGCCTGCTCACATTCTAACGATGCAAGTGCCACCTGCACACCAAACTGTAAGTTGTACATGCACATTTTTTGAGAACATATAGTGTGGTCTTCTTTCTTTAATTTTTCCTCTCTGGATACTGGTCTGAACGTTGAGTAACATCGTGATGATAACTAATATTTTGGAAAGCCTTATATGACTATAGTTCAACTTGGAGTGTTTACGTGATCACGTATCACAATGTAATAAACCAGAAACTCACCAATGGCCAGAATCAGTTCTTCTTTCTTTCTTGAATTTTGTTTGTGATGCCATGTTCTTGCAACGTAATCATTACTCATGCAAGATCACTGAGCTGGAAATACGGTCAGTGCATTGGAACTAGGACAGATTTCTACAGCTCGGGGATAGATGGCAAATTTTCAGCTCAAGCGTGCAGTTGCTGCAAAAATTGGCATAATCTAGCAATGAAGAAAAATAAAGATGAACAGTGTATGTCCTGGAACATTAAGTTGACGTGATGTTGCCTATACATGATATACACTCCAGTGATCTGCCAGAACGGAGACATCAGGCTAGTGAATGGAACGACCTTCTACGAGGGGCGTGTGGAGATCTGTTGGAATGAGACCTGGGGCACTGTGTGTGATGGCTTCTGGTCAGGGTTTGATGCAACAGTAGCCTGCAGACAGCTTGGGTTCATATCAGTTGGTACGTGTAGATACTAGCCTTGTTTAGGTGTACAAACCTAATACATTATTTTATTTGATGTTCGCAGGTGCCACGCCACTGTACAATGCCTTCTTTGGTCAGGGACCTGGCCCCATCCTCCTGGATGACTTGATCTGCGATAGCACTGAAGCACGACTTGTAGACTGCCAACATGATGGGATTGGAAATTTTGATTTCTGTAGAGGTCACTTGGATGATGCTGGACTTAGATGTGCAGAAAGTGAGTATTAGTATATGCTTACAAGTTGTAATGCTGTTCACAAATGCCTGGATTGCACAACTACGAAAACAGGATTGTAGTTTCTTAGATGGACATTCAAACCTGCTTGTGGAAATTACTACTGCAATCTCAAGTGTGTTGTATTGATGTTGTTGTGCAATCATTCTTCACAGGCTGCGTGGGTGATGGTATCAGACTGGTCGGTGGAACGACATCCTATGAAGGACGTGTAGAAATCTGTAAGGGTGGAACTTGGGGCACCGTGTGCGATGACCTGTGGGACACTCCTGATGCTCAGGTGGCCTGCAGACAGCTGGGATTCTCTGGCTCAAGTATGACCTCATATAATTCAATCATACACCACAAGATATTTGATTAGTCAGTGATTTAAACAAGCATATATTATACATAGTGTTAAGACTTAAGACATATCTGCCCACTATCGTATTCGGTGTCATACCCACAGAGAAGTGCAGTCACACAGTAACTCTATATCTTTCCCCTACAGATGCTACGGCTTTGTTGCTATCTTCATTTGGTCAGGGGGTGGGGCCAATCCATCTAGATGATGTGCAATGCACCGGAACTGAGAGTCGGCTGACGGAATGTGTCTACACTTCTAATCACAACTGCATCCACTTTGAAGATGCTAGTGTGCGCTGCCAACAACAACGTAAGTTGCAGTAGCTGTGAGGAACTCATCTGTGCAAACTCTGGCACTCCACTTACAAATTATTTATGTACGGGGAACATTATGGATCTCTCATTTGCAGGTATCTGTAACAATGGAGATCTGAGGCTCAGTGGTACCACAGCGGCAATCCCATCTCAGGGACGAGTCGAGATGTGCTGGAATGAAACCTGGGGCACCGTGTGTGATGGATCATGGTCAACTAACGATGGCAATGTCGCCTGCAGGCAGCTGGGATTCTCAAGATATGGTATGCTTCATACAGGATTTTGCAACGCTGTATTAGGCCACAGAGCTCAGTAGCTTCTTGATGCAAAACTCAGTGCCTTCCAAATAAGGAAGTTACTGAGTTCTGTGGTCTGATACAGTACAGAATCCTTGCAACACTGTAATCGGCCACAGAACTTAGTGACTTCCTAATATGGAAGATACATTTGCCAATGCCTTCCAAATAAGGATTTTACTGAGTTCTGTGATCTAATACAAACCCTGCAACTGACAGCTTCAACTGTTAGTGCGGATGAGTTTGACATTTGACATTTCCTCACCCTTCAGGTGCTGTGGTGTACCCTAATGCTTTCTTTGGCCCGGGTACTGGTCCCATCCTTCTGGACGATGTGATCTGCAATGGTACTGAGACAAGACTTGTAGACTGTCGACATGACGGAGTGGGAAACTCTGACAACTGCCGGGGCCATGCTGACGATGCTAGTGTTCAGTGTCAACCATGTAAGTATCCTAGAGTGGCCACCTGTCAGCAATTCAAATCGAAATGAGTACAGTACACTTCCCTCCCACTCGTGCAATGCTATATATACACACTTGCTGCTGAAGTATATAATACAGTATACCGTACTCTCGCGAAAGTCCGCCCATGGGCGCTGCATCTTACTTTCTCACCAAACAAGGGGGTGGGCGCTCTTTCGAGTGTTTCCGCATTCAACCTTGAAAGAGCGCCCACATTTGTTTACGTACACAAGTAGCGCAATAGCAGCGATCGAGCAGCAAGCGCGCGTGAGTCAAAGCCCTCCCAGCACATCTACATCGCTGGAGTCACTAGCAACATCACCGCTCACCACGTCGTCTTCGCTGCCGCCAAGCGCTGGCTGAGGTCCAGCGTGGAGGCCGCGGGGCCGTCGTTAGGCACAGGCAAGCCAGGCAACACACATGGATACCATAGATACGGATACACAGACTAATAGAGACTTGCTGCAAGGAGGTTCTTACCTCAGATACGCTGGAACATCTCACTAATGTGCTCCATCACCTGTTACACGAGGCACGAGGCTATAGCGCGAGGGTGGGCGCTCATTCGAGTAAACTTTGACCCTATATAGAAAATTGAGCCAAAAGTGGGGGGTGGGCGCTCTTTGCGGAGTGGGCGGACTTTCGCGAGAGTACGGTACTAGTTTTTGTCATAATTTTGAGCTTGCCTGATCTTACATGGATAGGACATTAGATTGTTGTAGAGGTACAAAACCAACTTGTGCCGAATACAAACTAGTTGACTTGCATGTTTTAGCACAGCCAATCATACTCTCACACAGCAGATAAAATGAATGCAACTATTCTTTTGCTTTCACTAGTTGTGTGCCGTGATGGACAAATCAGGCTCGCTGGAGGATCAACACCATACGAGGGACGAGTGGAAATATGCCAGAATGAGCAATGGGGAACAATCTGCGATGACCCTTGGGATAACACTGCTGCAAGTGTTGTGTGCAATCAGCTTGGAAATTCTGCACAAGGTGAGATCAGATGTGTGACCAAGTACACTACCATGCACAGCACACAAAGCGAATGTGATAAATGGCAGCGAGTAGTTTCTTTTGGTCAGTGATTTATACATTTCTTCTCCACAGGTGCTCTCGCCTTGAGACAAGCCACTTTCGGTCCAGGCAGTGGTCCTACCTTATACAGCAATGTCAGGTGCTCTGGGAATGAGAGCACCCTCATGAACTGTTCCTACATATCAGGCGGCACATGCACTGACGCTGGTGTCAGATGCAACAGGCGACGTTGTAAGGACATCATTGTAGTATAATCCCAGATCACTTTTGTTATCTAAGGTTCGATACTTAAATGGTCTTCATCTTGCACATATGCACGCTAGGATCAGCTAGGTTAAGACCAAGGGACTGTACTACTGCAACCAAGTGGGACAACAAAATGCTATTCCCAATCCTCTTTCCACTCCCCTCCAGCATACCCGTCTCCAATAACCCTCACTCCTGCTTCCCGCTATGTCAACATCACATGGCAGCCTCCGGCTGAGGTCTATTCCACCATTGTGAAATACAGCGTTAATTGTACCGGACGGGGTGGCAGCGTTACCGGGGAAACCAGAGACAATAGCTCTCTCTCGTTTATCCTGCAAGAACTCCGTCCCTACACCAACTATAGCTGCTGTGTCATGACCGTCACTGTTGTCCCAGGAGGATCTGCAGAGTGCGTTACCACAACAACCCTGGAAGACAGTGAGTATGCTAATTAAATTCTAAAGTGTCATCGATGTCATTTGTACAAGTGTTACATACATAGCTACCAATGTAAGGTGGATTCGCTCGCAACAAGGCTTAATCACAATGTGAAATACAGTTACATAACATACTTCAAGGATAATTATACATTCCTTAGTCACTAGGATACCAAATCAAACAGCCATTGCCCTCGAATGAATGTGGTGCCACTGGGGCTACTGTGAGTTCCATAGGTGCTTGCTCTTCTTTGATGGTATCCACCAGTCGGTAGCTATAGCTGTTGGGATGTCGCAGACTAATGATTGAATTAAACTTGCGGTGCCATCCCTCCAAGTGATTGCTTGTTCTGCTCCCATCAAGCGCAATGACACTCCACAATGCAGAAGAAAACTGCCCACCATCTAGCCAGCTAGCTGAGAAGATCATCCAACTGAGGGAGTGCACTGGGCATTTTTGCTTGAGCTCAGAGTAGTAGATTGAGATCTCCCACTCTGCTAACTCACTGAAATTGCTCACCCAATTCCTGGGGGTTCCTCCCTGAGCTTCAGTCAATGCACATGCCTGGTAATTGAGCCCTGAGTCTCACAGCCCATGTTTGCCATAGCTACTATGCACCCTTGCTATGCAGTATTTAGTAGAGATTCCCACTTTGTCAATTCCCAATTCGTCAATTCCCACTTTGTCAATTTCTCACTTTGTCAATTCCCACTTTGTCAATGTTGACGAAGTGGGAATTGACAAAGTGAGAAGTTGACAAAGTGGGAATTGACGAAGTGAAATTGACGAAGTGGGAATTGACGAAATGGGAATTGACCAAATGGGAAGACACCGGGCTAGACTAGTCATGCATGAGTGCTATATAGCTACACACAAGTCTTATCCATAGTAAATTTTCATGATAACTTTCTCTTAGTGCATTAGCTCACATTCATGATAACTGATTTCACATCCAATAGTCCCCACTGGACGAGAAACCCGGCTGCAAGGTCTTGGTTTCAATTCTACCGCTGTGCAGTTGTCATGGCAACCACCACCATCCGATGAACTGAATGGAGTTCTCAGGTTCTACACGGTCACACTCCGTGAGGCTGGCACTGGCCGAGTGATCACGTACAACACTACCACACCTAGCCTCATATTGGGCTCTCTGATGCCTTGCACAAGCTACAGCTGGGATGTTAGGCCCTACACCATTGGCTACGGTCCTCCACCCCTGCTGTCCTTTTCTGTGAACACTCTTCCGATTATTAATGGTACGTCCCTCTCTTATCCAACTGCTCCAGCTATGAGTTATCAATTCTGAAGATAAAGGGCTCCATGTCTTAGCCTAAAGAGCTACCATGTCGTAGCCATGTAGAGTTTTCTTCTAAGACATAGCCCCTTATCATCGGAACATTGTTAGCATGCTGATGGAGAACTACTCACTTTGGTAAGAAATTGATGTGGTGTAAGTGACGTTAGCATATTCCATACAGACACAACACTAGAAAGTTCAGTCCATCTGCATACCAAAATTGCTTTCTTTACATGACTTTATTGCAACTTCTTTGTCACCCTACCCCTACCTTGCAGCTCCTGGCTACATGATCACTCTCAATGTTGTGATCCAGTCGGACGATCAGATCTTTGTCGTGTGGACCACTCCGCCCAGCGTACAAAACCAGAGCCTATCCTACTTTGATGTCACCGTTCAGGGCCTGAGCACCGCCAACCAGTACTACCGAGAGCAGAGGCAGTATTACGTTCGAGGACAGACGACCTCAAGTACACTCACATTCAATGGACTAGGTAAGGCTTTACACAAATTAAGAGCCATTTCTTTCAAAAAATACATTTGGCTCCCTAAAGATATACAAATTTTATGCATGGTCCGTACTGTGCATGTATAGCTACTAGCTATGTACAATAATGGGCTATTCCATTAATAAAGGATACACCCCCTATTGACGAGTTAGCTATTTGCGTACCCCGGGACAGAAAATGCGCCTTCTACACCGTGCGACAGACGTTAGTATACGGAAGTATGCGGAAATATGCGGAAAATTACGGAAAATTTACGGAGATTTAGAACAGAATACGGAAACTCGGCGAATCCCCGTAGGACAAATTAGTTACTCATCAATAGGGGGTGTATCCCTATTTAATGGAATAGCCCAATGTACGTAAGTATGAGTGTCTTTAACTACCGTAGTTGCGCGTTATTAGGCGCATCTTGCATATTCGCTGTTAGGCGCAGGTTCAACTCTTGTCCCAGGTACTCGCTGTTAAGCGCTGTAGTCTTCTTTCAGAAACTCTGCCGTTTTGGATCATACGGAGTGGAAAACAGCTATGATTCCAATTGAAGTGCACTTCCTATTCGAGGAATGTCATTATTAAAATATTCATTATTAGGCGCATCTCGCTTAAAGGCGCATATTTCCTTCCTGTGGAGTTATAGGCGCATGTGCCTAATAACGCGCGACTACGGTATTGGATCGTGCTGAGTGTATGAGTGATCACACTTTTTCATGATAGTTTCTCTCTGTAGTTGAATAGTAAGTTGTGTTTGTACCTCTGCAGTCCAGAACGTTCGTTACCAGGTGAACCTCACTGCTACCATCTGTCAGAGCAACGTCTTGGTGGATAGCCGTATCATCTACACCCGGGAGGGAGGTACGTCACCAAATTAGTGTTGCAGAAGAAATTCTAATTCTGCAAGTTACGTACACGAGCTGTACGATGTATGATGACAACAGTGCTGCATTTTAGAACAGAGATGTATAGTATTTAAGTCACCATTTTTTCGACAATTACTGCATGGACACGAAAAATCAAACACTTCATCCACCTAACTAATATCATGCCTTATACTGGAAAGAAGTGACCATGGCAACTGTCTTGTGCTTTGTAACTCTGCAGTGCCTGTTGTTGGCCCAAACATCACCAGTGCCATCCGAACTAGCACTACTACAGCTACACTGAACTGGGCAGCACTAGGCCATGAGATGGCCCGGGGTGACGTCTCCGGATACTCCGTCAGGTACAGGCCCAGGACATCCCCGACTGAGCGCTGCGCAGCTTCAGATGCCAACAGCTGGACTATTACACCCAAGACAACCTCTGCCACTACCCTTGATATCGTGGAGCTGGATCCCAACAGCGGCTACTGTGTGGCCGTCGCTGCAACTACGTCAGCTGGAACTGGGCCCTACGGCACTCCTTCAACGATTTCAAGTAAGTCAACTTTGTTGTACAGTTTACTAGCCTCCTGTCCGTCAACCTCTCTGATTCCTCTCTTCCCTTATTTTACGCGTACATGATGACATCAAATAGCACACCCAGCCTTGCAAACTAAGGGAAATGTGGTTCATTAATGTATTTACATGGTAATCAATCCTTTATGTAAGAGCTTTTAGCAAACACTTGAAAGTTGATTGATTAACCAAGTGAACTAGTAGACCTGGCCATGCATAAGTTTTGTTTTCTTTTAATATCCAAATGCTTTATGAATTACAAAAGGACTGCGGTACACTGAATCGCTGAAAAAGAAAGCAATGAAAGAAAAAAGGGTACAGTTAAGTGGCAAGGAGGAATTCACATTGTAAGGTGACTTTCTGCCACGCCTAGCTCAATGCTGGCATCTGGCACATGGTGGGACGAGGAGCGATAAGTGTAATGAACTTTCTGTGTATACAGTTTTATACATCAGCCTCCTATTCCTGGTTTGACTGTCTCTGTTTTGTATCTCTGTCTCTGCCGCTGTCTGACTGTATCTCTATATGTCTGTCTGTCTGACCTACTTCATGGATTTCAGTGAAAATAATTATCACTTTTCTTCGATTGTCTTCTGCAGCTGTTTCTGAATCAACAACCACCTTCCAGATCACCTTGTCCGGAATTTCACCAGACTGCAGGACTTGGATAGTAAGTAATTACAATACGTATGTTGAGTAACTATAGTGTGTTCTAATTATGGGTTAGACAACTACTATAGTTTTCGTCAAGCTTTTGCTGGACAGCTGAAGCATCAGGATTCATTATCCCCCCCCCCCCCCCCCCCCCCCCCCCCCACCCCGCCCCCCTTCCATGAAGTGGAGTTGAGTGGATTATGACTGCTGGAGTTGGCAAAGCTGAGGGAGACCTGTAGTAGATGTCTAATTGGCTTATCTTGGTGAAATAAAATAATGCATTAAGGATCTCACATGCTTGAAACTGATAGTTGTGTGTCAGTTTTCATTAATGTGCATTTACCTGCCCACGACAGACTGACAGCAGGGATACCAAACTGGCAGATCTGACTGGTGCACTGGCGGACAAACTGGGGGTCATATGCAGCTGTGCTATAACCTCAAGCAATATCAATGGAGGCAGATTCATCTGCGATGACAATAATCCCAATACAGTTATTTTCCGTGCAAATATTATCGGCACCGGTAGCGTCGACAGTGGGACACTTGCGAATGATGTCACTCAGTTGCCTGACGGAAACAATAATGTCATTGTAGGCGCCGAAGCACTGCAAGTGATAAATGGCGAACAGTGTCCAAATGAAGACTGTACTACCCCTACAGTAACTACTACAGCTCCCTTGTGGATCATAGTCTTTGGAGTCATCGCTGGCATCATCATCGTTGCTGTGCTCGTGGTGATTTTGCTGATGTGGAGACGCTCACAGAGTGGCAAGCCCATGTAAGTACTTGATAAACACCTCTGTGCAACTTATGGTCTTATTATGTTTCTGACCATGCACACACAGCAGACATTGTATAGACATAGCTACACCAGAATGATCTCATTAGAACTAATGCTCCAAGACTAAGCAAATTTCCCTTTCCAGAGTATAAAATCTGGTGGAAGTTCCTCTCTTCTATTGTAATAGTTCATGCATACCTCCAGCAGAGCCTGCCACTCCATCAGCATTGTTAGCATAACTGACAGAAACTGGTTGTGATAGCTCACAACTGATTTCAATGTGCCTCCAGTGAAAATAGGTAGATATGCAGGGAAGAGTTGGCCTAATTCCCAGGACTCCACGCCCAGCTTTTGTCGCTTGACAAAAAGCTGGGCGTGGAGGCCTGGGAACGAGGCTAGGGAAGAGTAACCTAGGTAGCGAGGCTAGGGAAGAGTAACCTAGGTAGCGAGGCTAGGGAAGAGTAACCTAGGTAGCGAGGCTAGGGAAGAGTAACCTAGGTAGCGAGGCTAGGGAAGAGTAACCTAGGTAGCGAGGCTAGGGAAGAGTAACCTAGGTAGCGAGGCTAGGGAAGAGTAACCTAGGTAGCGAGGCTAGGGAAGAGTAACCTAGGTAGCGAGGCTAGGGAAGAGTAACCTAGGTAGCGAGGCTAGGGAAGAGTAACCTAGGTAGCGAGGCTAGGGAAGAGTAACCTAGGTAGCGAGGCTAGGGAAGAGTAACCTAGGTAGCGAGGCTAGGGAAGAGTAACCTAGGTAGCGAGGCTAGGGAAGAGTAACCTAGGTAGCGAGGCTAGGGAAGAGTAACCTAGGTAGCGAGGCTAGGGAAGAGTAACCTAGGTAGCGAGGCTAGGGAAGAGTAACCTAGGTAGCGAGGCTAGGGAAGAGTAACCTAGGTAGCGAGGCTAGGGAAGAGTAACCTAGGTAGCGAGGCTAGGGAAGAGTAACCTAGGTAGCGAGGCTAGGGAAGAGTAACCTAGGTAGCGAGGCTAGGGAAGAGTAACCTAGGTAGCGAGGCTAGGGAAGAGTAACCTAGGTAGCGAGGCTAGGGAAGAGTAACCTAGGTAGCGAGGCTAGGGAAGAGTAACCTAGGTAGCGAGGCTAGGGAAGAGTAACCTAGGTAGCGAGGCTAGGGAAGAGTAACCTAGGTAGCGAGGCTAGGGAAGAGTAACCTAGGTAGTGAGGCTAGGGAAGAGTAACCTAGGTAGCGAGGCTAGGGAAGAGTAACCTAGGTAGCGAGGCTAGGGAAGAGTAACCTAGGTAGCGAGGCTAGGGAAGAGTAACCTAGGTAGCGAGGCTAGGGAAGAGTAACCTAGGTAGCGAGGCTAGGGAAGAGTAACCTAGGTAGCGAGGCTAGGGAAGAGTAACCTAGGTAGCGGCTATAAACTATGCACCCTGCAGACAGTTTTGCACTTGAAAGTTTGTTGCACTAATACATTATTTGTTGTACAAATACTAGGCTTCGTACCCAGTCACCTACGTATAGTCTTTCATATATGCACACTGGCTTCTGTATTGTTGTTGTGACAACCTGTTCTTTTTGTACCATGTTCTCAGTGCCAACAGCAGGCTCGTTTCCGAGGGACAGATTGGGATTGTCGAGAACCCACTCTACGTTGATGAAGACGAGGCGCTTGAAACACCTACCTACCCAGCTGATCCTGAGGCCTCAGAGAACTCAGAGGGGGCTATAAATGCTGTCTCCTTCGATTTTGGCCAGTCCAAGCCAGAATAAGTTTCCTAGAGAACCGCTGTGTAACTAGTAACAGACAACTTGACTTTTATGCATAACTTCACTAATATAGCTATACCTGAATATTTAGTTGTCTTTGAAAATTGGGTTATTTTATTTTAAAGCTGCTTGCGGCTATACAATTAAGACTTGTATGATTGCTACAATTAGTATGCTTATTTGTCCCAGATATACTTGTGCACATATCTTTGTAATTTTGTAGAAGTATTATTAAACTGTGAGTTACAATCAAGTCGCCTTGCATGCACAGATAACCGATAGCTAGAGGCAGCCATCAGACATCTATGCACATATGTAGATCTATTGGGATGCGGAGAAGGTGCCGCTGCAGGAAATTTGGTGCTGGGAATTCGAAGTGTTTTTTTTTTTATTGCCCTGATGGGGTAATAACCATGATGGTGGCTAGTGATGGCCTGGGACTAGAATATTGGTAAGTGACATTAAATTCTTTGTCTAGAATGTGTTGGGGACCACGATAGATAGATCTCCTAGGTATCTGTATATATAAGCGTCAACCACTTGTAGAGGCTGTCCAGAGAGGTACACTGCTGGTAGGTTGGTAGCTGCTCCTCATCCTGAGATTGTCATAGTCTTGCAGCTAGTGAAATGGAGATAGTTAGGTTACATTATCCCCCTGAAGTGGAGTTGAGTGGACTATGACTGCTGAAGTTGGCAAAGATGACTCCGAGAGACCAAGCGGAAATCTTTCTTCCTGCAAATGAGCATGAGCATGCATAGTCAGCAGTGTTAGAGATTGGCCTATAAAGCAACATGTCGTCTGCATACAAATTTAGGTGAGAGGCTGATGGACTTCATCCCAAATAAGTAGATTAGGAACAGGAGCGGTCCAATAACTGAGCCGCTGCGGGGCTCCAGTGACTGGCAGGACGTCTGATGAGCCACAACCTCATGAAGTATACAAATTTGAGGACATTAGGACAACCATAATAGCAAGCTGATGGCAATAGGTATTACATAATGATGTCGGTATGTCCAGCGGGGGGGGGGGGGGGGGGGGGGGGGGGTCAATGGTATAAGCATTAGAGTATAGCAATAATTAGCTAATGCCCCTAACCACACATAAAGAGACCGCTTAGCTACCATATTATTATGAAGGGCCGAGAACGTTGCCAAATTGAATTGCCATAAAACTAGTGACAGTGCAGTGAGCTTTTGCCAAACTTACCCTCCTTCATTGCCGATACGCGAATGCATGACAAGTGTGACGTCATTAAGCCCCGCCTCCAAAGCTTTCTGCGAAGCTGAAGGTGAAGCCACACCAATTAATGTTTCCCCACACTGATGTGTAAAAGCGCAATGGGACACGGGAGCTCAAGGGAGAAAGTCAAGTCCAAGCGGAGCGATCTACGGAACGGAAGAGTGACTAACGGCAGCACTCATGCCACAAGGACTGAACTCACTGAAGAATCTCCGAGACTGGAGGCAAAGGCGCAAGAAGCGTCAGAGCCAGAACAAAACAGCACAGGGAAACATGACGCTGATATGTCAGTCATAAAGAGACAGAAGAGGAAGGAGACAAATACTGGTGCCGCCAAAAATGCTTCGGACGACCATGAAAAGAAGCAGCAAAAACGCATTTCCTTTTACGACATGGTTGATGCCAGCGAAGTGCTGCCCTACGTGATCGTAGGTAACTTGGCCAGTTCCAAGAACGAGGAGTTTCTCAGCAGAAAGAACGTGCGCTACGTTCTCAATCTGACGAGCGAATTATCAGAGTCCCAGGTTGAGGATGTGGAGTACAAGAATATACCAATGGAGGACGACGAGGATGAGGTGTTAGCAGCACACCTGGAACAGTGTTTTGAGTTTATCGACAAAGCGAAACTGAACAGTACTAAGGGGAAATTACATGTAGTCCTAGTGCATTCCTACTTTGGCCTTTCGAGAACGTCGGCCATTATCCTTGCGTACTTAATGAAGGAGAAACAGTGGACCCTGAGGCAGGCTTTCAAGCACCTAAGAGAGCGGCATCCCTCTGCACAGCCAAATGACAGCTTCATCGTACAGTTGCTTCGCTATGAGCAAGAGCTTCATGACGGTAAGATGTCTATGACCCTGAAAGATTTCTATCAGCAGCCATAAGTGACTCAGTATTGAAAGCATTATCATTCGGGGGGTAGCATACACTACATAGGTCACCCACAACTCTAGTACGCTTTGTATTAGCTATATAGTAGTACATGTTTATTTGTACCTGAATAGTTCCTCTTTTGTTAAGTGCACGTTTGAGATTGTCATTTCATCCTGGATTGTAATGTTTGGCCGTTAGGCCAGCAAGAATAACCGCTAGCTAAAAGATAACTTGTACCTGCATGGACAGTGAAGTATGTCTGGAATCCTTGTTACTGTCAAGGGCTTATTCATCCAATCAAGAGATAATCGTGTTAACAGCTGTACCGTGAAAGAACACAATGCCCTTTGGAATGAGCTAGCAGTATGCAGAACACATCACTGATACAAACCTGCTAAACACATGGTATTTCACACTTTTATGTAGGTTGTGTTGGTCTGCAGTGATCATATTACAGAGTGCATCCACACAACTTAGTGTGTAATGGTCTTTTAATCTAGTCTAGCTATTTCTCAGACCTTCGGGATACGAATTTGAGGTTTCATTTCTGAATCACGGATACATTGTCCTTCACCTCATCTCGTTATACCCCGAGTTGTAAAAAAGACCTGCGAAATGTAGTCAAGCCAAAATGCTCACCAGCATAAGCAACCTAGAACATTCCGCTTGCCTCAATTATAGTCATTGTTCATGTAGTTGATAAAACATAGAAGAAGACTGCAGCACTTAATAATGAGTACCTTGGGATGAGAACCGAACCTGCACCTAGCAGCGAAGATGTGCTTATAAGTAGTTGCAAGAAGCCAACGTGTGGGAGTTCGGATCACCCACCACCTATATAGTGGGTATTAATTTGCATCATTTTACCATTTAGGCAACTGATGGCTTATTGAATCAGTACACATTACTGTTGTTTTCAGTACATACCAAGGTTAAGGTCCATTAGATAGGTATGAGGTTGCTGGGAGATTGTTTTTGACAATCCATCGCAAAGAAAAACTTAGGCAGCCTGCCAATTTGTTTTGTGTAGGTGTGGCAAGATATTCGACTTTGAAAACTAATGTTTTGGATTACCACAGTCATGTAATACTCTTGAATGGTGTACTGCCCATACATGGACATGTATCAAATGACTAATTATCGACTAACTCAAAAGGCATGTTCAAGACCATTGTGTTTTGCCGTGAGTATCATTCCGTGGTCTTTGGTATACTGCAGTAAGAAAGACTCAAAGGGAGAAAGACATGGATCAGCAGCAGGTGAATGGGGGAGGAGGGTGGAGGAAGGAAGGAAGGGAGAGAGGGAAGGAAAGGAGGGAGGGTGGAATGGAGGGTGGGGAAGGGATGGAGGGAAGAGGGGAAAGGACGCAAGGAGGGACTTAGGAGAGGGGAGGGAGCCAACCAGAGGGTTGTTGTGTAAACCAGGCTTAAGTCCATGCAATGTAATGTAGTACTTCTGTTCCCAGTTTATTGCATGCAAAAAAAAAGTATTGTGTTTACAAACAGCATTCAGTACACAATCATACCTCTTGTACTCTTATTCCTTAGCTACATGTATGAATATACCTATTGACAATACATGCATCACTATTGTCATTATAGGTGACAATCTTTGTACAAACACAGTATACAATGCTTGTATAAATACAGCTGGTGACACAGCCTATTCCACAACCAAATTACTAGCCGGACCCCGGCCTACAACACCGCTCCGGTCAGCTAGCCCTGCACCCCACCTCCTTCAGCTGTTCAGCCAGTAGTGTTGCAACCCGTGGCCCTATCAACCAGCCCTGCATCCCACCTCCTTCAGCTGTTCAGCCAGTAGTGCTGCAACCCGTGGTCCTATCAACCAGCCCTGCACCCCGCCTCCTTCAGCTGTTCAGACGGTAGTGTTGCAACCCGTGGCCCTATCAACCAGCCCTGCACCCCGCCTCCTTCAGCTGTTCAGACGGTAGTGTTGCAACCCGTGGCCCTATCAACCAGCCCTGCACCCCACCTCCTTCAGCTGTTCAGACGGTAGTGTTGCAACCCGTGGCCCTATCAACCAGCCCTGCACCCCACCTCCTTCAGCTGTTCAGACAGTAGTGCTGCAACCCGTGGCCCTATCAACCAGCCCAGCACCCCACCTCCTTCAGCTGTTGAGACAGTAGTGTTGCAACCCGTGGCAATGTCAACCAGCTCTGCACCCCACCCCCTTCAGCTGTTCAGACGGTAGTGTTGCACCCCGTGGCCCTATCAACCAGCCCTGCACCCCACCTCCTTCAGCTGTTCAGACGGTAGTGTTGCAACCCGTGGCCCTATCAACCAGCCCTGCACCCCACCCCCTTCAGCTGTTCAGACAGTAGTGTTGCAACCTGTGGCCCTATCAACCAGCCCTGCACCCCACCCCCTTCAGCTGTTCAGACAGTAGTGTTGCAACCCGTGGCCCTATCAACCAGCCCTGCACCCTGCCTCCTTCAGCTGTTGAGACGGTAGTGTTGCACCCCGTGGCCCTATCAACCAGCCCTGCACCCCACCTCCTTCAGCTGTTGAGACGGTAGTGTTGCACCCCGTGGCCCTATCAACCAGCCCTGCACCCCGCCTCCTTCAGCTGTTCAGACAGTAGTGCTGCAACCCATGGCCCAATGGCAATCATGAGCAGTGCAGATCCACACACAATAGAACTCTCATATTAATTAAGTCGGTATGTTTTTGTGCCAAAACTGGCACAATTTGGAAACATTTTGGCACGCCTATGCCAAATTAATTTGGATTTGTACCAAAATTGACAGCAAAAGCACTCCCATTCTATAAGGTGACTGAAGTGCCATTTTGCCAACTATTGGGAATGGAATTGGAAGAGAACTTTGCACTTAGGTATGGGAATGTGAATGTGATATGAAGCTGGAGATTGTGCCATTGCGGTCAGCGTAAAGGAGTTTTCAAATGGTGTCCCTAAAAATTTTGGTAGCATTCGACCAAAGGCTATAATCCATGGATTTTGAGCCAAAATTCAACCCACACATAATGGACCTCAATTGAAAGCTCCATTCGTGCTGATCACGATGGTGCAAACCTTAACCTCATAATACATATTATGATCATTCCTAGCTCAAGCATTACCTCTATATAGCATAGTATCAGATTAGTGTACTATAGCTGCATGTGTACCTAGCATCTCTAGCAAGAAAACAATTACAAAGTGTTCATAATCATAATTACAGTTGTTCGTTATACAAACGCAGAGCAGAATACCCGAATAAAGCACAGCTGATATTTTCACAATTAAGCTCAGGCTGGAAGTTATAGTAAGGGCCAGGTTACAATTAAACCTATCACAATAACTACTTATACAGTAGCTAGTAATATATAGAATTGCTGATGTATGGCATTTAATATTTTTTAGGGACAAGATGACAACATTATTTCCTATATATAGCTACATAGTAGCTGATACACAAGAGAGCTGCTCTACAGCTACAATATTAAAAGGAGGAAAAATAAATAAATAAACACACTACTGTACAAAGCAAAACAAACACAACTTCATGCAACTAATTATAAGTTAGCCTCAAAGGAAAAGTAGAGGGTATAACTACTAGCGAAAGTTTTCTTATTATCTCAACTGAACTGTTTTACTTGGATTTACTGAAATCAAAATTCATGGATCCTCTTGGCTCTCTGGGGCCACATCAAGGTCATTTTTGGCAGGGAGAGAACTAGACAGTTCAGTTTCAGTCATTTTGTACTCTTCCTTACAAAGTGGGTTTTCCACCATTCCGAATCCTAATTGGTCTCTGTTTGAAACAATCCTACATAGGATGAAGAGGCACTTTAGTAAGTGGTCTTGAATTGTAGCAATTTTCATAATAATCGTGCTCTATTCACACAGAACTTAAACTACCCTGATTGTGAAGCATCTAGCAAAACGTTTTCACTTCATACTGCAGTATTACAGGAAAGGCACTGCGGCTGCCAAACTAACCTGAAGGACTTCATCCTGGAGCTCTTCCACCACAGCATGATCACTACAGCCACAGCAATGACGATGATCAGGACAAGGATGGCAGCAACAACGCCGATGATCCACAGGTTGGATGGACCAGCTGGGGACACAGACGATGTTACACAGTCTTCATTTTCACACAGCATAGCTCCCCGTACAGGTAGGGTTTCGGTATTCAATCGGACACTGTTCGTCTGTTCAGCCCACTGAACGACACCATTGGCTACGGTACTGCTGTCAACGTTACCAGCCCCAGCGACATTAGCTCGGAAGATAACGGTAGTAGGATCCTGGAGATTGCAAGCCCATCTTCCATCAATGATGTGGTCTTGGGTCACGTTACAGCTACATATAATCTTCAAGCTGGTTGCCAGCTGTTCAGTCAGATCTGCCATCTTCACAGTGCCAAGGATAGTCTAGTATATGTGGGAAGATGCACTTACCCTATAATGACATTCGACTGATACACAACATCAGTTTAACTAGCAAGGATCTCTAGATCAAGGTGTCTGAACATGCTAGCTGCATGATAGTCCTCCACCCAATTAGTAGGAATATGTGTCCGCATCATGCTCCGTGTGCACGCCGCATGCATACTTGTGACCTGACCACTTGCTAGAGTTTGAGAGTGTGGACCTGAGATGAAGATGTCGATTATGCTCACTGTTCAACTCCACATGTAGGTGCCCTAGCTCTGCAAGTCCTGAAGGGTCTGCTTGCTTGTACGCTAGCGTCTGGCTACACAAGACTATTGTGGAGTTGTGGCACAAACAAATGTCAGCTGCGCTCCTCTTCGACTCCATATGTAGATGCTTGAGCTCTGCAAGCCCTGAAGGCCCCATACTCTCGTCCACTGATCAGAGTTTCAAGGTTGCTACTTTATTGTGTAAACAGAGAAAATGGCGATGAAACCATAACCAATGAAACGTTAAATGAGTAACATTAAATGTTAAATGAGTAAATGACTTCCGACTGCAACTGCAGATGACAAGTTAGGCTTCATCAGGATCAAAAACACACTACATGGCTACAAAGGAATTGATAAATTGACAAATACTCAAAGGGGTGGGATTCAGTCTTAAACAAAGCCATTCTGTTTTGCAAATGCTGATAGTAATAACTGCAGAGAAGGATCATAGGTGTGAAACCTATGCAGCAATCAACCTCTGAATCAGGGGCTTAGCTTTAATGGACATCAATGTTAGCTACAACCCAACAGGGTCTGGAAACGACCACCCAACACCACGCAGCTAAAACGTAACTGGGACCCTGTGAATTCATTGTACAGTTGCTACTTAGCTATAGCTTACAATCCAAGACCGGCAGTGTGTTACACCAGATAAGGTAATCTGGATGAGAGTCGTTGCCACGTCTGTAGAAAAGATAACAGACAAATAGAATGCACAACTCTTCCAATTTCAACTAGCAAACAGATGGCCATTGTCTGACTAGCTGGTCTCATTCTCAAATTAAGACCAACTGCATGGACTCATCCCAATCCCATTCTCAGGCACTCCAGTGGTTGGTTACCTGAAGTATTGCGAAATGGAAGTAGAGTTCTTACTCATATACAAGGAAAGACGTGAGTGCCCCCCCCCCCCCCCCCCCCCCCCCTCCCATTGGGCATTTACATGCATGAGTACTAGCTTCTTTTGATCCATGTTCGTTTCTCTGTGGATCTAGTCTTTATTGCACATGAGATCAAGCACCTGGACTTGTAGCCCTTGGAAGAAGAAGAACGAGTATCCAGTTAGTGTTACATACACATATGTTGTCACCTCTGTGTATGGCAGGATGGAGTGGGTGTGAGAGTAGTACTAGACCTACAAACACGGTGGATAACTTACGTGGAATTGTTCCTGGAGTGCCGTAGGGTCCGGTTCCGGCACTAGTAGTGGCAGCAACAGCCACACAGTATCCAAGGCTGGGATTTAGTCCAACGATAACTAGGGAAGTGGTGGAAGTTGTCCTAGGCATAGCAGTCCAGGTGCTAGCATCTGAGGCTGAGCAGTCTTCGCTCTGAGATGTCATGGACTGGTACTTCACGGAGTAAGAAGTGACCTGTCCTCGGGCGACTGCAAGGCTTAAAGGTGTCCATGTCACTTCTGCTGTAGAGTCACTGGTTCGGACAGCACTACTGATGGTAGGACCAGCAGAGGGCACTGCAAAATCACAAGGGAGATACAGTTGTCAATGCTATATAGGAATGGTGCAACAGTGCCCCAGTTAGTTAAAGCCTATGAGACATAATGTTCTTTTTGTATGCTCATTTAGGGTGTTTATCCTTTTCACCCCCATTGCATCCCAAATCTCATAATTTGATTTTCAGCAGTGCACTCTTAAATATTTAATTCATTCATGCAATTAATTTTAATGGATATACATTATCGTAGACTCCTGTCTTCCTTTTCCTTGACTACCATCTAATAGTCAATGTACGTAGCTACAAGTTATAGTTGAAAAAGAATTTTTCTCCAAAATAGATTAAAAGAACCCATGCATGCAACAACACCGAGAAGGTTAAGAACTGACGTGGTGCAGGCATGGGAGACGGTGTCACCACAGGTGCAGTGGGAGTACTGGATACTACAAGGAAGGGATATGCAGATGAACTTATAGCAATAGTTACATACTGTACAAGTAGCATCATTGTACATATTGGACCGACTGATTGCAACCAAATTATCAGTTGTTCAACAATTTGTGATTACAGATGGAAATAGAAATTGATCAGCAATAAATTATTTGCTCAGCTACTTCCCCTTCATTATGAATTCAAGAGCACATGATGACATCATCGTCACAACTGAGCATAGCACATGATGACATCATCGTCACAACTAAGCATAGCACATGATGACATCATCGTCACAACTAAGCATAGCACATGATGACATCATCGTCACAACTGAGCATAGCACATGATGACATCATCGTCACAACTAAGCATAGCACATGATGACATCATCGTCACAACTGAGCATAGCACATGATGACATCATCATCACAACTGAGCATAGCACATGATGACATCATCATCACAACTGAGCATAGCATAGTAGAACATTGGCAGGTGTATCTAGTGACCTTCCAGAACAGCTGGGGCTACAAGCATGCGAGACAATCTGGGAAACAGAGTAGATTCAATCATGGATCCAGAGCAGCAGCTGAAGTGGATGCAATCTGGGAGCAGCTGAAGTGGACACAGTGAGGGAGGCAGAGACCTCTGAAACCAATCTATATCTGATTGAAGTGACAACTGTGCTGCACTGCGCTGCACTAATTAATGCAAGCGGAGGTGAGAGTTCATCAGACCTCTGCACAGAGAACAGCCAAGCATCACACTGCTCACATAGGATAGAATGATCGAGGGCAAGAGAGCACGATGACATCCAAGCATTCTTCACAGAGTACGAAGTTCAGAGGTACATCCCAGATGCCCAGAAACACACCTAAAACCTGAGTATGCACCACACAAACATAATTCTTACCTGTTGATTGGCCCTGTACTGCTGTAGTGGAAACTGAGAGACTGGAAGCTGAGGTGGAGGTGAGAGTAGACACTGGCAGGACCAGAGTGCTGGCAGTTGTGCTGGAAGTAGATACAGGCTGGACAAGTATACCAGTAGTTGTGGTGGGGGAAGTAGACGTGGGCTGGACCAGTGTGCTAGTAGTCGTAGATACAGGCTGGACCAGTATACCAGTAGTTGTGGTGGGGGAAGTAGACGTGGGCTGTACCAGTGTGCTGGTAGTCGTGATGGAAGTAGATACAGGCTGGACCAGTGTAACCATAGTTGTGGTGGGGGAAGTAGATATGGGCTGAACCAGTGCACTGGTAGTCGTGATGGAAGTAGGTATGGGTTGGACCAGTATGCTGCTAGTTGTAGAGATGGAAGTAGACGTGAGCTGCACCAGTGTGCTAGTAGTTGTAAAGATTGGAGTAGACGTGGGCTGAACCAGTGTGCTAGTAGTCGTGATGGAAGTAGGTATGGGTTGGACCAGTATGCTGCTAGTTGTAGAGATGGAAGTAGACGTGGGCTGAACCAGTGTGCTAGTAGTTGCAAAGATTGGAGTAGATACAGGCTGAACCAGTGCGCTGGTAGTCGTGATGGAAGTAGGTATGGGTTGGACCAGTATGCTGCTAGTTGTAGAGATGGAAGTAGACGTGGGCTGCACCAGTGTGCTAGTAGTTGTAAAGATTGGAGTAGACGTGGGCTGAACCAGTGCGCTGGTAGCCGTGATGGAAGTAGGTATGGGTTGGACCAGTATGCTGGTAGTTGTAGAGATGGAAGTAGACGTGGGCTGTACCAGTGTGCTAGTAGTTGTAAAGATTGGAGTAGACGTGGGCTGAACCAGTGTGCTAGTAGTCGTGATGGAAGTAGGTATGGGTTGGACCAGTATGCTGCTAGTTGTAGAGATGGAAGTAGACGTGGGCTGAACCAGTGTGCTAGTAGTTGCAAAGATTGGAGTAGATACAGGCTGAACCAGTGCGCTGGTAGTCGTGATGGAAGTAGGTATGGGTTGGACCAGTATGCTGCTAGTTGTAGAGATGGAAGTAGACGTGGGCTGCACCAGTGTGCTAGTAGTTGTAAAGATTGGAGTAGACGTGGGCTGAACCAGTGCGCTGGTAGCCGTGATGGAAGTAGGTATGGGTTGGACCAGTATGCTGGTAGTTGTAGAGATGGAAGTAGACGTGGGCTGTACCAGTGTGCTAGTAGTTGTAAAGATTGGAGTAGACGTGGGCTGAACCAGTGTGCTGGTAGTCGTGATGGAAGTAGATACAGGCTGGACCAGTGTAACCATAGTTGTGGTGGGGGAAGTAGATGTGGGCTGAACCAGTGCGCTGGTAGCCGTGATGGAAGTAGGTATGGGTTGGACCAGTATGCTGGTAGTTGTAGAGATGGAAGTAGACGTGGGCTGGACCAGTGTGCTGGTAGTCGTAAAGATTGGAGTAAATACGGACTGAACCAGTGTGCTGGTAGTCGTGATGGAAGTAGATACAGGCTGGACCAGTGTAACCATAGTTGTGGTGGGGGAAGTAGATGTGGGCTGAACAAGTGCGCTGGTAGCTGTGATGGAAGTAGGTATGGGTTGGACCAGTATGCTGGTAGTTGTAGAGATGGAAGTAGACGTGGGCTGGACCAGTGTGAAGGAAGTAGGTATGGGCTGGACCAGTGTGCTGGTAGTCGTGATGGAAGTAGGTAAGGGTAGGACCAGTGTGCTGGTAGTTGTAGAGATTGGAGTAGATACGGGCTGAAGCAGTGCGCTGGTAGTCATGATGGAAGTAGTAGGTATGGGTTGGACCAGTATGCTGGTAGTTGTAGAGGAGGAAGTAGACGTGGGTTGGACCAGTGTGCTAGTAGTTGTAAAGATTGGAGTAGATGTGGGTTGAACGAGTGTGCTGGTAGTCGTGAAGGAAGTAGGTATGGGTTGGACCAGTATGCTGGTAGTTGTAGAGATGGAAGTAGGTGTGGGCTGAACCAATGTGCTGGTAGTTGTAGAGATTGAAGTAGATACAGGCTGGACCAGTGCGCTAGTAGTCGTGATGGAAGTAGGTATGGGCTGGACCAGTATGCTGGTAGTTGTAGAGGAGGAAGTAGACGTGGGTTGGACCAGTGTGCTAGTAGTTGTAAAGATTGGAGTAGATGTGGGTTGAACGAGTGTGCTGGTAGTCGTGATGGAAGTAATCATGGGTTGGACCAGTGTGCTGGTAGTTGTAAAGATTGGAGTAGATGAGGGCTGGACCAGTGTAGTGGTAACTGCATGCAGACAGCAAAAGAAACACCAAAGTTCAGATTCTCCATCAAGCCTGATTTATCCATTGTAACACAGTACTGTGACAGATTAACAAAGCAATAAAAAACAATTTTGTTACGTTCAGCAATGTACTTTAATGCACTTTCTAATCTAAACAAACACATTTGTAGCGCTCTTAATTGCAGATTAACCACAAATCTATTACACAACTACGCCTTCATGCTTTGTAATACATATGTACTTGCAATCACACTGCAGCGGACACCAGCATCTTCGGAGTGGTCACAGTTATTTGAGCCAATTCCTTGGTGGAGACAGTCCACAAGTCGGCTCTCGTCACCACTACATCTCACATTGTCCAGGAAGATGGACCCAGTGCCCTGACCAAAGAAGGCAGAGGAGAAGTCCTGTGCATCTGTGTGATTAACGTATGATAAAAACGAAACAAGATGAATGGCACAATGTGAAACAAGTAAGGTAGGGACGACAGCATGGAATGCATCAGTGTGCAGGTGTTTCCCCACTTTCCCTTATTTCCCCATTTTTCCTTAATTCCCAAATTTTTGGTTCAGTATTTCTAGACATCTTGTTATTATGTTCTCATGACCATACAGTTTACAATGGCAGTGCTTGATCTGAAGCTTGCTATTTATCACAGACCAACAGAAGTCTGTCCTCTCCGAGTTCTTTCCTAGCTATTGAACTGTGTTCCCTACACTTGCAGCTAGCACAGTACGTACAATTCTTTTTTCCAACTTGCATTAGAGTCGTTGGTATATATACTGTAAGGAAGGGCTAATTAGGATACTGTAAAGAAGAGTTAGTATCCTGTAAGGAAGAGTCGGTAAACTGGGTTAGAATACTGTAAGGAAGAGTTAGTATACTGTAAGGAAAGAGTTAGTATACTGTAAGCAGACGTAATATTATTAGATGGATACATGCATTCACTAATCTAGGCCATCATGCTGGAGGTCACTGGCGTAAGAACCGGGGGGCCTGGGGGGGGGGGGGGGGGGGGGCACAAAGGCAAGGGGCTCCGCCCCCCTTCCGCACAGGCCACGTGTAGTCGGTGCAAGCGCTACAGCACACGGTATGCGGCATGGCACAGAGGCACAACCAGTCATTCTTCTCCCCGGTTTCATGGACTGTACTAGGTAAGGTAACATTTAGTAGCTGTACACACTGCCTACACACTGTTTCTATCTTGGCAATTGATACAGCGTAGCGAAGTTAGCCGCTACGTCGCTTCAGTTGGCGATTGATAATAGCTGAGTATGCATTGCCGTATCAATCGCCAAGAGAGAATCTATATGTATAAGCTTGTCACGTCCCAGTGGTGCCTGGTGGTATCAGTGTACCACTTTTTGTCACAAGAAACTGACCAGGCTGAGGACCCATCGCAGGAATCGTCAGTGACTGTGAACACTGAACCAGTTGTTGTCGAGACACAGCAGCAACACGCAGAGAGTGACGATGGCGCTGGCTCTCTGAGCGACCTCGACGACGATGCCCTGGCTGAGAACTTGTTGCTGTTGTTGTTGTTGTTGTTGTTGTTGTTGTGTTTTTTTTAAACACTGTCATTTTACCATTTTTCATAAATAATCTCATAAAATCAACCTCAGCACAATGCCGTGGAAATGGCTCAGAAAATGTCAGAATGCACCAAAATTAGTCTCAGAGAGCCTCAAAAGCAAAAATTTTCCCGGGGAGGCATGCCCCCCCCCCCCCCCCCCCCCCCCCCCCCCCCAGTTATGACGGGCATCGCCCACCCACTCACTCTATCTGTCGGTCACATCAGCCCCCCTACTACAAAACATCTTCTTACACCCCTGAAGGTGAACAATCAAACTTCAAACATACCAAATCCATTGAAGCCGAGTTGTCTACACACCACATTGGCATCTGGTACTCCCCAGAGGTCATCACACACGGTACCCCAGGCATGGTCGTTGCAAACCTCAACTCGACCTTCATTAGCCGAAGTCCCACCACGAAGTCTGATGTCACCACTCACACACACTGAGATAGTGGAGTTAGGGTTAGGGATGTGGGGCGATTAATGCATGAACTGTGATTGATTCCAATACAGTGCTTACCAAATCGACACCTGACACCAGCATCTTCAAAATGGCCACAATCACTGAGTGAATCAAAAGAGCAGTCCAAAAGTCGGCTCTCAGTTCCAGTGCACTGGAAATTTTCCACGAGGATGGGACCAGTTCCCTGACCAAAGCCAGCAAACAATACAGCAGTTGATCCTGCACAGAAGATTCATATCAGAGCAGATGACGTGTTTGTTGATTAGGTTTGGAATATCATCACAGTATTTGAAATGGGTCATCACAATTCCTTATGAAAGATACAATGTTACCTGTTGAAGCAAATCCAAGCTGTCGGCAGGCCACATTAGCATCAGGAGTATCCCAGAGATCATCACACACTGTGCCCCATCTACTGCTGCTGCATAGCTCAACTCGACCTTCGCTAAAGTTTGATCCACCACGAAGTCTGAGTTCACCGCCCACACACACTGGGATAGTGGAGTATCATAGGCTGTCAGTGTAAACTAGCTAATTGTGCAAATTGGCCACTTAGGAAGGGTATGCCTCCAAGCTGCTAGGTTAATGCATATTGGGTGATTAATGCATGAATAGTAAGTAGCCATAATATTAAAATTATGCTGGCCGTTTTGATATTTCGAGAGATTTTGAATTGTATTAGCATACATTGCGTGTCCGCTCTATGCATGCCTTCATATAGAGTTTACTGACTCTATGATGTAATTCCTTGGCTAAACGCAGAAGGGTAGGTCACTTGCTAAGGAACAGTCTGGGAACCAGACTAATCCTACATGCGGGATTGGTCTGGTAATCAGACTAATCCTACACAAGAGAGGATTCAAGATATGCAAATGTGACAACTCTTGGAAACAGAAATAGCTAACTTGCTAGTACATTAGCCTTTGAGAAGGAATTAAGAGGTCTGTAGTTTCACAAAGAAAAAAGAAGCTGTGGTAAACGAACTAATAAAATTGCTGAAACTGAAACTGAAGTTAGAGGCCAAGTGCCGACAATTGATGTATTGGAGCCAAACATAATCAAAGCCACCACATCAGGTCTACGAAAATGCAGTTTGTATATGTAATAGCCCAAATTGCACTGCAAGCCAGCAGTAGTGGGAGGGAGTGGTAGGTGTGGCAATCATAATGCCGGTCTCAAGCATCGTCCAGCTGCAGATAGCGTGCCACATGGGTCTGGCCCTGTGAGACTAAGCGTGAGGACACTATAGATTTCGCCGACTCTTGTTCAGTAGGAAATTCCACGGCAGACGCAAAGAACAACTAGCTGCGAGTAATGAGGTAAGTTACCTTTTTTCTCTGTTTCGTTTGTTTACAACCATCGTTGCTACGTGCCTGAGCCAGAGAGCGCCGTTTATTGACCAATGAAATGCGTATTTCACTAATTGCACTTGCTAAGCCATGCATATAGTGCAATATACATTTCATTGGTCAGTAGCTGTGCAATTTCAGTCTAAATCTGCATTCTTACCACAGTGAATTATATAACGCTATATGATTAGCATTGTAATACTCACATGGATGGCAGTCTCAACGCTACCCTGGTTAGTTGAAGTAATGCCCAACAAAACAATAAATACTCATACGGTTGACACTGGCATCTTCAGCACATTTCATAGCAGAAAACTCAGGCTTAAGCTCATGCAAACAATTATAACTTACTTTGACATCTGACACCAGCATCTTGAGAATGGAAACAATTGTTAACACCAATTCCTGAGTTAGGGCAGTCAAAAAGTCTGGTCTCAAAGCCACTACAGGCCACATCATCCAGCAGGATGGGTCCAGTTCCCTGGCCAAATGTAGCAGAGGAGAAGGCTGTTGCACCTGTCGGAAGGAAATGTGATTCAAAGTCAGCACTGTATTCATAGAACAAAACGAACCTCAAACTTTCAACACATTCAGAAAAGGTGGTGGTGGCTCAACTACTGGGCATATAGAGACCTGTTGAAGAGAATCCAAGTTGTCCACAGGCCACATTAGCGTCAGTGCGTCCCCAAGAGTTATCACATACTGTGCCCCATTGGCTGCTGTTGCAGACCTCCACCCGACCCTCAAGACTGTTTGTTCCACCAACAAGCCTGATGTCTCCAGTTGTACAGGGTACTGGACCTACATACAAAAATGGCAGAGCAGAGCGTATCACAGTCATGATCTGCATCAGGCAGTCACCATAGTTACTACACATTAAAAATTGACAAATTACACTGCTACGTGCAGAGGCCTCATCGTACACGTCCCAACTCCTATACTGATCTGGTTTAACTTATCTACAGTAATGAAACTGGAGGCTGCACAACAAGGTTATGAGTTAAAATCATTAGCACACTCCCATAGCACAAAACTTTGCTCTGGTTTCTAAGAAAATTGTATGTACTTTGACATCTGACACCCGCATCTTCAGAATGGTCACAATTGTGAACACCAATTCCTAGGTTAGAGCAGTCAAAAAGTCTGGCCTCAGAGCCACTGCAGGCCACATTATCCAGCAGGATGGGTCCAGTTCCCTGGCCAAATGTAGCAGAGGAGAAGGCTGTGGCATCTGTTGGAAGGAAATGTGATTCAAAGTCAGCACTTAGCACATGCAATAAACAACCATCCCAGAAAAAACCTACTTGTTGGAGAGAATCCAAGCTGTCGACAGGCCACATTAGCGTCAGAAACTCCCCAAGCGTCATCACACACGGTGCCCCATTGGTTGCTACTGCAGACCTCCACCCGACCCTCAAGACTGTCTGTCCCACCAACAAGCCTGATGTCTCCATTTGTACAAGCTGAGAACAAAAAAAACCCGGTAAATCAGCTATAATCTGTGAATGCTGTTTTCTCATAGTTACTCTTCTAAGATAACTTCCTTGCATGATGGTAAAAATGATGGGTTTTATTCTGCATAGTAAACACCTATATATAGCAGCTAACTGACAGACCTGATCATGGGAGTGTACGGAGTTGTTAGTTGATAGTAAGCACAACATTTGTTCTCTCTGTATTTGTACAGCTCAAACCATGAACCATCAAGGAAGATACACTTGTCAATGCTAGATAGGAATTATATATGGTGCAACAGTGCCCCAGTTAGTTAAGTCTATTGACAAAATGTTTTGTGTACATGCTAAGTCAGAGAGTGTCTGTCTTTTTCACCCCCATTGCATCCCATAATCTGATTTTCAGCAGTCCTCTCTTGAATAATTTTCACGGATATACATCATCGTAGAATCCTGATATCCCTTTCCTTGACTCTAGAGAGCATCCACTACTTTAGAGACCATCAATATAGCTGCTTAGCTATATAGTTGAAAACATAATATTATTTCTCTAAAAAAGCCCAACAGAACCACGAGAAGATTAACAACTGACGTAGTGCAGGCATGGGAGAAGGTGTCGCCACAGGTGCAGTGGGAATACTGGATACTACAGGGAAGGGAAATGCAGATGAAATCAGATTAACTTACAGCAATAGTTACTATATAGCTACTGATACATAATAGTAGCATCATTGTACGTATTGGACCAACTGATTGCAACACTGCAACAAAAAATATTTATAGCTATGTGTCAACCATTTACAGATGGAAATGGAAATTGAATTATTTGCTCAGCTACTTCCCTCTCGTTGATGAATTCAAGAACGCATGATGAAATCATCGTCATACCCGAGTATAGCATAGTAGAACGAAACAACTGGGGCTACAAGCATGTGGACACAGTGAGGGAGGCAGAGACCTCTGAAACCTATCTGTATCAGACTGCTGCGCTGCGGTGCACTAATTAATACAAGCGGAGGTGAGAGTTCGTCAGACCTCTGCACACAAAGCAGCCCAGCATCAGATTGCTCACATAGGAAAGAATGATCGAAGGCAAGAGAGCACAATGACATCCAAGCATTCTTTGTGGAGTTCGAAGTTCAGAGGTTGTAGTAAAGTATGGTTGCGGACCACTAGACCAGTCTAATCCCATACACATGCTAGAACCTGATTATGCACCACACAAACATAATTATTACCGGTTGATTGGCCCTGTACTGCTGCAGTGGAAGTAGTTGTAGAGATTGGAGTAGATATGGGCTGGACCAGTATGCTGGTAGTTGCAAAGATTGGAGTTGTAGAGATGGAAGTAGATGTGGGCTGGACCAGTGTGCTAGTAATCGTGATGGAAGTAGGTATGGGTTGGACCAGTATGCTGGTAGTTGTAGAGATGGAAGTAGACGTGGGCTGGACCAGTGTGCTGGTAGTTGCAAAGATTGGAGTAGATGCGGGCTGTACCAGTGTAGTGGTAACTGCATGTAGACAGCAAAAGAAACACCAAAGTTCAGATTCTCCATCAAGCCTGATAGCTATATCCATTGTAACACAGCACTACGACAGATTGACAAAACGATATCTCTGCAATAGCAACTTGCAGAATTGTATTAGTGATACCACCATCATGCTTGGTAATACATACGTACTTAATGCATGAACTGTGATTGATATCTACGCATTAAATGGCAGTGAACTGACAAATTACACTGCTACGTGCAGAGCCCTCATCGTACACTTGTCCCAACTCCTACACTGATCTGATTATCTACAGTAATGAAACTGGAGGCTGCACAACAAGGTTATGAGTTAAAAAGCACACTCCCATAGCACAAAACTTGTTCTAGTTTCTAAGAAAATTGTACGTACTTTGACATCTGACACCAGCATCTTCAGAATGGTCACAATTGTGAACACCAATTCCTTGGTTAGAGCAGTCAATAAGTCTGGTCTCAGAGCCACTGCAGGCCACATTATCCAGCAGGATGGGTCCAGTTCCCTGGCCAAATGCAGCAGAGGAGAGCGCTGTTGCACCTATCGGAAGGAAATGTGATTCAAAGTCAGCACTGTATTCATAGAACAAAACAAGCCTCAAATTTCAGAAAAGATGGTGCATGGTGGCCCAGTACTGTGCGTATAGAGACCTGTTGGAGAGAATCCAAGTTGTCCACAGGTCACACTAGCGTCAGTAGTTCCCCAGAGGTCATCGCACACTGTGCCCCATTGGCCGCTGCTGCAGACCTCCACCCGACCCTCAAGACTGTCTGTCCCACCAACAAGCCTGATGTCTCCAATTGTACAAACTACTGACACATCTACGAACAAAGATGGCAGAGCAGAGCATATCACAGTCATGATCTGCATCAGGCAGTCAACATAGTTACTACACATTAAATTGCAGTGAAGTGACGAATTACACTGCTACGTGTAGAAGCCTCATCGTATACTTGTCCCAACTCCTACACTGATCTGATTATCTACAGTGAAGAAACTGGAGGCTGCACAACAAGGCTATGAGTTAAAATCATTAGCACACTCCCATAGCACAAAACTTTGTTCTGGTTTATAAGAAAATTGTACGTACTTTGACATCTGACACCAGCATCTTCAGAATGGAAACAATTGTTAACACCAATTCCTGAGTTAGGGCAGTCCAAAAGTCTGGTCTCAGAGCCACTGCAGGCCACATCATCCAGCAGGATGGGCCCAGTTCCCTGGCCAAATGTAGCAGAGGAGAGGGCTGTTGCACCTGTCGGAAGGAAATGTGATTCAAAGTCAGCACTTAGCACATGCAATAAACAACCATCCCAGAAAAGACCTATACCTGCTGAAAGGAATCCAAGCTGTCGACAGGCCACACTAGCGTCAGTAACTCCCCAAGAGTCATCACACACGGTGCCCCATTGGTTGCTGCTGCAGACCTCCACCCGACCCTCAAGACTGTTTGTCCCACCAACTAGCCTGATGTCTCCAGTTGTACAGACTACTGGCACACCTACGAGAGCAGAGCAGAGCAGAGCATATCACAATCAGGATCTGCATCAGGCAGTCAACATAGTTACTACACAATAAATTGCAGTGAATTGACCAATTACACTGCTACGTGCAGAAGCCTCATCGTACACTTGTCCCAACTCCTACACTGATCTGATTATCTACAGTGAAGAAACTGGAGGCTGCACAACAAGGCTACATATGAATTAAAATCATTAGCACACTCCCATAGCATAAAACGTTGATCTGGTTTCTAAGAAAATGGTACGTACTTTGACATCTGACACCAGCATCATCAGAATGGCCACAATTGTGAACACCAATTCCTCGGTTAGAGCAGTCCAAAAGTCTGGTCTCAGAGCCACTGCAGGCCACATCATCCAGCAGGATGGGTCCAGTTCCCTGGCCAAATGCAGCAGAGGAGAGGGCTGTTGCACCTGTCGGAAGGAAATGTGATTCAAAATCAGCACTTAGCACATGCAATAAACAACCATCCCAGAAAAGACCTATACCTGCTGAAAGGAATCCAAGCTGTCGACAGGCCACACCAGCGTCAGTAACTCCCCAAGAGTCATCACACACGGTGCCCCATTGGTTGCTGCTGCAGACCTCCACCCGACCCTCAAGACTGTTTGTCCCACCAACTAACCTGATGTCTCCAGTTGTACAGACTACTGCCACACCTACGAGAGCAGAGCAGAGCATATCACAATCATGATCTGCATCAGGCAGTCAACATAGTTACTACACATTGAATTGCAGTGCAAATTACACTGCTACGTGCAGAGGCCTCATCGTACACTTGTCCCATCTCCTACACTGATCTGATTATCTACAGTGAAGAAACTGGAGGCTGCACAACAAGGCTACATATGAGTTAAAATCATTAGCACACTCCCATAGCATAAAACTTTGATCTGGTTTCTAAGAAAATGGTACGTACTTTGACATCTGACACCTGCATCTTCAGAATGGCCACAATTGTGAACACCAATTCCTCGGTTAGAGCAGTCCAAAAGTCTGGTCTCAGAGCCACTGCAGGCCACATCATCCAGCAGGGTGGGTCCAGTTCCCTGGCCAAATGTAGCAGAGGAGAAGGCTGTTGCACCTGTCGGAAGGAAATGTGATTCAAAGTCAGCACTGTATTCATAGAACAAAACAAGCCTCAAATTTCTGAAAAGACAGTGGTGGCCCAACTACTGTGTGTATAGTGACCTGTTGGTGAGAATCCCAGCTGTCGACAGGCCACAGCAGCATCAGTATTGTCCCATGAGTCATCACACACTGTCCCCCATTGGCTGTTGTTGCAGACCTCCACTCGACCCTCAAGACTGTTTGTCCCTCCAACAAGCCTGATGTCTCCAGTTGTACAAACTGAAAAAGAAATAGTACAAACTACTGACACATCTACGAGAGCAGAGCAGAGCATATCACAGACATGATCTGCATCAGGCAGTCAACATAGTTATATACTACATATTAAATTGCAGTGAATTGACAAATTACACTGCTACATGCAGAGGCCTCATCGTACACTTGTCCCAACTCCTACATTGATCTGATTATCTACAGTAATGAAACTGGAGGCTGCACAACAAGGCTATGAGTTAAAATCATTAGCACACCCCCATAGCACAAAACTTTGTTCTGGTTTATAAGAAAATTGTATGTACTTTGACATCTGACACCAGCATCTTCAGAATGGCCACAATTGTTAACACCAATTCCTGAGTTAGGGCAGTCCAAAAGTCTGGTCTCAGAGCCACTGCAGGCCACATCATCCAGCAGGATGGGTCCAGTTCCCTGGCCAAATGCAGCAGAGGAGAAGGCTGTTGCACCTGTCGGAAGGAAATGTGATTCAAAGTCAGCACTTAGCACATGCAATAAACAACCATCCAGAAAGACAAATCAGCTAGCTAGTTACCTGTTGAAAAGAATCCAAGCTGTCGACAGGCTACATTAGCGTCAGTAACTCCCCAAGAGTCATCACACACGGTGCCCCATTGGTTGCTGCTGCAGACCTCCACCCGACCCTCAAGACTGTTTGTCCCACCAACAAGCCTGATGTCTCCAGTTGTACAGGCTACTGACACATCTACGTACAAAGATGGCAGAGCAGAGCATATCACAATCATGATCTGCATCAGGCAGTCAACATAGTTACTACACATAAAATTGCAGTGAACTGACAAATTACACTGCTACGTGCAGAAGCCTCATCGTACACTTGTCCCATCTCCTACACTGATCTTGTTATCTACAGTAATGAAACTGTAGGCGGCACAACAAGGCTATGAGTTAAAATCATTAGCACACTCCCATAGCACAAAACGTGTTCTGGTTTCTAAGAAAATTGTGCGTACTTTGACATCTGACACCAGCATCTTCAGAATGGAAACAATTGTTAACACCAATTCCTGAGTTAGGGCAGTCCAAAAGTCTGGTCTCAGAGCCACTGCAGGCCACATCATCCAGCAGGATGGGTCCAGTTCCCTGGCCAAATGCAGCAGAGGAGAAGGCTGTTGCACCTGTCGGAAGGAAATGTGATTCAAAGTCAGTACTTAGCACATGCAACAAACAATCCCAGAAAAGACAAATCAGCTAGCTAGTTGCCTGTTGAAAAGAATCCAAGCTGTCGACAGGCCACACCAGCGTCAGTAACTCCCCAAGAGTCATCACACACGGTGCCCCATTGGTTGCTGCTGCAGACCTCCACCCGACCCTCAAGACTGTTTGTCCCACCAACAAGCCTGATGTCTCCAGTTGTACAAGCTGAGAACAAAAAAGACGGTAGATCAGCTATAGAATCTGTGAATGCTGTTTTCTCATAGTTACTCTCCTTTTCCTTGCATGATGGTAAAAATGATGGGTTTTATTCTGCATAGCTAACTGAGATAAGAACCTGATCATGGAGTGTACCGAGTTGTTAGCTTATAGTAAGCACAACAGTTGTTCTCTCTGTATTTGTACAGCTCAAAGTTTCAAACCATGAACCGTCATGCAATTCTGCGCCTCTATTTGCATTGGAGCTGTTAACCTTTTAACCCTTTAAGCCCCATTGACGTCTATAGGTGTCATTTAGACCCTATGCACTTGTAGGGCTTCCCGTCAGTCCTAAAAGTGACCAAAAAAGCTTCAGAGGGCCCGAGGGACGAACTCAAAAATTTGGTCAGATTTTGGCGCGCCTCCCCCACTAAATGTACAAGCGGGGGGTATGGAAAGGGGGGCAGCAGCCCCCCCTTCGCATGTCGTGGGCGTTTTTTTGATTTTAATGAGATTCATTGACCTGAGAATTTTTTATTCTAATGATGTTCATAGACCCCACCCAGGGCCTCAAGAAAACCTGCAAATTGGTTGTGTAAGGTGTGCCATCAGTCAGGTCTGGCCCAAGTTTAAGGAAGTGCTGGGCGAAAATCCGGCTGACATCCACCTTTGACCTCCGATTGCTGGGCTTGTGGGGGTCATGAATATCATTAACGGTATTGCCAGAGGGGTCTCTCCATGCGTGCGGGCCCCACCAAGTTTGGCCGCTGGGGAGCGAATGCTGTGGGAGAGGAGTACATACGAAAGTGGTGTGCGCTGAATGCATGAAAATGTGTTGTCTTTGTGGGAAGAATTCGGTGGTTAAAGTGTTAAGCTATGCTCTCAGAGCTAGAGGAGATGCAAGTTGGTGGGCTGTTCATTGAGATACAGTGGACTACATCAATGGCGACTGCTGGGCTTTTCGGTACCGGTTTCTTTGGCCAGTTGCTAGTGGGTTGGAGTCTGCTCAGTAACTGCCAAGATGTTGACATGCAGGTGAGCACAAGACTTAAAGGGAAGAGAAAGAACAAGGCGCCGTGAAGACCAATTTAGCTAATGAATATTGGCACAGAGTATGTTGCTATAAGCTAAACTCCTAACGATGCTCTCCCCCAAAGTTTGACGTTTTAAGCACCAAAGCACTGCCAAGTCAGAAGTTTCATCTTGAAAAAAATTCTGGATGGATGCACAATTAGCGCTAGACTAATCCTAAGTGCACCCTAATTTACTCTGCGTTCCTATAGCGGCCCGTAGATTTAGTTCTCAGGGGTAGTCAATAGTCACGGCTCTCGGCCAGACTAGACCGAGAAAATAGCTTCACTGCCCGAAATGGAGGCCCTACAAGGTGGAAGGATTGTTTTCTCAGTCCATAAATGTACAAAGGAGGAGAATTTCAATGGTGGCCACTCGGCTCCAACCAAGTAGGATATATAAGCTAGCCCAGACACGGCCATGCTGTCTGCATCCTTCGGAAGCCCTGTCCTGCCCTCTCTGCTTGCGCAGAGCCTAAGTCCCAAGGACATTGCCGGATGTTTGACATTTCTATGAAAGTCTCATGCCGGATATATATTTCCGGCTACATCTACAAGAGGGTTAATTATTGGCATGTATTTCCTTGCATGCATGCAATGCACGGTGTACGTTGTGTTAGGTGAGTCATAAGCTAGTTTATGTACATATTATGAAGTATAATGAATAAATCAAGGTATTCATCAACTAACAAAAAATTCTTGGGAGACTGAGGCTGAGATAGGTTGGTAAAGAAATCCTTTGACATTACCGGAGCATGTCTTTAGCACTGAACCCCCCATGCCGATGTGAAGTTGTCACTTTAAAGTTTGTCAAGACTAGCTTGGAAACTATTACTGGGACTTATAAAACTTAATTCATTGAAGGTAATGATGATGAATATTACAAGTCATGCATATACCACGTTGACCACCAGCAACCCCCCCAAGCTAGCAAGATCAGAATGTTAATGAAATTGCTAACCGAATTTCCAGTACTGAGGTCATGATCAGAAACAGCAAGTTTTCTATAACCTAGCTACAACTAGCGACCCCATATTTTGAATGGGTACACGAACCACACAATGTCAGTAAGCACACTAGGTACCCGGTAAATGAATAAAATGCCACATGTTTTGTACACTAGTAAGTTTGGTATCAACTACCCGAGGGATGCAATAATCCTCAAGGCTGAAGGCTAAGTGGAATATTACACTCCGAGGGTAGTCACATGATGCTTTCAGAACTTCATTATACACTGATAGCTACTAGCTGTGCATGACAAGTATATTATACTTGCTTGTCTATGCTACAAATACAGGAGACCATAGCTAGCTAACAGTGTTGTCAGACAACAATATGCTTAGTTCGCTATCCGTACGGTAGGTAGGTTCGCCAAATCATAGGGCTTCCACTAGCTACTATATTACACTCGGGCCCATGCATTCCCATCGTCAGTATTTGATCGTTTGCAGTATACGAAGTACGGCATACTGCAAGCGATCAAAACCTGGCGGTGGGAATGACCTGGGAGCGAGGCTACTCCATCGTACAGCTAGACAAGTAGCTATCAGGTTATACGGTGGCTTACTCTGCTGCGTTGTAAGCAAAGGAAGGCTGCACAGCTCCAGGAGGACACAAATGGCTACAAAGGACCTCATGCTTCTCTAAAAAGACACTGCGTCCATGTTGATTCTGTAGGCTGCAGGAAAGCTACTGCACTGGGCTTCTGGAAGATTCCGTATACTTCGGCATATGGCTGTCATGTACTTAGCAGCCTCACCCCCCACATGCCAAATTCTTTACGTCGCCCTGTGTTGTCCAAGTATTTTCTTGGGAGGCCAGTTGCCGGAGAGCTCTACAGCTGGATCTAAATCTCTCTACCTTCACACACCTTTTTTACTGACTCTATTATCAGGCTTCAGGGTACTCAGAAACACATGGAAGAAGTTTGTGTGGCATTGTGAATTGACCTTCTGCTTTGAAAGCACAGCGACCAGTAGCTATATGACATGCTGAGGTGGAATACCATGATTGTGTCCACTGAGAGTCTGAATAATCAGGTGCCCCGTGAGATGGAACCATGCATGTGCCTGAACTACGATGCATGTGCCCCTCCCATGGCATAGATTGGCACAGATGGGTACGATGGCCCTGGTTGCACAATTAGTGAACAGATTGGAGTGACACAATTAGTGAACAGATTGGAGTGACACAATTAGTGAACAGATTGGAGTGACACAATTAGTGAACAGATTGGAGTGACACAATTAGTGAACAGATTGGAGTGACACAATTAGTGAACAGATTGGAGTGACATAACAGGCAAATATACTGGTTTAGTTAACTTGCATCTGCTGAACAAGTGCACTTCCTTTCTTGCAATACGATGGGTAGGATTATCACTTCATGCTTAATAGACATCCAATAATGTAGCTAGTCAAGTTTATTCCCGATGACATCATATGAATTCCACATCACATTATGAGTGACAGTGTACTGGATAATATTCATACATGCATATTCCTGTAGGAGAGGCAGGACCCACATGCTTTGCTTATTTGGACTTTGACCCAATTGAAACCCTCATGATTCCGTAATAGTGAAGAAAACTCCTATATACCCAAGCATTCCATCATGTCATTGTGCTGTTGATATCTGTTAGAGCTACAACTGGCCGGGCTGGGCTGGGCCAGTGGCCCACCTATTGTGCTCAAAACTTATGCTTCAGTGCTCAAGAAAAGTATATACCTGAGGAATGCAATAATCCTCGAGGCTGAAGGCTGAGTGGAATATTACACTCCAAGTAACACTAGCCAGTAATAACTCTGATATCCAGCACAGTAGCATGCAAAATGTCTTCAATTATATTCAGAACATTCAGCAATCATATACAGATAGCTACTAGCTTTAATAAAAATTGGCACTGGTATAAGTTATACTTGTCTATGCTGCAAATACAGTACACAATAAACTAGCTAGCTAACAGTGTTATTGTGTTATTTGCTTAGTTCGCTATCGTAGGTAGGTTCGCCATATTGGCTTCCACTACTGGTTATACAACACTTAGGCCCATTCCCATCAATATTTGATCGCTCGCAGTATACAAACATACTAAAAGCGATCAAAAACAAGTGACGGTGGGAATGACTTGGGAACGAGGCTAGCTACACTCCGTATAGCTAGCTCGCTATAATTTCAATTCTGTTTATATGGTGGCTTACTCTGCTGGGTTGTAAGCAAAGGAAGGCTGCACAGCTCCAGGAGGATACAAACGGCTACGAAGGACCTCATGCTTCTGCCTCATACTCTAGAAAGACGCTGCGTGCATGTTGATTCTGTAGGCTACAGGAAAAGCTACACTGCGCGCCTGGAAGATTCCGTATACTTCCGCATATGGCTGTCGTGTACATAGCAGCCCCACCCCCCATGCGCCAAATTCTTTACGTTGCCCTGCGTTGTCATAGTACTGTGTTGGGAGGCCAGCTGCCAGAGAGCTCAGCTGCTGGATCTAAATCTCTCTACCTTCACACACCTTCTTTACTGACTCCATTATCAGGCTTAAGGGTAGCCAGAAACACATGGAATAAGTTTGTGTGGCATTGTGAACTTCCCCTTGACCTTCTGCTTTGAAAGCACAGCGACCAGTAGCTATATGATGTGCTGAGGTGGAGTACCATGATTGTGTCCTCTGAGAGTCTGAGATGCAAAATAATCAGGTGCCCCATGAGATGGAACCATGCAATGTGCCTGAGACTACGATGCATGTGCCCCTCCCATGGCATAGATTGGTGCAGATGGGTACGATGGCCCTGGTTGCACCATTAGTGAACAGATACTGGTTTACAGTAGCTAACTTGCATCTGCTGATCAAATGCACTTCCTTTCTTGCAAGAATGGGCAGGATGATGACTTCATGCTTAATAGACATCCAATAATATTGTCAAGTTTATTCACGATAGGCATCACATTATGTGTGACCATGTACTGGATATATTCATACACGCATATTCCTGTAGGAGAGGCAGGACCCACATGCATTGCTTATTTGAACTTTGACCCAATTGAAACCCTCATGATTATGTAAGGCCAAGCAAACTTGATTCCTTGTTTAACGTCCCCGCCCGCATGCTTTTAGAGGGGCCGCCCCTAATTTTTCATTATTACTTTTTTGCCGCGCGTAGGTCTGTAGGTACTAGTTGTGCAGAGTTGGCTCTTCTTGCAGTGATTTATAGAGCAACATGGCTTTTGTATGCGTTTCTGTAGTAGCTTGCAATCGTTGCCTGGTCTGTCGTGAGTGTTGAACCATCGCAAACAAGTTCAAGGTTCTTGAAAATTGAGTAGGAAATGAGGAGGAAGTGGCAATGAATAATGAAAATGAACCGCCCGCCCGCATGCAATAGCAGGATTTCCATGGCGCTAAACAAGCAATCAAGTTTGCTTGGCCTAATAGTGAAGAAAATTCGTAGCCAAGCACTCCATCATGATTGTACAGTTGATATCTGCTAAAGCTACAATTGGCCGGGCTGGGCCGGCCCACCTGTTGTGTTCAAAAGTTATGCTTCAGTGCTTGATCAAGAAAAGTACCAAAGAATTTATCAATTTCATAGCTAGCTAAAAATTATTGTTAATCTACAACTTGTACTTAAAAGCAAAACATTCTTCACTGATGGCCTGCAAAAGTTCATATGTAGTAACCAGGGGGATGGCATTAGCTACTCAGTCCCATGGTACTGCTGATAACTGCCGTAGACTACATATCAAGCACCCAAGGTACACACGTGTGAAAGATATTTCCATTTAACTTCCTACCATACATCATGCAACGTACGAAGTCACGATTCAGCTAGGCTCACAAGACAAGTCAGCACGTACATGCCAGTGGAATGCATTTCTGTTGAACAGGTGACGAATAATTCGTGACACTGACCCCTTGTCAACTCCGTATGATCATGAGGTTTATACATACTCATGCCCAGTTCAGTTCTGTCCTCTCCACTTGGGTACCATGTGAAATTACACTACCCTCTATTTTCGTAGAGAGCTCGAGCTAGTGTGGAGGATGCCAGATCTGACATTCACCCCCCCCCCCCCCCCCCCCCCCCCCCCCCCCCCAATTTCCTTGTCAGTGGCCTAACTAATGGTCCAATTATATATCGTGGGGCCCCTGTAGTGAAAGGCTAATGATTATACCGCCTAGTCACTGGCTCGCCCAGTCAGTAGGCTCGTCCCCGCCAATGGGGTTGTGCTGTCAGTGGGCTCTTTTCTGGTCAGTTATATTTGCTCAAGGCCAGGTCTGGCCCAGGGACGCCGACCAGGCATCCCACTATGGGAGGGGGTGGCCCTTGTAAAATTCCAAACCTTTCCCTTTCTCGTCAGGAGTTACAGGAGTATATATGTATAACTTGTAAGACTAGCCCTGCATGAAGGTTAATCCTATCATGCACATAAACATACTGTAGTAATAAATTGCTAATGTACAGCATATTTTTCTCACATAATATAGGAAGATAAACAGACTGTGCAAATGCACATAAGCTGCCCTACAGCTTACCTTAAAATATAATATGTATAAGTAAATATGTTACAAAGGAAAAAGTAGAGTGTATAGCTACTAGTACTAGTGACACTGAACTGCTTTACTTGGATTCACCAAAATCAAAATAGACAGCATTCATGGATCCTTTTGGCTTCTCTGGGGCCACATCATAGTCATTCATGGCTCTTCCTGGCTTCTCAGGGGCCACATCATAGTCGTTTGAGGCAGGGAGAGAACCAGACAGTTCAGTTTCGGTCATTTTGTACTCTTCCTCAAAAAGTGGGTTTTCCACCATTCCAATTCCTAACTGGTCTCTGTCTGAAACAATCCTACAGGATGAAGAGGCATTTAGTAAGTGGTCATGAATTGTAGCAGTTTTCATAAAGATCATGAATTTTGTGAACTTATTCCCTATATACACAGAACTTTGACAATCTCATGATTGTAAAGCATCTAGCAAAACGTTTTCACTTCATACTGCAATAGCTATTACAGGGAAAGGCACTGCATCCCCCAAGCTAACCTGAATGACTTCATCCTGGAGCTCTTCCACCACAGCATGATCACTGCAGCCACAGCAATGACGATGATCAGGACAAGGATGCCAGCAACAACGCCGATGATCCAAAGGTTGGACGGACCAGCTGGGGATACGGATGACGTTACACAGTCTTCGTTTTCACACAGCATAGCTCCCCGTACACGTAGGGTTTCGGTATTCAATCGGACACTGTTCGTCTGTTCAGCCCACCGAACAACACCATTGGCTACGGTGCCGCTGTCAATATTACCAGTCCCAGCGACATCAGCTCGGAAGAGAACGGTAGTAGGATCTTGGGGATCGCAAACCCATCTGCCACTAATGATGTGGTCTTGGGTCACGTTACAGCTACATATAAACTTCAGGCTGGTTGCCAGCTGTTCAGTCAGAGCTGCCATCTTCACAGTGCCAAGGATAGTCTAGTATATGTGGGAAGATGCACTTACCCTGTAATGACATTCGACTGATACACAACATCAGCTTTAATTAGCAAACATATTGCTAGATCATACATGCTGCATGATAATCTTCAACCCAATTAGCATATAATTGTTAGCTACTAGGAATACGTATCCGCATCATGCTTCGTGTGCATGCCGCATGCGTACTTGTGACCTAACCATGTGCTTACGTGATCTAGTTAGAGTTTGAGAGTGTACACCCGAGATGAAGAAGTCGATTTCGCTCACTGCTCAACTCCACATGTAGGTGCTCTAGCTCTGCAAGTCCTGAAGGGCCTGCTCGCTTGTACCCTAGCCTCTGGCTAAGCAAGAGTATTGTGGAGTTGTGGCATAAACAAATGTCGGCTGCGCTCACTCTTCGACTCCATATGTAGATGCTCGAGCTCTGCAAGCCCTAGAGGCCCCACTCTTGTCCACTGATCAGAGTCTCAAGGTTGTAAATCTCGCACAGTGGAGTACTCGTGGCAAACAAAACTCAATTGGCTGGCAGGAAACCCACAAGTGCTATCAACATTCCTGAGCACATACATCGTGAGAAACAGATTACCCATTCAGAGCCTCATGCTAATTGATGCACTCAGCAACTTATGTGAGAAATCTCATGGGTAGTTTATTGCGTAAACGGAGAAAATGGTGATGAAACCATAACCAAAGAAAAGTTAAATGAGTAAATGACTTCAGTGTAACTGCAGAAGACAAGTTAGGCTTCATCACGATTGAAAAACACTGCATGGCTGAATAGGAATTGCCAAATGCTCAAAGTGGTGGGATTAATTTTGGTCTTGAATTAAGCCATTCCATTTTGCAAATTTTGCAAAGGCTAACGAGGCCTCACATTGACTAATATGTGTCAGTTAATAATAACTGCAGAGAAGGAGTGATCATAGGTACGAAACCTAAGCAGCAAGCAATCACTGAACAGTGGCTTAGCTTTAATGTTGAGCTAGTACAACCCATCAACTGGGTCTGGAAACAAGACCACCCAACACCACACAGCTAAACGTAACTGGGACCTTGTGAATTCATAGTAGCTACAGTTGCTACTTCACTATAGCTTACGATCCAAGACCGGCATTGTGTAACACCAGACAAGGTAATCTGGACGGTAGTCGTTGCCACGTCTGTAGAAAAGATAACAGACAAATAGAATTCACAACTCTTCTAATTTCATCTAGCAAATTAACAGATGGCCATTGTCTGACTAGCTGGTCTCATTCTCAAAGACCAACTGCATGGACCCATCCCCAATCCCATTCTCGGACTGTCCAGTGGTTGGTTATCTGAAGTGTAGTAGCAAAATGGAAGTAGAGTTTTTCCTTATGTACAATGAAAGACAAGAGTGGCCGGATGTGGCCATGTGGCCGGATGTGGCCTGAAGCTCAGATCATGCCAACTGGAGATTTACCCATGTACCAACTGCCATGATCAGTTGTAAGAGTTGTGAAGTCTCTCCCCCCCCTTGGGCATTTACATGCACGACTACTAGCTTCTTTCCATGTTCATTTCTCTGTGGATCTAGTCTTTATTGCACATGAGATCAAGCACCTGGACTTGTAGCCATACAAGAATGAGTACCCCGTTAGCTAGCTACATACGTACATATTGTTCATCACCTCTGTGTATGGCAGGATGGAGTGGATGTGAGAGTAGTCCTAGACCTGGCCCTCTTACAAACACCGGTGGATAACTTACGTGGAATTGTTCCTGGAGTGCCGTAGGGCCCGGTTCCAGCACTAGTAGTGGCAGCAACAGCCACACAGTATCCACGGCTGGGATTTAGTCCAACGATAACGAAGGAAGTGGTGGAAGTTGTCCTAGGCATAGCAGTCCAGGTGCTAGCATCTGAGGCTGAGCAGTCTTCGCTCTGAGATGTCATGGACCGGTACTTCACGGAGTAAGAGGTGACCTGTCCTCGGGCGACTTCAAGGCTTAGAGGCGTCCATGTCACGTCTGCTGTAGAGTCACTGGTTCGGACAGCACTACTGACGGTAGGACCAGCAGAGGGCACTGCAAAATAGCAAGGGAGATACAGTTGTCAATGCTAGATAAGAATTAAGGGTGCAACAATGCCCAGCTAGTTAAAGCCTATGAGACAAATTGTTCATTGTGTATGCTCAGTCAGAGAGTGTTTATCCTTTTCACCCCATTGAATCCCATAATCTCATAGCTATTTGATTTTCAGCAGTCCACTCTTAACCCTTTAACCACCGAATTCTTCCCACCAAGACAACACATTTTCATGCATTCAGCGCACACCACTTTCGTAGGCACTCCTCTCCCACAGCATTCGCTCCTTAGCGGCCAAACTTGGTGGGGCCCGCACCCATAGAGAGACCCCTCTGGCAATACTGTTAATGATATTCATGACACTCCACAAGCCCAGCAATTGGAGGTCAAAGGTGGAAGTCAGCCGGATTTTCGCCCAGCATTTCCCTAAACTTGGGCCAGATCTGACTGATGGCACACCTTACACCACCAATTTGCAGGTTTTCTTGAGGCCCTGGGTGGGGTCTATGAATATCATTAGAATCAAAATTCTCGGGTCAGTGAATCCCATTTACATCAAAAAACACCCACGACATGCGAAGGGGGGGCTGCCGCCCCCCTTTCAATACCCCCCGCTTTTTTGATTTTAATGGCACGCCGAAATCTGACCAAATTTTTGAGTTCGTCCCTCAAAGTCGTCCCTAGGCCCTCTGAAGCCTTTTTGGTCTCTTTTTGGACTGACGAGAAGCCCTACAAGTGCATAGGGTCTAAATGACGTCTATAGACGTCATTGGGGCTTAAAGGGTTAAATAATTACATTATCGTAGACTCCTGATATCCCTTTCCTTGACTCTAGAGAGCATCTACTACTTTTAGATACCACCTTATAGCCACAGGCGTGCACAGCAATATAGAAGGTTGGGGGGGAGAACCATAGATAATATAGTCCCTATAATATTATCTATGGGAGAACATTGGCGGCGAAGTACGGAGGCGTGCACCGCAAAACAGTTGCGGGGTGTTGATCAGTATTTTGTGCGAAGTGCGGAAAAATTTTCACCCAGGCACAATTTTTCGGTTATCAGGAAGCCCTCTCGTAGCATCTCCGCATACTTTGAATGATGTTGCTTCTGCAAGGGACATTAACCGTTTACCAGCTAATGACGCCTTAAGGTGTCATGAGACTTTCAGCTTCATGATGTCACATCCGGCAATGTCCTTGAGAGATAGGCTCTGCGCCAGCAGAGAGGGCGGGGCAGGGGGAGGTGGGTGGGTGCACCCGAAGGGTGCAAACAGCATGGCCGTGTCTGGGCTCCGCGATAGAAAGGTCTTGGTCGGCACTGGGAGGGCCATTTCCGCCGTTTTTGGCATAAATGGACTTAGAAAGTAGCTGTCTTGCCTTGTAGGGCCTCCATTTCCAGCATACATCGCCCGTTTTTCAGCTACGGCAGGTTGGCATTTCTCGGGAGGCTTGATTGCTAGCTCGTTAATTGGTGGGTGTGGTTAAGTCACGTATATGCTCAGTACAGCTGAAATTACCTGTGTGAGCAGTTTCGAGCCCAGCAATGCCAGGGAACAGAAATTAGGGTATGTTTAAGTGTTCTATAGACTGAAAATGACCTAGAGAAAGAATTTGGCCCCTAAAGAGTTAACTAACTTTGACTGACTGACTGACTACACGATAAACTGCTGCTAGAGGTAAGTCTTGACTCACAGATGATAGCTAGATCTGCCTCTATATAGGCAGTGTACATTCATGTAGTCTACGTACATTTTTTTTCTAGGGCGGTGTTGGGGGGGGGGGGGGGGGGGGGGGGCGTGCTTATAGCATGTATGTAGCTACAGCTACAGGTTTTACATATTTTCTCCAAAACAGATTTAAAAAACCCAACAAAACCAAGTGCTGGTGAGAAGGTTAACAACTTACATGGTGCAGGCATTGGGGATGGTGTCGCCACTGGTGCAGTGTGAGTACTGGATACTACAGGGAAGGGATATGCAATGAAATCAGATGAACTTGCAGTAATAGTTACATACCGTACTAGTAGCATTACTGTACATATTGGACCACCTGATGCATTATTGCAACCAAAAATATTATACCTGGTTTGTGATTACAGATGGAAATGGAAATTGATCGGCATATAAATTGCTTGCTCAGCTACTTCCCCCTCATTCATGAATTCAAGAGCGCATGATGACATCATCATCATAGCTGAGCATAGCATAGTGGAACATTTGGTAGGGGTACATAGGGACCTTCTAGAACAGCTGGGGCAACAAGCAGGACACAATCGGGGAGCATGGACCTGAAGTAGACTGAATCATGGAAGCAGCTGAAGTGGACACAATCTGCAGAGCAGCTCATGCAGATGTAATGAGGGAAGCGGAGACCTCTGAAACTATATCTGACTGAAGTGACAACTGTTGTGTGCTGTGCTGCGGTGCACTAATTAATGCAAGCGGAGGTGAGAGTTCGTCAGACCTCTGCACAGAGAGCAGCCCAGCATCAGACTGCTCACATAGGAAAGAATGATCGAGGGCAAGAGAGCACGATGACATCCGAGCATTCTTCGTGGAGATCGAAGTTCAGAGGTTGTAGTAAAGTATGAAGGTTACACGCCACTAGACTAGTCTAATCCCACCCCCGTAAGTCCCAGATGCACAGAAACACGCTTAAACATGAGTATGCACCACACAAACATAATTCTTACCTGTAGATTGGCCCTGTACTGCTGTAGTGGAAACTGAGAGACTGGAAGCTGAGGTAGAGGTGAGAGTAGACACTGGCTGAACAAGTGTGCTAGCAGTTGTGCTGGAAGTAGATACTGGCTGGACCAGTGTACTGGTAGTTGTGGAGGTGGAAGTAGACGTGGGCTGGACCAGTGCGCTGGTAGTTGTAAAGATTGGAGTAGATACGGGCTGAACCAGTGTGCTGGTAGTCGTGATGGAAGTAGGCATGGGTTTGACCAGTATGCTGGTAGTTGTAGAGATGGAAGTAGACGTGGGCTGGATCAGTGTGCTAGTAGTTCCAAAGATTGGAGTAGATACAGGCTGAACCAATGTGCTGGTAGCTGTAAAGATTGGAGTAGATATGGGCTGAACCAGTGTGCTGGTAGTCGTGATGGAAGTAAGGACCAGTGTGCTGGTAGTTGTAGAGATGGAAGTAGACATGGGCTGGACCAGTGTGCTAGTAGTTGTAAAGATTGGAATAGATATGGGCTGAACCAGTGTGCTGGTAGTCGTGATGGAAGTAGGTATGGGTTGGATCAGTGCGCTTGTAGCTGCAAAGATTGGAGTAGATACGGGCTGAACCAGTGCGCTGGTAGTCATGATGGAAGTAGGTATGGGTTGGACCAGTATGCTTGTGGTTGTAGAGATGGAAGTCGACGTGGGCTGGATCGGTGTGCTAGTAGTTGCGAAAATTGGAGTAGATACGGGCTGAACCAGTGTGCTGGTGGTCGTGATGGAAGTAGGTATGGGTTGGACCAGTATGCTGGTGGTTGTAGAGATGGAAGTAGACGTGGGCTGGATCAGTGTGCTAGTAGTTGCGAAGATTGGAGTAGATACGGGCTGAACCAGTGTGCTGGTAGTCGTGATGGAAGTAGGTATGGGTTGGACCAGTATGCTGGTAGTTGTGGAGGTGGAAGTAGACGTGGGCTGGACCAGTGTGCTAGTAGTTGCAAAGATTGGAGTAGATACGGGCTGGACCAGTGCGCTGGTAGTCGTGATGGAAGTAGGTATGGGTTGGACCAGTATGCTGGTGGTTGCAGAGATGGAAGTAGATACGGGCTGGACCAGTGCGCTGGTAGTCGTGATGGAAGTAGGTATGGGTTGGACCAGTATGCTGCTAGTTGTAGAGATGGAAGTAGACGAGGGCTGGACCAGTGTGCTAGTAGTTCCAAAGATTGGAGTAGATACGGGCTGAACCAGTGCGCTGGTAGTCGTGATGGAAGTAGGTATGGGTTGGACCAGTATGCTGCTAGTTGTAGAGATGGAAGTAGACGAGGGCTGGACCAGTGTGCTAGTAGTTCCAAAGATTGGAGTAGATACGGGCTGAACCAGTGCGCTGGTAGTTGTGATGGAAGTAGGTATGGGTTGGACCAGTATGCTGCTAGTTGTAGAGATGGAAGTAGACGTGGGCTGGACCAGTGTGCTAGTAGTTGCAAAGATTGGAGTAGATACGGGCTGAACCAGTGCGCTGGTAGTCGTGATGGAAGTAGGTATGGGTTGGACCAGTATGCTGGTAGTTGTGGAGGTGGAAGTAGACGTGGGCTGGACCAGTGTGCTAGTAGTTGCAAAGATTGGAGTAGATACGGGCTGGACCAGTGCGCTGGTAGTCGTGATGGAAGTAGGTATGGGTTGGACCAGTATGCTGGTGGTTGCAGAGATGGAAGTAGATACGGGCTGGACCAGTGCGCTGGTAGTCGTGATGGAAGTAGGTATGGGTTGGACCAGTATGCTGCTAGTTGTAGAGATGGAAGTAGACGAGGGCTGGACCAGTGTGCTAGTAGTTCCAAAGATTGGAGTAGATACGGGCTGAACCAGTGCGCTGGTAGTTGTGATGGAAGTAGGTATGGGTTGGACCAGTATGCTGCTAGTTGTAGAGATGGAAGTAGACGTGGGCTGGACCAGTGTGCTAGTAGTTGCAAAGATTGGAGTAGATACGGGCTGAACCAGTGCGCTGGTAGTCGTGATGGAAGTAGGTATGGGTTGGACCAGTATGCTGCTAGTTGTAGAGATGGAAGTAGACGAGGGCTGGATCAGTGTGCTGGTAGTTGCAAAGATTGAGGTAGATACAAGCTGAACCAGTGTGCTGGTAGTTGCGATGGAAGTTGACGTGGGCTGAACCAGTGCGCTGGTAGATGTAAAGATTGGAGTAGATGTGGGCTGTACCAGTGTTGTGGTAACTGCATGTAGACAGCAAAAGAACACCCAAATTCAAATCCTCTCATCACGCCTGATTGGTCCATTGTATCTCAGCAGTGTGAAAGATTAAAAAGTAAATAGCTCTGCAAGTCAAGTGCAGGTTTACTGCCATAAATCCCTGACAACTGTACTATAACTATTACAAGTCATAATGTATTATGGCATCAAAGAAAGCTTCCTACTAAGAAATGTGAGAGGATAGCTAGAGCCAAAAAATTCTATCCTCTACAGACTCTCACATTGCCAGTGTGGTCACAATATATCATGTGTTCAGTTATCACGATATTCATGTTTCCAACACAGTCTGATATGACTATTCCCATAGAGAATGTATGGCAAATGCTAGCCAGAGCAACTAGGGTGATATTTTCCCTACTGCTCTGTGGGTTATCGCGTCCCCCTAGGGCATGAATGTTATTGCCATGGCGCCAATGCATTAATGATAGATGCATAACACAAGGGTACCAGTTGCATGCATGCAAGATGCTGGCCTGTAACCTTACTGCTGCTAGAGCGGATGGAGGTGTGGACTGGGCGTGGCTATACTAGTGGGGGGGGGGCGGTGGCGCCAACTTACTCAGGGCTAGGCTCGCATATCAAAGAACGACAAGAGGCCCGCTTCTCCAACTGCAAAACAAGTCGTGGTCGGCCATTTCAGGTTGTACGGTAAGTCTCACACGGCCTGGGAACGAGGGTGTACCGTTAGTACACTCATAGAACTGTATGGTACGCTGATTGTGAGGCGCTACTGTTGCCAAGCCGTGACCGTTACCAAGGCCGCGATATCGACACGTTCCTATAGCTGCAGGGTCTGGAAACATGATAAATGTATTATACAGTGTGTACAGGGAAACATCACTCGTCTGTTGCAGTATACACACTGTATAATATATAATTATCACGGTAATGCTTTTGGCTAGTTTTTTGATTCCTCACGCCAAACTAGAACATTTCTACAAAGCCAAGCATTTATTATGTTGTCATAAATTGTGTGTATACACTAATTAGCTACTGCATGCCTTACTTCTGCAAAAATACACACCACTATAGAATAGTGTGAAAATGATATGACGATAATTTGAAACCCACCACGATACGATTATTGTGGGCACTTAATATCACGTCATGAAGCTATCTTGGTGAACTTCTAAAATGCAAGATGGATCTTGTAGTTACTAACAACTAACCATTAATCTGGTGCTGGAGTGGCGGGGGCTACCTATCAGTGCAGGAATGAGCTGGTCTGCTGCTTTCATTTGCTCAGTGTATACCTTGAAACGTTATTATACCTTAACCATTATATAGACTTACGAATCACTGAACAGCGAACACCAGCATCCTCAGTATGGGAGCAGTCAGTAGTAACAGAGTCATAGGTACAGTTCACCAGTGCAAGCTCGGTTCCAACACATCCCACATCGTCCAGGTGGATTGGACCACTCCCACGTCCAAAGCCAGCACTTTGGACAGCAACGGCATCTGCAGAACACAACAAAGGCACATTGACCTCACTGACTAACTAGTTCCACAAGCCAAAATAGTTTGCAGTGGTGTGTCATGTCCCTAAGTTTTCTTACTGTATATATTTTACAGCTACATATGCATGCTAAAGTCTCCTGCACATGCAGGATGAACTACCTGTAAATACAGGCACTGTCATTGTCAAAGTTGATCCGTGATCGCACTGTCTACTCGCCCGTTTGAGCCCATGGCGGGAACACTTCACTATCACACTATTTCCTGCGTAGACTACACCTACGGCACTCTTCTAAGTAGCAGAATTGCTGACAAAGCCAAATGCAATCCTTCAAGTGTTCCCATGCACCATGGACTTGAACAGGTAAGTTGGATGGTGTTGACACGGAGCAGCTTTGACAGTTACGGTGCCTGCACAGTCCAAGTACAGGTAGTTTTTCCTGAGCTGTCGTACAATTAATGTCGCAACAGTTGTTGCTACATCCTCTTATTAAAGTCATAATAGCAGAACTCACTGTATCTGGAGAATCCCAGCTGTCTGCAGGCCACATTTGCATCATTAGCATCCCATGAGTCATCACACACGGTGCCCCACTCTTGGTTCATGCAGACCTCAACCCGACCCTGGGAGGAGTTGGATCCAGATCCCGCCAGTCTGATTGCACCTGCCTGACAACCAGCTGTATACAAACATAGAAACCGGGATTAATGTATTAGTGAGTGCACGTACTTTGAAAAGTATAACTTGCATGGAAATTACTGAAGGTCGGGTATTTGTAGCTAATGCACAGCTTACGTAGACATCTGAGACCAGCATCTTCAGAGTGTGCACAATTATGTAATCCGATTCCGTTGTGAGGGCAGTCCACAAGTCTTGTCTCACGACTATTGCAGAGCAAGTTGTCTAGGAGGATAGGGCCAGTGCCCTGGCCATACGTTGCACGATAGAAGACCCTTGCACCTGCACAAAGAAAGTTGAGCTGAACTCTGCAAATGTGCTGTGCAGGGACAAACGATATAATTTTCTTGTAGTGAATGTAGCACCTGTTGGAGAAAATCCCAATTGCCTGCAAGCCACGGTTCCATCAAAACCTGACCAGAAATCATCACACACAGTTCCCCAGACTTCATTCCAGCAGATCTCCACACGTCCTTCAAGTGCATTATTTCCACCCACCAGCCTGATGTCTCCATTCTCGCAGATACCTGCAGTTGAGTAGGCTCCCAAAGTGAAGAGTTATCACACTATTGCCATAAAGAACCTTTGATAACACTGCCATGTTCCTTGATTCTCTTAGCACATGAAGAGCTTAGAAGCATGACAGATTAAGGCACGGTCAAGTACCTTGTCCATGCAGGTTTTTTGCAGTATTTTAGCAAAATTTGGTAAATGTCGGTAGTGGCCTGACTGCCCATTTGGAAAGAATCGCGCAACTGTATAAATTATAATTACATAGTTAACAACCAGGCTGTAATATTAACTCCCTATGGGAGTTATGTATTAACAAACATGAAGCTTACGTATGCCCTTGCAGGTCACACTGGCATCTTCAGAGTGCGTGCAATCGGCAGTGTGAGTGTCATGTGTGCAGTTGGTGAGCACAGTCTCTGAACCAGTACACGCAAGGTTGTCGAGGAAGATGGGACCAGTTCCCGGCCCAAATCGGGCATTCAGTAAGGCAGTGTTGTCTGTAGGGGAAGTAGCTATTAATAAATTTAATGTATACCAGTCGCACATAGTCTGGAAGATTATAATCACGACCACTATCATTGTTGCTATGGTAACGTACTGAATCTGGAGAAACCAAGGCCTGAGCAGACCACATTGGCATCCATCACATCCCAACCGTCATCACAAACAGTCCCCCAGGTCTCATTGAAGCAGATCTCCACACGACCTTCTCTTTCGTTTGTTCCACCAACCAACCTCAGCTGATTATCACGACAGAATGCTGGAAGCAATGAAAGAGATACACAGCTACCACTGACCTTAACAACACATAATGTGATGTTTAATGAATAGTAACTATAATACCAAACTCAATTAAGATCAAGAAATAGATAAAACTTCTAGTGCAGGAGTTGTACTTACGAGTAATTTGGCAGCGGACGCTGGCATCCTCAGAGTGTGCACAGTCCACTGTGCTGGGATCAAAGGGACAGTCAACTAGTCTGTCCTCAGTCCCAATGCATCGTACATCATCCAGAACAATTGGACCACTTCCTTGTCCGAAGAAGGCAAATGAAAGGGCAGAAGCATCTATTGTGTGGTAAGGTTGATGGAAAAGTTCATCAAATGAGAGAAAAGTTTAACTATCATGTGGCTGAGCTACACAATACATACTGTATCTTGAGAAGCCCAGCTGCTTGCACACCACATTGGCATCAGGAGTATTCCAGAGGTCATCACATACAGTGCCAAAGGCATTGTTCCTGCACACCTCCACACGTCCCTCACTGGTGTTGTTCCCACCCACCAGCCTGACTACACCCTCAGTACAACCTACAATGAGCATTTGAATCATTACTATAACCACTCCGCAATAATTTTGTTGCTGGATCCTGACCTTGAGAATCAGAATGGTAGCTAGGTGCAGGTATAATCAAGACATAATTATAAAACACCCTCACCACTATGAGGGAGAATGCGATAGCTGTTAAACAGTCTGTGCATTTGCATATATACCGTAGTCTCTCTAAAATACGCCCATGGGCGATTAACTTTAGTGGCTGCTCAAAGAGGGGGGTGGGCGTATTTTCGAGAACCTCACTCATGAAAATAGGCCCACCCAAGTACAGGGTGCATAATCAAATAACATGCAAATACTACGAGTGCCATACTGCAACAGTCATTCTAGCGAGGCTTAACTACTACTACTCCCGGAGTTTCTTAGTGAGCAGGAACAATCTCTTCGTGTGAGTAGCTGCAGGAACAGCAAACAAGACACAGCAGGAGTGCTTGAATGACGTGGAGTGCACAGACCATCTTCGGGACTTGCCGATTGCTGCTGCTTTCGAGAAATCCGTAGTGCACTGCTAGTGCTATGCTAGGCGATTGCACACGCGAAGACACAGACATGCAATGGACAGCGCATGCATGGTCTCCTGTCATGCACTCAGTACACAGCTGATTATGCAATGGCATACAACATAATGAAATTCTAGTACCACGATTGCCAGCCTTCATTTCTTAGTCCAACCTCTTTGACAGTACTTCTTCCGGAGCTATTCAAGAGCTTTCCTGTTCAAGCTAATAGGGTGGGCGTACTTTTGAGTAATAAATGACCCTTTGCAACAACTTGCCGCCGAAAAAGGGGGGTGGATGTATTTTTGAGGGTGGGGGTATTTTTGAGATACTATTTTGATCACAAATAGCTATAACATACCTTGGCAGCGAACACCAGCATCTTCAAAGTGGATACAGTTGTCAATAGCAGTATATGTACAGTCCACCAGTCGTCTCTCTGACCCAGTGCACCGCACATCATCAAGGTGGATGGGACCACTGCCTTGTCCAAAGAAGGAGAAACTGAAGGCCGTAGCACCTGTCAGTTTCACAATAAGAAAACAGCTCAACACATTTGGCATCTTTTAGAAACCATTACATTCTATAAACTGGCTGTATCCTACTCGAATATATTTTGTGATAAGAAAGAAGTTGTACCCAGTGTGCATTAATCTTTGGCTTGAGTAGATAAGACACATTAATTATCTTACCAGTTGCAGAAAACCCAAGCTGTCTGCAGGCCACTTGCGCATCCACATTTCCCCAGAAGTCATCACACACGGTGCCCCACTGTCCATTCAGGCAGACCTCCACACGACCCTCGGTGTCATTGGTTCCACCAATCAACTGGATGCCTCCGTCTGGACAGACTGAGTGTATACAGCAAAGTGATAATGGTTAGCAACTCACCCATTACTGAATTACCAGCTACCTGGTTAGTACATAGTGATAGTCTGAAGATGTGAGTGCAGAGAAGTGGGTTTATTATACTAGCATTTAGAGGATTGGACATATTCAGCGGGTATTATTTTGAACTAGCAGAGCTTAGCCTCGTTCCCAGGCCTGCCCTGTTTTCTGTTCCTCAATTGGTTTGCATTGTCAATGCAAACTGAAGAACAGAACTGAATGGGGTAAGGCCTGGGAACGAGGCTTGGGAACAAATAAGGATGATAGCTGGAAACACTGATCATAGCTATACAACCCCCTACAGACATCTTCCATGTATACGTGTATGCAATGAAATGCTTATAAGTTTACCATTTTTGAGCATCATAGAGTCGGTATATGTAGGGATACAACGGACACGCAATATACGCCAATACAAAATAATCTCAAAAACGGGCAGCAAATAAGCCATTATGATAACTTACTATTCATCTTCGAGTGTTTTCCTGACCAAGAAGACTCCCAGTGTCGTGAAAAACCATCGCGAAAGTACCGCACCAAAAGTCAACAAAACGCCAAAATCGGTTTTCCTCTTCTTCTTCTTTCCTTCTTTCTTTCTTTCTTCAGACGGGCTAGTTCAAAATTGGCTGACTCCCTCATGACAGCAGCATTTTACACTGAGCAGTGCACGACCCCATCGCTTTTTGTCTCACAAAGTCTCATGAGGCGCTTGAAACCGCCCACTCAATAACTGGTTTCATGTGCGACGCCATTTTCTTCATATGTGCGCATGCGTAGAGCAACTTTGAACTTTGAACTCAAAATTGTGTACTGTGTGCGGAGTGAATACTATCAAGTGTGCTGCTACAAGTGTAAAAAACATTAAAAATGTATGGAGATGTAGGGATAGCAGAACAGCAAAAAGTAAGAAAACAAGCCGGGATGATGGCATAGAACAGTTCAGTATACAACACCCTACATACTTTTCTCATTATACATGTATTATGGGGTTGTACACAGAACTGTTTTATGCCATCATCCCTGCTTGTTTTCATACTTTTTGCTGTTCTACTATCCCTACATCTCCATACATTTTTAATGTTTTTTTATACCCATTCTTAGTAATACACATACAGCAAGAAAGATCGTTATTGGAAAAGGTGCCCGCAGAGGATCTTGGATAGTCTATTCCATTCTTGTACATCGGATGATTGATGCATGCCCAACTTGCATGTGCAATACATGAAAAGCGAGTAAGGACAGAGTACAAGGCAGGCTAGTCTATTCACCAGTTCATACTCTACAGCTAGCCTCGTTCATGGGCTGTTTCATAGGCAGCTAGTTTACAGCTCCCCTCAATTAAACACGTACACAATCATGTACTTGGGGCCACTATATAGGCATTGTATGTACATACAGTTCAGTGAACACTGGGTCATCTGATAAGATACAGCAAGCTTGAGCTTCAGGCAGGTATGAAGGTGAGGAAAAAGACTAATGACAGATGCAAGTTTAGATCAGTGCAGACCAGAATCTAGGTATAGGTTTGAACTCAGTTGATATGAGTATGACAACATGGATATCACCATGACAACATGGATATCACCATGACTACATGGATATCACCATGACAACATGGATATCACCATGACTACATGGATATCACCATGACAACATGGAGCGATATCACTTTCATCTTACTAGTACTACTACTACATGTCAGAAGGAAGGTCTTAGGTTAGTGATGACGTACTTGCTACGCATCGTAGTCCAGCATCATCGAGATGTCCCCGACAGAAGTCAATGTCTCCAACTCCCGTGCTGCTGCTCCTGGGACAGTCGATCAGTCTTGCCTCCCGTGAAGTACACAGCAGGTCATCCAGGAAGATAGGGCCAATGCCTTCACCAAAGAACGCATTGTAGAAGACCCTAGCACCTGAAAGATAAGAAGAAGGGGTAATAATTGCAGAGACCCATAGCATGAGGCAATAATATATCCGCCACACTTCAATTGAGCGTGGACGGGTGGTACGTGTAGCATTGTGGATGCTATACAAGATTGGTAGAGGCACGCCGCACTGGGAACTTCTGCACAGTGATGCAGCTGAAGCTAGGTGTCCCCGCTCGACCGCTATGCAGTGTGAGGTCTGCTGGTAGTATGCAAATCACGTCAAGCTGCTGCTAAGTTTTGCGATGATGATCAATCTCATACAGTACCTGCTGGGAGGTATTCGTTGCCTTGAAGTGCTAGGACACGCAACGACAGGACGTGGCTAGTGTTGCTATAGCAATGCGCGTGCACCCACATGGCAGTTGTGTGCTGTATGGCTGATACAGCCCCTCTGGTTCGGTGCTGTATAAGCCATAGAGCACCGACTGCTCTGCTATATCTATAGCATGCAGAATATACATGTCGCAGCTGTTAACTCAAGAAAGGAAGGTTCATAGTTGATCATATGTACCACTTGAAGAGTATCCAAGCTGTCTGCAAGCCACTTGTGCATCAAACCCTGACCAGAATCCATCACACACGGTGCCCCAAGTCTCATTCCAGCATATCTCCACACGACCCTCAAATGCGGTATTTCCATCAGCAAGTCTGATGTCTGCATTCTGGCACAGCACTGGTGGGTGATCAAATGGATACTCACATTCCGAACTACGTAATCACATCAGAAGATATGAGCATTAACATTATCTCATCGCTGAAGGTTGAATACATTTTGCCACGACATGCATGGTGTGATATAACTCTTTCAGGATGTCCTAGATCCAGTCATATTGTGCTATCGTCATAATAAAATTACATGTGTGTGTCTGTGCGTGTGTAGCGGGAGGTCAACGGAAGCCCGAGTCAAACACTGGTTCATGTATTGGTTAGAAGCTACACCTGTAAAGGAATGCTCTTTATTTAATGCAACCGGTGTAGAAAAGGATATCTATTAAATTACACCTCATGATCATCGTACGTACAATCGGCTTTGCAACTGGCTCCAGCATCATCACTATGACCACAGCTAGGTACAGCAGCAGATTGGCAGTCAACCAGCCGGGTCTCATTCCCAACGCAAGCCACATCGCCAAGAGTCATTGAACCATTTCCTTCTCCAAAGTATGCATTAGAATAGGCTGTGGCACCTGCAGATTAGAAGAGGTAAACAAACTGTATTACCTCATAGTACTAGTTGTGCTCCACATATACGACAAGATTATTGGCAATTGGAGGAGTCCACCCACTGAATGTTTGTTGTATCTCTTTTCTTTCCGAGCTTCCTTTGTACTAGCTCATAGCTATTGGAACCCATGCATTCACTGCCTTGCTTTGTTTGCTCAGCATTAAAAATACAACCCTCCCAAAAATCAATTGGAGGGAGCCACGCACTGAATCTGGAGTAGCCGAGTTGCCGGCAAGCAACGCTGGCATCCACATCAGTCCAGCTGTCATCACACACAGTGCCCCAGGCATCATTCCGACAAACTTCCACTCGTCCCTCAGTTGCTACCGAGCCTCCAATCAGCCTAATGGCTCCGTCAGCACAGGTACCTATGGGAAACAGACTTGTGAAGCAAATCTCAAAAGATGAGAATGGTCACAAATTGCAATTATGCAGCTTGGATTTAATTATTGTGCTGTCATTTTGCTGGATAGAGACCTTTCTTGCATAATTACATTATTAGTATTGTGTAATTCTCAACTTTATTCAATCAAATTCGTATCAACTCCACTTACGGTTTCTGCACCGAGCACCTGCATCTTCATTGTGGCCACAGTTATGAATGCCAACTGCATTGCTAGGACAGTCAATAAGTCTCGTTTCAGTTCCTCTACACCGGACATTGTCCAGGAGAATGGGTCCAGTTCCCTGGCCAAAGGTGGCTCTTTGAACACCAACAGCTCCTGTTATAAACAACAGTAAGGCAGAATATCTATTCCGGTGTGGTCTTCGGAATGATTGCAATGTTTGAGTATATATCGTACATCCTAGCTCAAGGCATAATATATTGAACATAGAGCAATGACCTCATCAAGGTTTGGATAAATATATCTTGTAACTGTAAAACCAAGCGATAGATAGCGGCATTACTAACCAATCTCAGAATAGCCAAGCTGCCTGCAAACAACAGTGGCATCAATGTTTCCCCACAAGTCATCACAGACAGTGCCCCAGGTATTGTTCCTACAGAATTCAACACGTCCCTCGGTGGGTGCTGTTCCCCCAACAAGCCGGACGTCATTATCCGCACAAACTGAAGAGAGAGAACAATTGGCAGTTATCATGAGTTTGGATGGCACTGTTCAAGGTAGGGGAAAATTGTGCCACGTAATGCAATTAATCAAACCTCACATCTCAGAGGAAAGGCCTACGAAGATTCTGACTACACATATTTCTGTAATGATTGAAGCACGGAGTACATGCATGTAATGTGAATTGTCATTTACCTTGACACAGGACACCGGCGTCTTCGCGGTGGGAGCAGTCAACAGTACTAGGATCATATGTGCAGTTTATCAGGGCAGTTTCTGATCCAGTGCATCTCACATCATCCAAGTGAATTGGACCACTTCCAGCTCCAAAGAATGCACCAGAATAGGCAATGGCATCTGGGGAAGGAAAACATGATGTCACCACAGACATGCACCGTTGGCTGTACAGTAATGGGTGAGGATCGCTCCACATTATGGAGAGTATCATAAACTTAATGACACGACCATCAAGCAGATAGAATTTGTGGACTGTGAATTGGACTGAAAATGCGTACCATGCCCTCCTTCTTAGATGCTGATTGCTGTACTCTCTTATTTCATACTGCATTTCAGACTAGTTAATCATACTTGTTCCAAGATAGCCGAGCTGTCTGCAAGCCACGTTGGCATCAGCAATCGACCAGAGGTCATCACAGACGGTTCCCCACACACTGTTCACGCAGACTTCCACACGTCCTCTGTTCGGTGTTGTCCCACCAACCAGCCTGATATCACCAGTAGTGCAAGCTGCAGTGTTGGAATACAACAAATGATGTTCAAGTTGGAGGCAGCTGCCAGGTTATTTACATAAAACAATGAGATAACATTATTCATAGCGGAAGCAGTACATGTAAACGTGTCAAAAATTCAATTAACCACAGACTAATGAGGCCTTAATACTTTGCGTCAAATTTTACGAAGGGAAATTGTTTTCTCACGTGTTTTGACTTGTTGCACGGGTAGGCTGGTGTATTTTGCAGGTCGGCATGAAAAGAAATCACGAAATTTGGGCATGAAACGAAGATTATGCATGCCTAGAGCACGCTCTTCTTGGATGATCCGGTACGTTTTTGTGCACATAGCTAAAAATATACACAGATCACCAAATATCTCTTCAATACGACCTAGCAAATACTGCGTAGTAGTGCCAGAGAATTTTTGAGGGTTGGGCTCCAGTCTGCCTCTCAGTAATTTGACACAAAAGTGCTTGAGCAGTGAATCCAATTGCCTAGGTCCAAATACCCTGGGGCATTTTACTTTCCTGTTCCAGGAGTTTCATTTGGTGTTGTAATGTTGGATGCAACTTATTTCAGATTAATATCTGTCATAGTTCCTGAGATATAAAGCAGCAAAGTTAGCTACCAGCAAAAAATTTAATCGAATAGTATACATCGTAACCTTAAGCTCACTCCCAGAATCCGAATTATGTCCACTAATGGCATCATTTCATTCACTTACGTTCCACACATCTCACACCAGCATCTTCACCATGACCATTTGGACAGAAGTCATATGTCCCAATTCCCTGACTGGTGGACCTTGGGCAGTCAAGAATCCTTGCCTCGCGTCCATTGCAAAGCAAGTCATCCAGGAGGATGGGACCAGCGCCATGGCCAAAGAAGGCATTGTAAAATGGTGTAGAACCTGTGATATGATAACATCACACCAAAAAGGCCGGCATGAAATACAACATAGTTTTGTTGTCTGTGATGCAGTCTCTTAAAGTTTCTTATGTGATCGTATATGATCACTGCAACATGTTCATGTGAAGTACATAGCCTCATTCCCATTGCATGAAGCTAGTTGTGAAGAGCAACAATATTCTCATACTGTTTATGTAAGACTAAATGCAAGGTTTCTTGTACGCTTTCTTGCATACATACCACTGTCTGCATATCCAAGCTGTCTGCAGGCCACGTTTGCATCATTGGTTGACCAGAATCCATCACAGATGGTACCCCAGGTTTCATTATAGCACAGCTCTACTCGTCCTTCAGTTGGCACTGTACCACCAGCAAGCCTGAGGTCACCATTGCCGCAAACAACTGGATGGAAGGAATAAAATTACTATCGTGAGTGCCAAACTGACAGAAAAGCATGCCACACACGATGCGTGACTGTGGGAGATTCACATGAAAAAACACTATATAAACTCCTGAAAGGCTCACTTCGCACAAAGTGGTGGCATTGGTATGAAGTTACGGTAAATGTGTTTTCTGTATGACATTATAATCTGGTACTGTGCTGCATCTTATTAGTGAAAGTATGATATATAGTGTCTTGATGGGCCCTGAGTTGTTGGCATCTCATGCATCAAGCCTACTTACATGTTGCATTGCAAAGAACTCCAGCATCTTCAAAGTGTCGGCAGTCGGTTGTGTCAGAGTCATAGCCGCAAGATGTTAGATTGTACTCAGCACCGGTGCAAGCCAGGTTGTCCAGCCAGATGGGACCCGTACCTTGTCCATAGCGGGCATTTGAGTAAGCAACAGCATCTGCAAGGGTGGAAGTAGATCTAATCTGTACGAAGAGAGAATTTATGGTCGTAATTATCGGAAACTGAGGCATTGGATATAATGCTCCTTGCGGTTAACCATCCCCAAGTGCAAAAGAGAAGTGAAGGAATTAGAGGCAATGTAGTTACTATGGTTTAAAATACATCCTGACTTCTGCGAACCGTATAAGCATAGGAAAATGAGTCTGCCCAGGGCAGAACTTAGTGGCAGAGATTATAGAAGTTTTGTAAATGTTATCTTGCCACATTCAAATCGGTAGGTCAGTGAATAGTAAAAATGCTCAATCTGCACTTTGCAGTCCATCACAACTGATTGTACTCTATTGTCCAATGGATTGCATGCATGTGCAAAGAATTAGCTGTGAAGTTAAGTTCAACGTACTGAATCGGGAGTATCCAAGCTGTCCACAGGCCACATTGGCATCCACACCAGTAAACAAGTTATCACACACAGTGCCCCATGTCTCGTAAAAGCAGACCTCCAGACGACCCTCGTTTGTTAGGGTCCCACCCACCAGCCGCAGCTGACCGTCATAACAGAGCTCTAGAGAGGAAATGCCAAGTAGTATCACAAGTAGGTTCTCTATAGGAACCTCTTGCAATTGGTCTCCCAAAAGTAGCGAAGGACATTCTAGAGTAGAATTCTAGAGAACATGTAAATTGTGAATCAATCTGGTCACCCATTGCAAAGCAGACTAGGAGTAGAGTTAGAAAGACTGCCACAGCCAATTGACCCTTATTTGCGTGTAGCTATATATTTCCTAGCAGTGGTGTTATATAGCAGGACCCCAAGGAGGAAGCAATTTCGATTGGTCTGGCGTCAAGAGCTTGAATGATGTGCACAAAGCACACCAGCTTGGGCATTCCCCCGTAGGATATTACACTTCCTGAGATCATTTCTGGTGCAATCTTTGGATGAAGTAACAACGAGTTCAAACATTTATCACCAATTGTAGCCAGTGTGCCTCAAGAGCTGCTGGGGAAGGGTGACTCAGCCATGACTCCACATGGCTGATTACTACGTCAACAGCTGCTGGAGTCTCAAGACAGATGCCATCTGAATGTAGCATTGTATATATTATACCTTACAAAACTCAATTGTGTGGAGCTTGTATACTAAGCAAGTTCACATCTTAATGATTGCGGTTTAGTAGGGAGGAGGTTGTCACAAGAAAATTTCCCTTCAATGTTATTTTAGCACATGCAATTGAGTTTCCAGGCGCTTCCCAGCCCGATGCTTAACGTCCTCTCATGGTACCTAATGTGAATGTCAAGGTGTACAAATGAACTCTCTGTAGTAAGAAAACATCTTTCCCTTCTTGGAATCTTAAACTTTATCAGTTATTACAATACCAAATCACTACAAATTGAAGTGGTCAGAACCAGTTGCCCAATCGTGTAGGAGTCTGTTTTATGCCATCATCCCTGCTTGTTTTCTTACTTTTTGCTGTTCTGCTATCCCTACATCTCCATACATTTTTAATGTTGTTTTACACTCATTGTCATTGCATATCGATGCTGTAAGTTTATACCCATTCTTAGTAATACACATACTGCAAGAAAGATCGTTATTGGAAAAGGTGCCCGCAGAGGATCTTGGATAGTCTATTCCATTCTTATACATCGGATGATTGATGCATGACCAACTTGCATGTGCAATACATGAAAAGCGAGTAAGGACAGAGTACAAGGCAGGCTAGTCTATATTCACCAGTTCATACTATACAGCTAGCCTCGTTCATGGGCTGTTTCATAGGCAGCTAGTTTACAGCTCCCCTCAATTAAACACGTACACAATCGTGTACTTGGGGCCACTATATAGGCATTGTATGTACATACAGTTCAGTGAACACTAGGTCATCTGATAAGATACAGCAAGCTTGAGCTTCAGGCAGGTATGAAGGTGAGGAAAAAGACTAACGACAGATGCAAGCTTAGATCAGTGCAGACCAGAATCTAGGTATAGGTTTGAACTCAGTTGATATGAGTATGACAACATGGATATCACCATGACAACATGGAGCGATATCACTTTCATCTTACTAGTACTACTACTACATGGCATACAGTCCTCTCAACTCTATATTCGGACGGCTACAAGGGCAAATGAAAGCAGCAGACCAGCTCATTCCTGCACTGATAGGTAGCCAGGGCCCCCGCCACTCCCACACCAGATTATCACCGACTTGCACATTAGCCTCTTTCCTTCGCAAATATCGATCGCGGACGTGCACCGAGGTGTTAGTTACGTAAGTGAACGTCATCACTAATACTTCTGCGCACGTCCACGATCCGTGTTTGCAGAACTGAGGCCGCCAGGAGAACAGGAGGTGGCGAAGCTGCTAGAACGAGGCTAATGCAGAAACGATGGACCACCAAAGACGGCATAACTAGGACTTAGACAATATTTTATGAAAAGCATGTCCGACTATTGATAGCTATACCTCGTCCAACGTTTTGATCCCTGGAAGGAGAACGATGAGGTCACAGAGAGTGGTTCTCGGTAGTCCGGTCCACAAGGGTCTGCACTTGATGCCAACTAACTTTGATCCCCAGTAACCTCGTTCGATGATTTTTCATGTGGTATCATTTGATGATCGGTGCTAAAGGCCGAAGATAGACATGCTGCTTTACAGATTTGTGCCAGCAAGAGCTATTTGTGCAAGTCGATGATAATCTGGTGTGGGAGTGGCGGGGGCCCTGCATGGCTACCTATCAGTGCAGGAATGAGCTGGTCTGCTGCTTTCATTTGCCCTTGCTGCCTTCCGAATATTCATGGTGGCCGAATTTCAGTGGCTTAGCTACTCTACAACTGAAAATACCATTTGGGAATTTAACTTGCCCAGTCAGTCCGAATATCCTTTCCCGGATACTGTCCTGCCAGTTTTGTGATTTTTCCTTACTGGCATCGAGGGGCAACCGCACTCCTGGTAGCCGTTGCAACGCCGGCTGCGACTCGCCGTAGTGAAAGCTAAGTATCGCAGTTAGTTCCAATTAACGCACATGCCACGTGGCAACCACGCTCTGTCGATCGCTAGCAATGGCGGCCAAAGGGAAGACACGAAGTTACTACAGCACTTACAACTTTGCCAGCACGGTGAGTTTTGGCATGTAAGCGTCGGTGAACGACAGCGATCACGGCCATGTGGTCAGAATCTTCGTGTGCCTTTGCTAAGAACGGTACTGCCACCGGAAGTCGGAGAGAGCGCTCGAGCAATGGCGGCCACGGCTAGACATAAGCGCTTGTATCTCCACCACCGAGGTGAGTTTCAGCACAATTATTATGCATTTGTCTAACTGCATGATAGGGATCACGACGGTGTAGTCAGAATCTCTGTAGCTAGACCTTTCCTGCGTGCTGTGAGGTTTGATTAGGTTATTTATTTATTTACGCGGCACAATTTTTCCTATACCAGGAGTGTAATAATGTCCTGCCAGCTATACATTATTACAGCAGTAGTCAGTGTATACAATAGTAGATGTGTTTGAAACGTCATTACCATTAATAAGGCAAACGGACTTACGAGTCACTGAACAGCGAACACCGGCATCCTCAGTATGGGAGCAGTCAGTAGTAACAGAGTCATAGGTACAGTTCACCAGTGCAGTCTCGGAGCCATCGCATCTCACATCATCCAAGTGGATTGGACCACTCCCACGTCCAAAGCCAGCACTTTGGACAGCAACGGCATCTGCAGAGCACAACAAAGGCACATTGACCTCACTGACTAACTAGTTCCACAAACCTAAATAGTTTACAGTGGTGTGTCATGTCCCTAAGTTTTCTTACTGTATTTTACAGCTACATATGCATGCTAAAGTCTCCTGCACATGCAGGATGAACTACCTGTAAATACAGGCACTGTCATTGTCAAATTGATCCGTGATCGCACTGTCTACTCGCCTGTTTGAGCCCATGGTGGGAACACTTCACTATCACGTTATTTCCTGCGTAGACTACACCTACGGGCACTCTTCTAAGTAGCAGAATTGCTGACAAAGCCAAATGCAAGCCTTCACGTGTTCCCATGCACCATGGGCTTGAATGGGCAAGCGGATGGTGTTAACATGGAGCAGCTTTGACGGTTACGGTGCCTGCACAGTCCCATATGTACGTGCAGGTAGTTGTTCCTGTGCTGTCATACAATCATTGTCGCAACAGTTGTTGCTACATCCTCTTATTAAAGTCATCATAGCGGGACTCACTGTATCTGGAGAACCCCAGCTGTCTGCAGGCTACATTAGCATCATTAGCATCCCATGAGTCATCACACACGGTGCCCCACTCTTGGTTCATGCAGACCTCAACCCGACCCTGGGAGGAGTTGGATCCAGATCCCGCCAGTCTGATTGCACCTGCCTGACAGCCAGCTGTGTACAAACATGGAAACCGGGATTAATGTATTACGTACTTTAAAATGTATAACTTGCATGGAAACTATACTGAAGGTTGGGTATTTGTATGCACAGCTTACGTAGACATCTGAGACCAGCGTCTTCAGAGTGTGCACAATTATGTAATCCGATTCCGTTGTTGGGGCAGTCCACAAGTCTTGTCTCACGATTAGTGCAGAGTAAGTTGTCTAGGAGGATAGGACCAGTGCCCTGGCCAAAGAATGCGCGATAGAAGACCTGTGCACCTGCACAAAGAAGTTGAACTGAACTCTGCAAATGTGCTGTGCAAGGACAGATGACACTATTTCAAAATTCCATTCTTGAAGTAAATGTAGCACCTGTTGGAGAAAATCCCAACTGCCTGCAAGCCACGGTTCCATCAAACCCTGACCAGAAATCATCACACACAGTTCCCCAGACTTCATTCCAGCAGATCTCCACACGTCCTTCAAGTGCATTATTTCCACCCACCAGCCTGATGTCTCCATTCTCGCAGATACCTGCAGTTGAGTAGGCTCCCAAAGTGAAGAGTTATCACACTATTGCCATAAAGAACCTTTGATAACACTGTCACTGCGAAATACCTACAATATAATAACATTGAGATTTTAGGTGCGTTTCCATGTGTTTGTGTGTGACCAACGTAAGTGGAAGGTTCGGGGGCCAGACTAGACTATTGACGTGCGCAACCTTCATACTTTTACACCCTCTGAACTTCCAATGTGCTTGAGAACTTTGGACAGGGGCTGGAGGCTGAGGGATGCATCTAAATCGGCTACTGCTCCCCGATAATTTTGGAGCAGCAGCTGAAGTGGACACAATAAGGGCACAGCAGCTGAAGCAGATGCAGTCGGGGAGCAGCAGCTCTGTACGGAGAGCTGCCCAGTGCTGGATTGCTCACATAGGCAAATGCAGGGGGCAGTAGCTAGGTCATTGTATGCAGCCTGGTAAAGAAAAGACATAGCTAGCTAGTTGTTCCAGGCGGAAACTTACTGATGCAGGATGATGTTCTTTGAATACACTCTGAACAATTTAACGAACAATGAGAACCAATGCTTCGATTTTTAATCATTCGAGGGGCAACCGCACTCCTGGTAGCCGTTGCTCCGACAGTTCACTGGCAGTTCATTGAGCTTGACAATCCTGTTGCCGTGCAGGGAGTTGTGGAAGGAACAGACACAACACAAAAGAGGGTCTAGCAGATGACCTGCCGTCCAATCAGATTTACAGGCCCCATTTTGAACCAGTAATAATGTGTACCTATTTAAGTACAGCCAGTACATGGGTTCTACATGGTTTCTATGAGATATACTATAAATACAGACATCTGTTAGATCGTTTCTGTTCGCTCTGCCTGAGAGCCCAATGAACTTGGTCACTGGTATAACAGTCATAATTTCCTAGCTACACCAAACAACAATCATAATTTCCTTCACCAAATAGCTACCAGCAATTGTTCATCGCTGTGGCTATAAGTCAGTGGCTACACTGATTGTTATGTAACAATGAGCACAGTGAGCCAGACTGTCCAAGGATATGGTTGGAGCATGTTCACGGTAAAAGATGAAGGCAGTAACTTCTCAAGTTGTCATAGCTAACAACAGAAGTTACAAATGTGTAGCTTTCTTACGTATGCCTCCGCAGGTCACACTGGCATCCTCCAAGTGCGTGCAGTCGGCAGTGTGAGTGTCATGTGTGCAGTTAGTGAGCACAGTCTCTGAACCGACACAGGCAAGGTTGTCAAGGAAGATGGGACCAGTTCCCGGCCCAAATCGGGCATTCTGTAAGGCAGTGTTGTCTGTAGGGGAAAGTAGCCACTAATAAAATTAATGTATACCAGTCGCACATAGTCTGGAAGATGATATTCACGACCACTATCATTGTTGCTATAGTAACGTACTGAATCTGGAGAAACCAAGGCCTGAGCAGACCACAATGGCATCCATCACATCCCAACCGTCATCACAAACAGTCCCCCAGGTCTCATTGAAGCAGATCTCCACACGACCTTCTCTTTCGTTTGTTCCACCAACCAACCTCAGCTGATTATCACGACAGAATGCTGGAAGCAAGATACACAGCTACCACTGACCTTAACAACACATAATGTGATGTTTAATGAATAGTAACTATAATACCAAACTCAATTAAGATCAAGAAATAGATAAAACTTCTAGTGCAGGAGTTGTACTTACGAGTAATTTGGCAGCGGACACTGGCATCCTCAGAGTGTGCACAGTCCACTGTGCTGGGATCAAAGGTACAGTCAACTAGTCTGTCCTCGTTCCCAGTGCATCGTACATCATTCAAAACAATTGGACCACTTCCTTGTCCGAAGAAGGCAAATGAAAGGGCAGAAGCATCTATTGTGTGGTAAGGTCGATGGAAAAGTTTATCAAATGAGAGAAAAGTTTTAACTATCGGGAGCTACACAATACATACTGTATCTTGAGAAGCCCAGCTGTTTGCACACCACATTGGCATCAGGAGCATTCCAGAGGTCATCGCATACAGTGCCAAAGGCATTGTTCCTGCACACCTCCACACGTCCCTCACTGGTGTTGTTCCCACCCACCAGCCTGACTACACCCTCAGTACAACCTACAATGAGCATTTGAATTCATTACTTTAACCGCTCCGCAATATAAGAAATAATTGTGTTGCTGGATCCTGACCTTGACAATCAGGGATGATAACTAGGCGCAGGCATAATCAAGACATAATTATAAAACACCCTCACCCCTGCAGGGGTGGAGACAGCTACCAAAAGGTGGGGGGGGGGGGGGGGGGGGGGGGGGGGCTAATAGCACGATTGCACGCTGCCGAAGGCAGTGCATAGAGGTGTGTAGTGGTGATCAGTCCGCGCAAAGCGCAGAAAATGTTTTCGCCTTCATGTTTCAGTTATCAGGATGGGCTCTCGTGGCACCTTCGTGCTTTGCACTGCAAGTTAGCTAGAGACACCAGCCCCCCCACCCACGCTATATCTCCACCCCTGCACTGTGATGGAGAATGCGATAGCTGTTAAACAGCCTGTGCATTTGAATACATACTGTAGTCTCTCGAAAATACGCCCATGGGAGATGAACTTTAGTGGCAGCTCAAAGAGGGGGGGTGGGCGTATTTTTGAGAACCTCGCTCTTGAAAATAGGCCCACCCAAGTACAGGGTGCATAATCAAATAACATGCAAATACTACGAGTGCCATACTGCAACAGTCATTCTAGCGAGGCTTAACTACTACTACTCCCGGAGTTCTTAGTGAGCATGAACAATCTCTGCATGTGAGTAGCTGCAGGAACAGCAAACAAGACACAGCAGGAGTGCTTGAATGACGTGGAGCGCGCAGACCATCTTCGGGACTTGCCGATTGCTGCTGCTTTCGAGAAATCCGTAGTGCAATGCTAGTGCTATGCTAGGCGATTGCACATGCGAAGACACAGACATGCAATGGACAGCGCATGCATGGTCTCCTGTCATGCACTCAGTACACAGCTGATTATGCAATGGCATACAACATAATGAAATTCTAGTACCACGATTGCCAGCCTTCATTTCTTAGTCCAACCTCTTTGACAGTACTTCTTCCGGAGCTATTCAAGAGCTTTCCTGTTCAAGCTAATAGGGTGGGCGTACTTTTGAGTAATAAATGACCCTTTGCAACAACTTGTCGCCGAAAAAGGGGGGTGGATGTATTTTTGAGGGTGGGGGTATTTTTGAGATACTATTTTGATCACAAATAGCTATAACATACCTTGGCAGCGAACACCAGCATCTTCAAAGTGGATACAGTTGTCAATAGCAGTATATGTACAGTCCACCAGTCGTCTCTCTGACCCAGTGCACCGCACATCATCAAGGTGGATGGGACCACTGCCTTGTCCAAAGAAGGAGAAACTGAAGGCCGTAGCACCTGTCAGTTTCACAATAAGGAAACAGCTCAACACATTTGGCATCTTTTAGAAACCATTACATTCTATAAACTGGCTGTATCCTACTCGAATATATTTTGTGATAAGAAAGAAGTTGTACCCAGTGTGCATTAATCTTTGGCTTGAGTAGATAAGACACATTGATTATCTTACCAGTTGCAGAAAACCCAAGCTGTCTGCAGGCCACTTGCGCATCCACATTTCCCCAGAAGTCATCACACACGGTGCCCCACTGTCCATTCAGGCAGACCTCCACACGACCCTCGGTGTCATTGGTTCCACCAATCAACTGGATGCCTCCGTCTGGACAGACTGAGTGTATACAGCAAAGTGATAATGGTTAGCAACTCACCCATTACTGAATTACCAGCTACCTGGTTAGTACATAGTGATAGTCTGAAGATGTGAGTGCAGAGAAGTGGGTTTATTATACTAGCATTTAGAGGATTGGACATATTCAGCGGGTATTATTTTGAACTAGCAGAGCTTAGCCTCGTTCCCAGGCCTGCCCTGTTTTCTGTTCCTCAATTGGTTTGCATTGTCAATGCAAACTGAAGAACAGAACTGAATGGGGTAAGGCCTGGGAACGAGGCTTGGGAACAAATAAGGATGATAGCTGGAAACACTGATCATAGCTATACAACCCCCTACAGACATCTTCCATGTATACGTGTATGCAATGAAATGCTTATAAGTTTACCATTTTTGAGCATCATAGAGTCGGTATATGTAGGGATATAACGTACACGCAATAAATGCCAATACAAAAAGATCTTTCAAAATCTCTCCAAATCTCAAAAACGGGCAGCAAATAAGCCTTTATGAAAACTTACTATTCATCTTCGAGTATTTTCCTGGCCAAGAAGACTCCCAGTGTCGTGAAAAACCGTCGCGAAAGTACCGCACCAAAAAGTCACCAAACCGCCAAAATTGGTTTTCTTCTTCTTCTTCTTTCCTTCTTTCTTTCTTTCTTCAGATGGGCTAGTTCAAAATTGGCTGACTCCCTCATGACAGCAGCATTTTACACTGAGCAGTGCACGACCCCATCGCTTTTTGTCTCACAAAGTCTCATGAGGCGCTTGAAACCGCCCACTCAATAACTGGTTTCATGTGCGACGCCATTTTCTTCATATGTGCGCATGCGTAGAGCAACTTTGAACTTTGAACTCAAAATTGTGTACTGTGTGCGGAGTGAATACTATCAAGTGTGCTGCTACAAGTGTAAAAAACATTAAAAATGTATGGAGATGTAGGGATAGCAGAACAGCAAAAAGTAAGAAAACAAGCAGGGATGATGGCATAGAACAGTTCAGTATACAACACCCTACATACTTTTCTCATTATACATGTATTATGGGGTTGTACACAGAACTGTTTTATGCCATCATCCCTGCTTGTTTTCATACTTTTTGCTGTTCTACTATCCCTACATCTCCATACATTTTTAATGTTTTTTTATACCCATTCGAGGGGCAACCGCACTCCTGGTAGCCGTTGCAACGCCGCGGTTGCCTCGCCGTAGTGAAGCTAAATTATTGCAATTCGTTCCAATTAACGCACATGCCACGTGGCTCAGTCGATCGCGAGCAATGGCGACCAAAAGGAAGACAAGACAGCACTCACAACTCAGCCAGCACGGTGAGTTTTGGCATGTAAGCGTCAGTTAACGACAGCGATCACGGCTGTGTGGTCAGAATCTTCGTGTGCCTTTCCTAAGAACGGTACTGCCACCGGAAGTCGGAGAGAGCGCTCGAGCAATGGCGGCCACGGCGAGACAAAAGCGCTCATATCTCCACCACCAAGGTGAGTTTCAGCACCAAAATTGTACGGTTGGGACAGTGCATGATAGCGATCATGAAGGTGTAGTCAGAATCTTCGTAGGCCATTCCTATCACTCGAACGAGTTAATTATATTATATTATATTATATTATACGAGGGGCAACCGCACTCCTGGTATAGCCACAGTTAAACGGTAGCACAAGCTAATTGTGACAGTTCGTTCCAATTATCACACATCAGTGAGTACCATGATAGCTATAGCGCTATATAATGAAGATTTAGAGTGCTCTCAAGTACACATTCATAAAGCAGCCGTGTTGCAACCCCGGTTGCGACTTGCCGTCGCGCAATCGCAATACGTTCCAATTAACGCACATGCCACGTGGCAACCACGCTCAGTCGATCGCGAGCAATGGCAACCAATACAGCACTCACAACTTAGACAGCACGGTGAGTTTCGGCATGTAAGGTCAGTGAACGATCAGTGATCACGGCCGTGTGGTCAGAATCTTCGTGTGCCTTTCCTAAGAATGGTACTGCCACCGGAAGTCGAACAGAGCGCTCGAGCAATGGCGACTAACGGCGAGACAAAAGCGCTCATATCTCCACCACCAAGGTGAGTTCCAGCACATAATCATCAGTTCGTTCGAACCCCTCCTCCCTACGGGCCTGTTTAGTCAGAACCGTTGTAGCTAGGGCATTCGTAAATAGCCACCGCACTACTAGTACTGGTGATTGGACCAGGTGCATCTCGCCGGCAGGGCAAGCTCACCGTTCAGAATGGTACTCTGGTATTACTCTCACCCCGAGTAGACTCTGATTGCATCCACCAGCTCGTACTTACAGCTCCAAGGTTGCCGGTCGGGCATAGGCTGGATCGTCTCAATTTAATAGTGCACACGTGGCTGTCTCATTCCCAGCGGATCCGGAACGAAAAAAAAAAATCCACCCACACAAGGAGGCCAAAATTTAGGGTTAGGATTAGGGTTAGGGTCATAACTCCACCACAAAGGTGAGTTTCAGCATAAATATTGTATGCTTGGGTCAGTCAAAAATTAGAATGATGATGGTGTAGTCAGAATCTCTCCATGTCCTCCACTGAGCCCAGGAGGTTTTTATTTTTGGGGCATTTTATTCTCTATACCAGGAGTGTAATTATATTACATTACGCGGCACTTTATTTCCTATACCAGGAGTGTAACTTAGTAATACACATACAGCAAGAAAGATCGTTATTGGAAAAGGTGCCCGCAGAGGATCTTGGATAGTCTATTCCATTCTTGTACATCGGATGATTGATGCATGACCAACTTGCATGTGCAATACATGAAAAGCGAGTAAGGACAGAGTACAAGGCAGGCTAGTCTATTCACCAGATCATACTATACAGCTAGCCTCGTTCATGGGCTGTTTCATAGGCAGCTAGTTTACAGCTCCCCTCAATTAAACACGTACACAATCATGTACTTGGGTCCACTATATAGGCATTGTATGTACATACAGTTCAGTGAACACTGGGTCATCTGATAAGATATTTTAGCTTCAGGCATGTATGAAGGTCAGGAAAAAGACTAACGACAGATGCAAGCTTAGATCAGTGCAGACCAGAATCTAGGTATAGGTTTGAACTCAGTTGATATGAGTATGACAACATGGATATCACCATGACAACATGGATATCACCATGACAACATGGATATCACCATGACTACATGGATATCACCATGACAACATGGAGCGATATCACTTTCATCTTACTAGTACTACTACTACATGTCAGAAGGGAGGTCTTAGGTTTGTGATGACGTACTTGCTACGCATCGTAGTCCAGCATCATCGAGATGTCCCCGACAGAAGTCAATGTCTCCAACTCCCGTGCTGCTGCTCCTGGGACAGTCGATCAGTCTTGCCTCCCGTGAAGTACACAGCAGGTCATCCAGGAAGATAGGGCCAATGCCTTCACCAAAGAACGCATTGTAGAAGACCCTAGCACCTGAAAGATAAGAATAAGGGGTAATAATTGCAGAGACCCATAGCATGAGGCAATAATATATCCACCACACTTCAATTGAGCGTGGACGGGTGGTACGTGTAGCATTGTGGATGCTATACAAGATTGGTAGAGGCACGCCGCACTGGGAACTTCTGCACAGTGATGCAGCTGAAGCTAGGTGTCCCCGCTCGACCGCTATGCAGTGTGAGGTCTGCTGGTAGTATGCAAATCACGTCAAGCTGCTGCTAAGTTTTGCGATGATGATCAATCTCATACAGTACCTGCTGGGAGGTATTCGTTGCCTTGAAGTGCTAGGACACGCAACGACAGGACGTGGCTAGTGTTGCTATAGCAATGCGCGTGCACCCACATGGCAGTTGTGTGCTGTATGGCTGATACAGCCCCTCTGGTTCGGTGCTGTATAAGCCATAGAGCACCGACTGCTCTGCTATATCTATAGCATGCAGAATATACATGTCGCAGCTGTTAACTCAAGAAAGGAAGGTTCATAGTGTACCACTTGAAGAGTATCCAAGCTGTCTGCAAGCCACTTGTGCATCAAACCCTGACCAGAATCCATCACACACGGTGCCCCAAGTCTCATTCCAGCATATCTCCACACGACCCTCAAATGCGGTATTTCCATCAGCAAGTCTGATGTCTGCATTCTGGCACAGCACTGGTGGGTGATCAAATGGATACTCACATTCCGAACTACGTAATCACATCAGAAGATATGAGCATTAACATTATCTCATCGCTGAAGGTTGAATACATTTTGCCACGACATGCATGGTGTGATATAACTCTTTCAGGATGTCCTAGATCCAGTCATATTGTGCTATCGTCATAATAAAATTACATGTGTGTGTCTGTGCGTGTGTAGCGGGAGGTCAACGGAAGCCCGAGTCAAACACTGGTTCATGTATTGGTTAGAAGCTACACCTGTAAAGGAATGCTCTTTATTTAATGCAACCGGTGTAGAAAAGGATATCTATTAAATTACACCTCATGATCATCGTACGTACAATCGGCTTTGCAACTGGCTCCAGCATCATCACTATGACCACAGCTAGGTACAGCAGCAGATTGGCAGTCAACCAGCCGGGTCTCATTCCCAACGCAAGCCACATCGCCAAGAGTCATTGAACCATTTCCTTCTCCAAAGTATGCATTAGAATAGGCTGTGGCACCTGCAGATTAGAAGAGGTAAACAAACTGTATTACCTCATAGTACTAGTTGTGCTCCACATATACGACAAGATTATTGGCAATTGGAGGAGTCCACCCACTGAATGTTTGTTGTATCTCTTTTCTTTCCGAGCTTCCTTTGTACTAGCTCATAGCTATTGGAACCCATGCATTCACTGCCTTACTTTGTTTGCTCAGCATTATAAATACAACCCTCCCAAAAATCAATTGGAGGGAGCCACGCACTGAATCTGGAGTAGCCGAGTTGCCGGCAAGCAACGCTGGCATCCACATCAGTCCAGCTGTCATCACACACAGTGCCCCAGGCATCATTCCGACAAACTTCCACTCGTCCCTCAGTTGCTACCGAGCCTCCAATCAGCCTAATGGCTCCGTCAGCACAGGTACCTATGGGAAACAGACTTGTGAAGCAAATCTCAAAAGATGAGAATGGTCACAAATTGCAATTATGCAGCTTGGATTTAATTATTGTGCTGTCATTTTGCTGGATAGAGACCTTTCTTGCATAATTACATTATTAGTATTGTGTAATTCTCAACTTTATTCAATCAAATTCGTATCAACTCCACTTACGGTTTCTGCACCGAGCACCTGCATCTTCATTGTGGCCACAGTTATGAATGCCAACTGCATTGCTAGGACAGTCAATAAGTCTCGTTTCAGTTCCTCTACACCGGACATTGTCCAGGAGAATGGGTCCAGTTCCCTGGCCAAAGGTGGCTCTTTGAACACCAACAGCTCCTGTTATAAACAACAGTAAGGCAGAATATCTATTCCGGTGTGGTCTTCGGAATGATTGCAATGTTTGAGTATATATCGTACATCCTAGCTCAAGGCATAATATATTGAACATAGAGCAATGACCTCATCAAGGTTTGGATAAATATATCTTGTAACTGTAAAACCAAGCGATAGATAGCGGCATTACTAACCAATCTCAGAATAGCCAAGCTGCCTGCAAACAACAGTGGCATCAATGTTTCCCCACAAGTCATCACAGACAGTGCCCCAGGTATTGTTCCTACAGAATTCAACACGTCCCTCGGTGGGTGCTGTTCCCCCAACAAGCCGGACGTCATTATCCGCACAAACTGAAGAGAGAGAACAATTGGCAGTTATCATGAGTTTGGATGGCACTGTTCAAGGTAGGGGAAAATTGTGCCACGTAATGCAATTAATCAAACCTCACATCTCAGAGGAAAGGCCTACGAAGATTCTGACTACACATATTTCTGTAATGATTGAAGCACGGAGTACATGCATGTAATGTGAATTGTCATTTACCTTGACACAGGACACCGGCGTCTTCGCGGTGGGAGCAGTCAACAGTACTAGGATCATATGTGCAGTTTATCAGGGCAGTTTCTGATCCAGTGCATCTCACATCATCCAAGTGAATTGGACCACTTCCAGCTCCAAAGAATGCACCAGAATAGGCAATGGCATCTGGGGAAGGAAAACATGATGTCACCACAGACATGCACCGTTGGCTGTACAGTAATGGGTGAGGATCGCTCCACATTATGGAGAGTATCATAAACTTAATGACACGACCATCAAGCAGATAGAATTTGTGGACTGTGAATTGGACTGAAAATGCGTACCATGCCCTCCTTCTTAGATGCTGATTGCTGTACTCTCTTATTTCATACTGCATTTCAGACTAGTTAATCATACTTGTTCCAAGATAGCCGAGCTGTCTGCAAGCCACGTTGGCATCAGCAATCGACCAGAGGTCATCACAGACGGTTCCCCACACACTGTTCACGCAGACTTCCACACGTCCTCTGTTCGGTGTTGTCCCACCAACCAGCCTGATATCACCAGTAGTGCAAGCTGCAGTGTTGGAATACAACAAATGATGTTCAAGTTGGAGGCAGCTGCCAGGTTATTTACATAAAACAATGAGATAACATTATTCATAGCGGAAGCAGTACATGTAAACGTGTCAAAAATTCAATTAACCACAGACTAATGAGGCCTTAATACTTTGCGTCAAATTTTACGAAGGGAAATTGTTTTCTCACGTGTTTTGACTTGTTGCACGGGTAGGCTGGTGTATTTTGCAGGTCGGCATGAAAAGAAATCACGAAATTTGGGCATGAAACGAAGATTATGCATGCCTAGAGCACGCTCTTCTTGGATGATCCGGTACGTTTTTGTGCACATAGCTAAAAATATACACAGATCACCAAATATCTCTTCAATACGACCTAGCAAATACTGCGTAGTAGTGCCAGAGAATTTTTGAGGGTTGGGCTCCAGTCTGCCTCTCAGTAATTTGACACAAAAGTGCTTGAGCAGTGAATCCAATTGCCTAGGTCCAAATACCCTGGGGCATTTTACTTTCCTGTTCCAGGAGTTTCATTTGGTGTTGTAATGTTGGATGCAACTTATTTCAGATTAATATCTGTCATAGTTCCTGAGATATAAAGCAGCAAAGTTAGCTACCAGCAAAAAATTTAATCGAATAGTATACATCGTAACCTTAAGCTCACTCCCAGAATCCGAATTATGTCCACTAATGGCATCATTTCATTCACTTACGTTCCACACATCTCACACCAGCATCTTCACCATGACCATTTGGACAGAAGTCATATGTCCCAATTCCCTGACTGGTGGACCTTGGGCAGTCAAGAATCCTTGCCTCGCGTCCATTGCAAAGCAAGTCATCCAGGAGGATGGGACCAGCGCCATGGCCAAAGAAGGCATTGTAAAATGGTGTAGAACCTGTGATATGATAACATCACACCAAAAAGGCCGGCATGAAATACAACATAGTTTTGTTGTCTGTGATGCAGTCTCTTAAAGTTTCTTATGTGATCGTATATGATCACTGCAACATGTTCATGTGAAGTACATAGCCTCATTCCCATTGCATGAAGCTAGTTGTGAAGAGCAACAATATTCTCATACTGTTTATGTAAGACTAAATGCAAGGTTTCTTGTACGCTTTCTTGCATACATACCACTGTCTGCATATCCAAGCTGTCTGCAGGCCACGTTTGCATCATTGGTTGACCAGAATCCATCACAGATGGTACCCCAGGTTTCATTATAGCACAGCTCTACTCGTCCTTCAGTTGGCACTGTACCACCAGCAAGCCTGAGGTCACCATTGCCGCAAACAACTGGATGGAAGGAATAAAATTACTATCGTGAGTGCCAAACTGACAGAAAAGCATGCCACACACGATGCGTGACTGTGGGAGATTCACATGAAAAAACACTATATAAACTCCTGAAAGGCTCACTTCGCACAAAGTGGTGGCATTGGTATGAAGTTACGGTAAATGTGTTTTCTGTATGACATTATAATCTGGTACTGTGCTGCATCTTATTAGTGAAAGTATGATATATAGTGTCTTGATGGGCCCTGAGTTGTTGGCATCTCATGCATCAAGCCTACTTACATGTTGCATTGCAAAGAACTCCAGCATCTTCAAAGTGTCGGCAGTCGGTTGTGTCAGAGTCATAGCCGCAAGATGTTAGATTGTACTCAGCACCGGTGCAAGCCAGGTTGTCCAGCCAGATGGGACCCGTACCTTGTCCATAGCGGGCATTTGAGTAAGCAACAGCATCTGCAAGGGTGGAAGTAGATCTAATCTGTACGAAGAGAGAATTTATGGTCGTAATTATCGGAAACTGAGGCATTGGATATAATGCTCCTTGCGGTTAACCATCCCCAAGTGCAAAAGAGAAGTGAAGGAATTAGAGGCAATGTAGTTACTATGGTTTAAAATACATCCTGACTTCTGCGAACCGTATAAGCATAGGAAAATGAGTCTGCCCAGGGCAGAACTTAGTGGCAGAGATTATAGAAGTTTTGTAAATGTTATCTTGCCACATTCAAATCGGTAGGTCAGTGAATAGTAAAAATGCTCAATCTGCACTTTGCAGTCCATCACAACTGATTGTACTCTATTGTCCAATGGATTGCATGCATGTGCAAAGAATTAGCTGTGAAGTTAAGTTCAACGTACTGAATCGGGAGTATCCAAGCTGTCCACAGGCCACATTGGCATCCACACCAGTAAACAAGTTATCACACACAGTGCCCCATGTCTCGTAAAAGCAGACCTCCAGACGACCCTCGTTTGTTAGGGTCCCACCCACCAGCCGCAGCTGACCGTCATAACAGAGCTCTAGAGAGGAAATGCCAAGTAGTATCACAAGTAGGTTCTCTATAGGAACCTCTTGCAATTGGTCTCCCAAAAGTAGCGAAGGACATTCTAGAGTAGAATTCTAGAGAACATGTAAATTGTGAATCAATCTGGTCACCCATTGCAAAGCAGACTAGGAGTAGAGTTAGAAAGACTGCCACAGCCAATTGACCCTTATTTGCGTGTAGCTATATATTTCCTAGCAGTGGTGTTATATAGCAGGACCCCAAGGAGGAAGCAATTTCGATTGGTCTGGCGTCAAGAGCTTGAATGATGTGCACAAAGCACACCAGCTTGGGCATTCCCCCGTAGGATATTACACTTCCTGAGATCATTTCTGGTGCAATCTTTGGATGAAGTAACAACGAGTTCAAACATTTATCACCAATTGTAGCCAGTGTGCCTCAAGAGCTGCTGGGGAAGGGTGACTCAGCCATGACACCACATGGCTGATTACTACGTCAACAGCTGCTGGAGTCTCAAGACAGATGCCATCTGAATGTAGCATTGTATACATACCTTACAAAACTCAATTGTGTGGAGCTTGTATACTAAGCAAGTTCACATCTTAATGATTGCGGTTTAGTAGGGAGGAGGTTGTCACAAGAAAATTTCCCTTCAATGTTATTTTAGCACATGCAATTGAGTTTCCAGGCGCTTCCCAGCCCGATGCTTAACGTCCTCTCATGGTACCTAATGTGAATGTCAAGATGTACAAATGAACTCTCTGTAGTAAGAAAACATCTTTCCCTTCTTGGAATCTTAAACTTTATCAGTTATTACAACACCAAATCACTACAAATTGAAGTGGTCAGAACCAGTTGCCCAATCGTGTAGGAGTCTGTTTTATGCCATCATCCCTGCTTGTTTTCTTACTTTTTGCTATTCTGCTATCCCTACATCTCCATACAGTTTTAATATTTTTTACACTTGTTTCCTGTATGGTGATTGGAGTTAGTGAGCCCCCTTGACCTTGACAGGGCTCACCTATCCCTCCTCGCCACAAAATACCTGGTGTGTCACATCTGGATATGTCTCATCACCAGATGGAGATTGGAGAGTTAGCTAACTACCTCTCCATATAGACTATCCAGTGCTGCTTGCAATCTAGCTGATGAATCCTGCCTTATTTCCCTGCACGTGCTACTGTGTGTGCATGCGTAGCTGCTGGTTACTCCCTTCATTTAACTTGGTGTCTATTAACTACCTTGCCGGTGCACCAGGTTGTGGGCAGGAGGAGTATATAATCACAAGCTGCCCGGCAGAGCTTCATTCCAAAGGCAGTTCGCTCTGCATGCATCTGTAGCTCGTATAGGCTATTCCTCCTGTCCCTATGTAAGTGATTGGGGTTAGTGAGCCACCCTGACCTTGACGGGGCTCACCTATCCCATGAGAAACTTTCCCCAATCCTACAGGAATGATATGATCACTCGTTCTGGATCCCTGATGTCTGGCCTTCAGTATGGAGAAAGCTACTTGAAGATAGCAGTTCTGTATCTCATTCACCTGAATCATGATGTACCCCACATGTACATGCCCCCACACGAAAGAGAAACTAGTGACCCATATGCAAGGAATGACTGCAAAAACAAAAGAAACACATGAGATAATTGTACAGCTTATTAACGATAATGGGTAAGGAACATGTTTACGCTGTAGATAATGTTTTTGTTTTACGACTCAGCTTTTCTCGAGGTACCCGGATATAGGTGAGGTAGGAGGAACTGTGCCATCTCCCCAGGGTTTGAATCAGTGAGTCTTCCAAGCCACAATTAGTGGCGGTAGTGGCCATCCCTATTTGGAAGCTATGCCCCGTTCTTCTCTTATCCGTTGTGTGAATCGATCTTTTGTGAGTGGTTTCCCGTCAATGAACCTAAAGACTGGACTATTCCCTCTGAGAACTAAATATGAAAGCACTGCGGCCACTGGGCATAGTTGGCACTCCGTCTTCCCAACGTAGATATCGGTGCCCTTCTCTACTGTGTAGTAGCTGTATTCTCGGAGAATGTCACTCACGCTAAGGTGTATAGAAGGGTCATAGCTTTGATCGTCTGAAACAGTCAACTCGCCCATGATGTGGAAAAAGCCGAAAAAGCAGTGTGCTGTATCATTTTCCTGGGCTTTTGATGACCATAATCACTTGATCTGACGGAGTAGTGTAGGTGTGATTGGTAGATGGATTTTCCGTTTCTTTGGAGCTGCTGACTTAACCCTCTTAATGCCATTATTAAACATTCTTAAGTTTGGGCATCTCTGCTTGGGTGGCTCTGGTAAGTCTTTTGAAATCTGTAAAAGCCTTAAGGTAGGAAGCATGACATAGGCGAAATCACGCAATTTTGCTCATGAATAATTAATGAGATGACATCACTCGCATATGGTTATATAGAGTTATTAATCTTTACGTTTTCCCATGGCGGCAACCGGAATAAACAAGGGGGGCTTCTCTCTTTGATGCGGCTAGCGGCCCTTTCAAGTTTCAAATCGGTACTCTGATGTGGCCGTGCGGTACTTTGAAGATTTGTTACAACACTCTTTTTATTATTATTATTTTTTTAAGTAAGGAGCTATTCTGGCTTATTAAATGTAGCGATGGGCTATATGAGTGTGAATAGCTAGGTCGAGTGAGCAGAATGTTTGTTGGGCTGCTGAAGTGGCCGAAGAACAGCCTGGAAAGTGAACAGCCTCCGACAGCTCCCTGGCCAAGGTACTCTAGAGAGTTGACCTTTCGGCATTACAGATCCCGCCCATTTTCGTGTTAGGGCGAATTTGGCTGGTTTGGTAGCTGGACTGGGCTGGTGAGAGGGAGTAGATGTGTGGCCAAAACTCTGTAACCGAGAGGTGAACGTGGAAAGGCATCCCTAGTTTTGCAAGGGGTAGGTTGACCTTTTGGAAACTGGCCTTGGCTTTGGTCGGTTTTAGTTGGTGTGCGTGGAATTTTTTTTGAAAGCCTAGGGTAGCCAAACCTCTGTTTTTGAGGGCGGCAGTGAGTTTTGGGCTGTAGCCTGCAACTGAGGAGAGCAGGTGGTAAATCCATCCGTTGTTTTTGGCCTGTTTTGTGTGTGTATTGATGATGGGGTCAGAGTGTGGGTGGGGCCTTGGAGAGGGTTCAAATTTTCAGTTAAGTAGAGGGCCTTAAAATTGAGTTTTAGGGCGTTTTCAAGCAGAGGGAGCAGTTTGATGCAAAGTATTGCTGAAACTTGTGTACGCTTTGATGCTGCCCATTTATCCATCAACTTGGTTTCGGAGATCGGTGTATATGGAGTGCCATCTGTGCCAAAAATCAGTCTATTGCTACATTTATAAATGTGATGCTTACATTTACAAATGTGAAGCTACGTACATTTATAAATGTGAGGCCACATTTATAAATGTGAAGCTGCATTTATAAATGTGATGGCTTCAATTTATAAATGCGATGCTTTCTTTATGTCAGGACACATTTGTAAATGTGAGGCCACATTTATAAATGCGAAGATGCATCTATATGTGGCCTCCCTCACATACACTGGGTCATGTGACCATGGGTCATGTGAGTGGTCACATGACCAGCTGCCACTGCACCAGCCAAACTTTGAACGTTCAACTCTGGTCTGTTCGCCATGTTCTAAGTCACGAGACACGTCACGATGTGATGTGTGTCGTGACTTAGAACATGGTGAGACACTCACTTAGAACGTGGCGAGACACTCACGTCACGACGTTCCTCGTGACTTAGAACATGGCGAACAGACAACTCTGACAGTGTTGTTTTTTTTTCAAATCCCGTTTGTATACAGCTATACCTATTTTTCCCATCAGAGTTAGAAAGTGTACCTATTTTTCCCAGCATAATTCACTGAAGCACCTATCTTTCCCAAAATTATGCTAGCAAAGGTAGACCCAGAACTAGTACAAGAAACAGATGCCATGCATTGCTGAGTCTGACTGGAGTACGTCGAGTGCTAACACAGCGCTGACGCCGGCCGCCCCTATGGCGCCGGCCCTGCTTGGAACGGTCATTTCGCAGAACTTAAAAACTTAATTCATTGAAGGTTATGATGAATAGTGCAAGTCATGCACATATTTTGCATATTACTGGAACTTAAACTTATTTCATGGAAGGTGGTGATGAATAGTACAAGTAATGCACGTACTGTGTTGAGCTCTCCCCACCGATCGCTAAGCTAGTAAGCATGGTAACAAGTGCAATATCTGGAGATCAGAATATTGAATTGCTGACTGTAACTGAATTTCCGTACTGATGTTATGATCAGAAACGTCAAGTTTTCTATAGACTAACCTACAATATTGTTGTTGTCTTGTAAAAGTCATGTTCAGCTGTGGAATATCTTATTCCATGCACACGTACACGAATAATCACTACTGTCGACATGTCACGGTAATGATTGTTGACAGTCTAGAGGCCCAATAACAATTTCCCAGTGTCAGTATTTGATCGCTTGTAGTATACAAAATGCAGCAGACTAGCCTCGTTCCCAGGCCCCGCCCAGCATTTCGTCGCTTGCAATTTCGAAAGCGGCGCGCGGGCCTGGGAACGAGGAGACTGCAAGCGATCAAAAACTAGCGGTGGGAATGACTTGGGAACGAGCTAGGCTAGCTACACTCCGTATAGCTGGATGAAGTAGCTATGATTTCACTTTCAGTTTTTACGGTGGCTTTCTCTGCTGGCAAAGGAAGGCTGCACAGCTCCAGGAGGACACAAACGGCTACGAAGGACCTCATTTTATGTTAGTTTCAATGGTAGGCCCAGAACTAGTACAAGAAACAGATGCCATTGCTGAGTCTGACTGGAGTACGTCGAGTGCTAACACATGCAGCGCTGACGCCGGCCGCCCCTATGGCGCCGGCCCTGCTTGGAACGGTCATTTCGCAGAACTTAAAAATTAACTTAATTCATTGAAGGTTATGATGAATAGTGCAAGTCATGCACATATTTCGCATATTACTGGAACTTTAACTTATTTCATGGAAGGTGATGATGAATATAGGTTTTATATTTTTACACCCACATTTTTGTAACAGCCTTAACTTTTATCCATTTCCCATGAACCTATGGCTCGTCCTTACCTATTGCAGAGGATCTCGGTAGCCATCCAGCAGGGTAATGCAGCTGCGGTGTTGGGGACCACCACGGCAGACTGTTTTAATAACCTTACCTAATTTATTTTTTTATATTTTTATTTTATTTTTTATTACTGTTTGTTTTGTCAACTCACTGTCTGTTTTTTGGTGTTTGTTTGTCAGTTTGTTTTGTTTTGTAACGCATATTGCCTCTACCTTTGTATTTCTGTATATTTAATTTTGGTTATAGTTTATCACAATGTAATATAAACCTTTTGTCCCTTTATCGTATAGTTTATTGTACATGGATTGTACACAATATAAATATAGTTCTCAGTGCATGAAACCTTGTTCCCCTCGGACAAAAAAAAAAAAAAAAAAAAAAAAAAAAAATTATCCAGGTGACTGTTTTTTTATTTTTTTTGCTTGTCTATAAATAATAGTACTCTGGAGCCTTAACTTTTGTCTGTATTATGTCATTGCATGCTAGTTCGGTTCTGTGTTCATGCTTGTCTGTAGTCTTGTTCATTTTTTGTTGTTTTTTTGTTGTTTTTCTTTTCCAGGACCTGTATGAAAAGCTACGTAGATCCTGTTGACAAAATAAAATTTTATCTATCAGTACAAGTAATGCACGTACTGTGTTGTGCTCTCCCCGCCATGGATAATACCTGCTCCCCACTGATCGCTAAGCTAGTAAGCTTGGTAACGAGTGCAATATCTGGAGATCAGAATGTTAATGAAATAGAATTACTCACTGTAACTGAATTTCAAGTACTGAGGTCATGATCAGAAACATCAAGTTTTCTATAGACTAAGTAAAAGTCATGTTCAGCTGTGGAATATCTATTCCACACGTACACGAATAATCACAACTGTCACGGTAATGATTGTTGACAGTCTAGTGGCCCTATTACAACTTTCCACCGTCAGTATTTGATCGCTTGTAGTATACAAAATACAGCATACTGCAAGCGATCAAAAACTGGCGGTGGGAATGACTTGGGAACGAGGCTAGCCTCACTCCGTATAGCTAGATCAAGTAGCTAGCTATAATTTCACTTTTCAGTTTATACGTTGGCTTACCCTGCTGCGTTGTAAGCAAAGGAAGGCTGCACAACTCCAGGAGGACACAAACGGCTACGAAGGACCTCATGGTTCTGTCTCGTACTCTAAAAAGACGCTGCGTGCATGTTGGTTCTGAAAAGCTACTACAACTGCGCTTCTGGAAGATTCCGTATACTTCCGCATATGGCTGTCGTGTACATAGCAGCCCCACCCCCACGCGCGCCAAATTCTTTCACCATCTTGGGTCACAATGCTGATGCCACCCTGAGCTGTGTTGTCCAAGTACTTTCTTGGGAGGCTAGCTGCTGGAGCGCTCAACAGCTGGATCTAAATCGCTCTACCTTCACACACCTTCTATTTACTTATGGGTGTGAACTGATAACATGCTGCAGGCTGTAGTAATACCATTTTTCTCCGGGGTAGTTAGAAACACATGGAAGGAAGTACGTGTGGCATTGTGCACTTTCCCCTTAACCTTCTGGTTTTTTTGAAGCACTTATATATATGACTTGCTGAGGTAGAATACTATGATTGCGCCCCTAGCTGACAGTCTGAGAAGTCTACCCTTGAGATGCGAAATGATCAGGTGCCCCCTGCATGAGATGGAACCATGCATGTGCCGGAGACTACGACGCACATGCCCCTTATATGGCATAGATTGCAGCAGATGGGTACGATGGCCTTGGTTGCACAATTAGTGAACAGATTGGAGTACAATATAACAGGCAAATTTACTGCTTTATAATTAGCTGCTGAGTAAGTGTGCACTTCCTTTCATGCAAGAATGGGCAGGATGATGACTTTATGCTTAATAAACATCCCATTGTCAATCATGACATCTTATGAACCGAGTGAAATTGAAAATAGGCATCACATGACCGTGTACTGGGTATATTCATACATGCACTGCACATGCAATAATTATTGCTTATTTGAACTTTGACCTGATTGTATTGGGCAGATATAGGCCAATTGAAACCCTCATGATTATGCTGATAGTGAATAGCCAAGCATTCCATCATGATTGCATAGTTGTACATAAAAATGAAATGTGGCCAATGAGCAGGTTAATTGGCCATATTTGATATTTGCTAAAGGTATAACTGGCATGGCTGGGCCTATTGTGTTATGTGCTTCAGTGCTCAAGCAAGTACCAAAGAATTTGTCGATTTCATAGCTAGCTAAAATTATGTTGATCAACAACTTGTACTAGAAAGCAAACATTCCTCACTGATATGACCAGCAAAAGTTCATCTCTTATGTAACCAGGGGGAATGGCATTAGCTACTTACTCATCCTCAGTCACATCCCATTCTTAAACAAACCCACAATTCGATCATGGTACTGAGAACTGATGCCATTATTCATAGTGCTGAGACTGCATGCTGCAGAGTGATTAGTCACAAACATCGATCTGCCTGCGCCGTAGCTACACCACCCCTGGCCTGACCACTCTGCAACTGCTGCTGACGGCCCTGAGTCTCAATACCAGACTCCCGTCTGGTTACGAGACTACAAGGTACACACATGTGAAAAACTCCATTTAACTTCCAACCATACATGTTATCATGCAACGAAGTCACGATTCAACTAGGCTCACAAAACAATTCAGCATGTGCCAGTGGTATGCAATTCTATTGGCCAGGTGGCGGGTGAAAATGCTAAATTCTCGACACTGACCCATTGTCAGCTCTGTATGAGGTTTACGATAGGTACCACTCATTGCATACGTACTCACACCCAGTTCAGTTCTGTCCTCTCCACTTAATTGGGGACCATGTGAAATTACAGTTAGATTACACTACCCTCTATTTTCGTAGAGAGCCAGTGTGAAGGATGTCAGGTCCTGTAGTAAGGCTATTGATTACCGCCTGGTCATGCAGTGAGCTCACCCGGTCAGTAGGCTTGTCCCAGTCAATGGGTTTACCCCGTCAGTGTGCTTTTCTGGTCAGTTATTTGCTCAAGGCCAGGTCTGGCCAGGGACGCCGACCATGCAGGCATCCCACTATAGGAGGGGAGTGGCCCTTCTAAAATTCCAAACCTTTCCCCTTCTCGTCAGGAGTTAGAGGGGTAATGTATAGCTTGTAAGACTAGCCCTGCATGAAGGTTAATCCTATCGTGCACATAAACTATACTTATACAGTAGTAATGTACAGCATATTTATCTCACATAATATAGGAAGAGAAACAGACTGTACAGGGCCGTACCTAGCATAGGGGCAGGGGGGGCAACTGCCCTCCTAGCCTCGTACCCAGCCTGGGTACGAGGCTACTGCCCCCCCAGAGAACTTGACTTCCTTGCATTCACTTACTGACTTACCGCTGCTCTGATACTACAGCTATGCTGACTGCAAGTACCGACTAAGCAGTGGCTTGACCGTTCGCGGGCTGAAAGCCTGAAGGCAGACATAGTATTAGTTAGTCTAGGTTTACGCTACACAATTTTAATTTTACATCAATTGTTTGTGTTTCTGTATATACGTATAATTAGAAAATAAAGCAATAACGCAGTGTTCAATAGCCTCGTTCCGAGGCCTTCCACGCCTCCAGCTTTTGATCGCTTCCAGTCTGCAAAAACGGAGGGGGCGGGGACTACAGTCCCGGAGTAGGGTTTCTAAGAGTTCATTTGATTGGTCAGAATCAATGACGTAATTCTCATGAGTAGCATAACATGGTGGGTGGGGCTGAGAAACGCAAGAAACACAAGAAACCCCAGAAACACAGACCGTATAAACGGTGGGTGGGGCTGAGAAACACAAGAAACACAAGAAACCCAGACCGTATAAACGGTGGGAAACACAAGAAACCCCAGAAACCCCAGAAACCCAGACGTGTAAACGGTGGGTGGGGCTGAGAAACACAAGAAACACAAGAAACCCCAGAAACACAGATCATATAAACGGTGGGTGGGGCTGAGAAACACAAGAAACACAAGAAACCCCGATACACAGACTGTATAAAGGGCTGAGAAACACAAGAAACACAAGAAACCCCAGAAACACAGACTGTATAAAGGGCTGAGAAACACAAGAAACACAAGAAACCCCAGAAACACAGACTGTATAAAGGGCTGAGAAACACAAGAAACACAAGAAACCCCAGAAACACAGACCGTATAAACGGTGGGTGGGGCTGAGAAACACAAGAAACACAAGAAACCCCGATACACAGACTGTATAAAGGGCTGAGAAACACAAGAAACACAAGAAACCCCAGAAACACAGACTGTATAAAGGGCTGAGAAATGCAAGAAACACAACAAACCCGATACACAGAGGGCTGAGAAACACAATAAACCCCAGAAACACAGACAGTATAAAGGTGGGTGGGGCTGAGAAACACAAGAAACCCAAGAAACACTTGCACAGTATAAAGAGTGGGTGGGGCTGAGAAATCCAAACACAAGAAACCCTTGCACAGTGTAGAGGGTGGGTAGGTCTGAGAAACACCAAGAAACCCTGCAAACATGACAGCAGAGACTGAGAGAGGAGATGGAAACAATGACATTGTGTGAGAAACACAGAAAACTAGTCATAAGTATGCCCAATTCAGAATCAGAATATAGCAGCAAGGGAGGAGGGTGGGGCTGCTGGTGGTTTAGATTTAGGGAAGTCAGATTTATGTTTAAGGTTAGGGTCAGGGTTAGGGTCAGGTCAGGGTTAGGGTCAGGTTAGGGTCAGGTCAGGGTTAGGGTCAGGTTAGGTCAGGGTTAGGGTCAGGTTAGGGTCAGGTCAGGGTTAGGGTCAGGTTAGGGTTAGGGTCAGGTTAGGGTCAGGTCAGGGTTAGGGTCAGGTTAGGTCAGGGTTAGGGTCAGGTTAGGGTCAGGTCAGGGTTAGGGTCAGGTTAGGGTTAGGGTCAGGTTAGGGTTAGGGTGAGGTCATGGTACGACTAATGGCAAACTGTTTTCCCAAAATAACATCATTGTGATGTTTTATAGTATACTCCTGAATTTCAGACCTACTAAAAAAGTTTCACGAAACCAGTGGGGGGGGGGGGGGGGGGTTAGTCTCGTTCCAATTTTTCCCCTCCACGAGCAAAAAATCATAGATAATAGGGAAAAATGGTTGACCGATTTAGTACTTTAACTTTTTTCCTATAATAATTTGCAATAATGCAAGGGTTACACAAATAGCGAAAAGTGCTAATGCGAGTGTGCACCCTGTTACTATTACAAGAACAAAGGTGATACAAATGATTTAAAAGAGGTAATGTAGTGTGCAGTAAGCGCTTCATGCGGTAAGTGGTTCCATATAGATGCAGAGCTGGGTACAAAGGATGATTGGAAGGCATTAGTGTGTGCAAGGGGTTGATAAATATAATAGTGGTAATGAGGATTTATGCCTACTTACTTGGGGGACAAATACATTGGGAGGAAAGTAAAAATAACCATAGCTAAATAAATAGTGCAGAGCTTTAAATATAGTCTACGGTTCTGTAGTGCAGGGACTTGAGATAGTTCAAGTAGGTCCTGGTAACCCATGCCCCACTGTTTTGGACACATTTTCATTGCAAACTTTTGGACCTTCTCAAGTTTAGTAATGTCTTTCACAAGATGCGGATCCCAGACCGGTTACCGGAGCAGCATATTCAAGGTGAGGGCGCACGAGTAATTCGAGTATAGTGTACAAACTGTACAGACCCTGCTGGTTAACGTTGACATAAAACCTCCTATAGAGTAAACCGATAAGTTTTTCTCGCCTTGGTGCAGATGGAGTCTATGTGTAGTGACCAAGAGAGCTTAGAGGAGAGAAGCATTCCCAAATACTTGAAAGTTTCGACATGAATTCTGGTCGCGTTTCTTGTGTTTCTCGTGTTTCTTGCGTTTCTTGCGTTTCTCGTGTTTCTCGCGTTTCTTGCGTTTCTCGTGTTTCTCGCGTTTCTCGTGTTTCTTGTGTTTCTCGTGTTTCTCGCGTTTCTTGTGTTTCTCGCGTTTCTCGTGTTTCTCGCGTTTCTTGTGTTTCTCGTGTTTCTTGTGTTTCTCGCGTTTCTTGTGTTTCTCGCGTTTCTCGTGTTTCTCGCGTTTCTTGTGTTTCTCGCGTTTCTCGCGTTTCTTGTGTTTCTCGTGTTTCTTGTGTTTCTCGCGTTTCTCGTGTTTCTCGCGTTTCTTGCGTTTCTTGTGTTTCTCGCGTTTCTCGTGTTTCTCGCGTTTCTTGTGCTTCTCGTGTTTCTTGTGTTTCTCGCGTTTCTTGTGTTTCTCGCGTTTCTCGTGTTTCTCGCGTTTCTTGCGTTTCTCGCGTTTCTCGTGTTTCTCGTGTTTCTTGTGTTTCTCGTGTTTCTTGTGTTTCTCGCGTTTCTTGCGTTTCTCGCGTTTCTCGTGTTTCTCGCGTTTCTCGTGTTTCTCGTGTTTCTTGTGTTTCTCGCGTTTCTTGCGTTTCTCGCGTTTCTCGTGTTTCTCGCGTTTCTCGCGTTTCTCGCGTTTCTCGCGTTTCTTGTGTTTGCCTGTGTTAGCGCAGGTTGGAAATAGTGGGCAGGGCTCGTTTGATGCTGAGTCACGTGTATGTCACATGGCCGTTTTGTCCAATCAGGAGAGACCTTAGAAAGGTGCACAGGGATTGCCTGTTATAGTCACGTGCATGTCACATTTTGGCTGTATTGACCAATCAGGAGAGACCTTAGAAAGGGTACCCCGGGATGGCTCGGCGGGGAAGGTCTGGGGAATCTTCTCACGTGATACGCGGCACTGCTGACGTCACGGATTCTAGATGTTTACATTCGATATTCCCATCCACAGCTACCAGGGGGGGTAGGACAAGATCACGTGCACTGTCATTTAGTATGACGTAATGCAAAGTCGTTCTGCTGCTTTTCTCCGTGGAAGAAGGCTGCATTGCGCTTTCAATGCATCCTGAAGAGTAATCTCCGTGCAAAGACTGTGACCGAACTGGGTATAAGCTACTACACACTGCTACGTGCCTGTACTGAGCAGTTATGTAAGTGACCATGCAGACTCACCGAGAATATCAGCGAATGCAGACTTGTCGACCGCACTCAAGTGTTTAGCATCAGGTAGGAAGTTAATAAAGCGATCGAACCCCAGCGATAAGTCAGCGCTAGAGCTGTTACTAGTCTGCTAGTTCCGCATACTTCTTGTATATTATTGTGCACTATACCTATGGAATGTTAATTGTACCACGTGCGCACAGACCTTGTCCCACCCCCCTTGCACAGCTACAGCGAAGCTAGAAAACTGAAACAAGTTTCAGAGAAGAGGTAGGTCCTACCTGTAAAACACATCCAGGTTCGAAGCAAAACCGCTGTGGGATAGCTGTGATACAAGGGGTGAAACTCCAAATAGTGCCGTCTTTTCGCTAGCGCTCCACGGGAAGATTGCGTCATAGCTGGACATTTTCACGTTTGTCACTCGGTAGCCCTTTGGAGTCATGCCTTGTAGCCTGGGTATGCTTTATACGCTCGGTGTAGCCTCTCAGTTGGCGCTTGTCCCATCTTTGCAGCTAGCGAAGAATGCAAGATCGGTCTCGTACACGTCTTTGCCACCGTTGATATGAGGCGTGACGATGTATGTTATTGGGGCGAGCGTGAGCGAGCCCCTCTTAGACGACTTTGCTGTAAATTTATATCGTACGTAACAGAGGAGGGAGTGCAAGCTTACGGAGGTTCGTATTCGTCCGTTACCTCTTCCGGTAGTAAGCTTATTCGTTATGAATTCGGAGTTATGCGATTTCCGTGTAACGAAACAGCCATGTCAGACGGCTTCGAGAAGCAGATTTTGGCACCGACTGTTCCAAGATGTGTTCATGCGAGCGACGTATCCTTTGAGATATGTGTATCTCAGGTGGTCAAGAGTCTATTTAGCTATCAAGACAGTTGAGACTGCTCCCGTCTTTGTGTGAGAACGCTGTAAAGTCGGGTCTAGCTTGAAGCGTCTCAAGATGGTCAGATTCAAGCGCCTGTAGTGCAAGAACGCAGGGTGCTATGATGATCGGACCTGCGCCTGATGAAAGCCCCATCTCTGTACTTTCAGAAAATAGCCACATCATGGGCATCAGATTTGGAGCTATGAGCCCCTGAAGTCAACCATGTTTCATGAATTTGTTTGCGTGGGTGAGTTTATGCTGCCATATCTCGAGAACGCTACATACTATGGACACGAGACTTGCACCATTGGATACAACAAAGACTGAGGTTTGTAAATACATGTGGAAATATTGTGACAACCCCATCAGATTTGGAGCAATGAGCCCCTGAACTCAACCAATTTGTGTGAATATGGTTTATGTGGGTGACTTTGTGTGGCCGTATCTCAAGAACGCTACATGCTATGGGCATGAGACTTGTACCATTGGATACACCAAAGACCGAGGTTTGTAAATTCATGTGGAAGTATTGTGACAACCCCATTAGATTTGGAGCTATGAGCCCCCGAACTCAATCAATATGTGTGAATTTGGTTTATGTGGGTGACTTTGTGTTGTCATATCTCCTGAATCCTACGACCTATGGACATGAGACTTGCACCATTGGATACAACAAAGACTGAGGTTTGTAAATACACGTGGAAGTATTGTAACAACCCCATCAGATTTGGAGCAATGAGCCCCTCGACTTAACCAATATGCGTGAATTTGGTTTACATGGGTGAATTCGTACTACCATATCTCTTGAACCCTGGACATGAGACTTGCACCACTGGATATAACAAAGATGGAGGTTTATAAGGATGTGTGGATTGTGACAACCCCATTTTTGTCAGCTGGATGAAGTGGGTGTGAGAGTAGTACTAGACTTGACCCTCTTACAAACACACAGGTGGATAACATACGTGGAATTGTTCCTGGAGTGCCGTAGGGTCCGGTTCCGGTACTAGTAGTGGCAGCAACAGCCACACAGTATCCAAGGCTGGGATTTAGTCCAGTGATAACGAGGGAAGTGGTGGAAGTTGTCCTGGGCATAGCAGTCCAGGTGCTAGCATCTGAGGCTGAGCAGTCTTGAAAATCAGATTATGTGATGCAATGGGGGTGAAAGGATAGTGACACTCTCTGACTTAGCATACACACAGAACATTTGTCTAATAGACTTTAAGTAACTGGGGCACTGTTGCACCATTCCTATCTAGCATTGACAACTGTACATGTACCTCCCTTGCGATTTTGCAGTGCCCTCTGCTGGTCCTACCATCAGCAGTGCTGTCCGAACCAGTGTCTCTACAGCAGATGTAACATGGACGCCTCTAAGCCTTGCAGTCACCCGAGGACAGGTCACCTCTTACTCCGTGAAGTACCGCTCCATGACATCATTAGCCTTTCACTACAGGGGCCCCACGATATATAATTGGACCATTAGTTAGGCCACTGACATGGAAATTGGGGGGGGGGGGGGGGGGGGGGGGGGGGGGGGGGGGGGGGGGGGGTGAATGTCCTCCACACTAGCTCAAGCTCTCTACGAAAATAGAGGGTAGTGTAATTTTACATGGTACCCAAGTGGAGAGGACAGAACTGAACTGGGCATGAGTATGTATAAACCTCATACGGAGTTGACAAGGGGGTCACTGGCTCGCCCGGTCAGTAGGCTCGTCCCCGCCAATGGGTTTGTGCCGTCAGTGGGCTCTTTTCTGGTCAGTTATATTTGCTCAAGGCCAGGTCTGGCCCAGGGACGCCGACCAGGCATCCCACTATGGGAGGGGGTGGCCCTTGTAAAATTCCAAACCTTTCCCCTTCTCGTCAGGAGTTACAGGAGTAATGTACGTATAACTTGTAAGACTAGCCCTGCATGAAGGTTAATCCTATCATGCACATAAACTACATAATTATACAGTAGTAATAAAGTTGCTAATATACAGCATATTTTTCTCACATAATATAGGAAGATAAACAGACTGTACAAGTACATGCATACTTGATTGAAATTAAGACAGTGCATACTTAATTTGACTATTACTACAGATAGTTAGACCTTTAGAACTTACAGAATAAAGTGACAAATGCATATAAGCTGCTGTACAGCTTACCTTAAAATATAATATGTATAAGTAAATAAGTTACAAAGGAAAAAGTAGAGTGTATAGCTACTAGTGACACTGAATGCTTTACTTGGATTCACCGAAATCAAAATAGACAGCATTCATGGATCCTTTTGGCTTCTCTGGGGCCACATCACAGTCATTCATGGCCCTTCCTGGCTTCTCTGGGGCCACATCATAGTCATTCATGGCCCTTCCTGGCTTCTCTGGGGCCACATCGTAATCGTTTGAGGCAGGGAAAGAACCAGACAGTTCAGTTTCGGTCATTTTGTACTCTTCCTCAAAAAGTGGGTTTTCCACCATTCCAATTCCTAACTGGTCTCTGTCTGAAACAATCCTACATAGGATGAAGAGGCATTTAGTAAGTGGTCATGAATTGTAGCAGTTTTCATAAGATCATGAACTTATGCCCTATAATAATATACACAAAGCTACCCTGATTGTGAAGCATCTAGCAAAACGTTTTCACTTCATACAGGGAAGGCACTACGGCTGCCAAACTAACCTGAAGGACTTCATCCTGGAGCTCTTCCACCACAGCATGATCACTGCAGCCACAGCAATGACAATGATCAGGACAAGGATGCCAGCAACAACGCCAATGATCCACAGGTTGGACGGACCAGCTGGAGATACGGATGACGTTACACAGTCTTCGTTTTCACACAGCATAGCTCCCCGTACACGTAGGGTTTCGGTATTCAATCGGACACTGTTCGTCTGTTCAGCCCACTGAACGACACCATTGGCTACGGTGCCACTGTCAACGTTACCCGTCCCAGCGACATCAGCTCGGAAGAGAACGGTAGTAGGATCTTGGGGATCGCAAGCCCACCTTCCACTAATGATGTGGTCTTGGGTCACGTTACAGCTACATATGAACTTCAGGCTGGTTGCCAGCTGTTCAGTCAGAGCTGCCATCTTCACATTGCCAAGGATAGTCTAGTATATGTGGGAAGATTCACTTTCCCTGTAATGACATTCGACTGATACACAACATCAGTTTAATTAGCAAGGATCTCTAGATCAAGGTGTCTGAACATGCTGCATGATAGTCCTCCACCCAATTAGCATATAATTTTTACTAGGAATACGTATCCACATCATGACTCGTGTGTGCATCGCATGCGTACTTATGACCTGACCATGTGCTTACGTGATCTAGCTAGAGTTTGAGAGTGTGCACCCAAGATGAAGTCGTCGATTTCGCTCACTGTCTCCACATGTAGGTGCTCTAGCTCCTGAAGGGCCTGCTTGCCTTACCCTAGCCTCTGACTACGCAAGACTATTGTGGAGTTGTGGCATAAACAAATGTTGACTGCGCTCACTCTTCGACTCCATATGTAGATACTCGAGCAAGCCCTGGGGGGCCCGCATGCTCATCCACTGATCAGAGTCTCAAGGTTGTAAATCTCGCACAGTGAAGTTTTCGTGGCAAATATAACTCAATTGGCTGGCAGGAAACCCACAAGTGCTATCAACATTCCTGAGCATGTATGGTATGTACATACATCGCGAGAAACAGATTACCCATTCAGAGCCTCATGCTAATTGATGCACTCAGCAACTTATGTGAGAAATCTCATGGGTACTTTATTGCATAAAAGGAGAAAATGGTGATGAAACCATAACCAACGAAAAGTTAAATGAGTAATTCACTTCAGTGCAACTGCAGAAGACAAGTTAGGCTTCATCACGATTGAAAAACACTGCATGGCTGAATAGGAATTGCCAAATGCTCAAAGTGGTGGGATTTGGTCTTGAATTAAGCCATTCCATTTTGCAAATTTTGCAAAGACTGATGAGGCCTCACATTGACTAATATGTGACAGTTAATAATAACTGCAGAGAAGGAACGATCATAGGTGTGAAACAAATGCAGCAAGCAACCTCTGATCAACAGTGGTTTAGCTTTAATGTTAAGCTGCAACCCATCAACTGGGTTTGGAAACAAGACCACCCAACACCACGCAGCTAAAACGTAACTGGGACCCTGTGAATTCATAGTACAGTTGCTACTTAGCTATAATATAATAGCTTACGATCCAAGACCGGCATTGTGTAACACCAGATAAGGTAATCTGGACGGTAGTCATTGCCACGTCTGTAGAAAAGATAACAGACAAATAGAATTCACAACTCTTCTAATTTCATCTAGCAAATTAACAGATGGCCATTGTCTGACAAGCTGGTCTCATTCTCAAAGACCAACTGCATGGACCCATCCCAATCCCATTCTCACACTGTCCAGTGGTTGGTTATCTGAAGTGTAGCAAAATGGAAGTAGATTATGTACAATGAAAGACAAGAGTGGCCGGATGTGGCCATGTGGCCGCATGTGGCCTGAACCTCAGGTCATGCTTGGATATCAGCTGGAGATTTACCCATGTACCAACTGCCATGATCAGTTGTAAGAGTTGTGAAGTTTCCCCCTTCCATGTTCATTTCTCTGTGGATCTAGTCTTTATTGCACATGAGATCAAGCACCTGGACTTGTAGCCATATTAACAAGAATGAGTACCCCGTTAGCTAGCTACATACGTACATATTGTTCATGCTAATTGTCACCTCTGCGTATGGCAGGATTGAGTGGGTGTGAGAGTAGTCCTAGACCTGGCCCTCTTACAAACACGGTGGATAACTTACGTGGAATTGTTCCTGGAGTGCCGTAGGGTCCGGTTCCGGCACTAGTAGTGGCAGCAACAGCCACACAGTATCCACGGCTGGGATTTAGTCCAACAATAACGAGGGAAGTGGTGGAAGTTGTCCTAGGCATAGCAGTCCAGGTGCTAGCATCTGAGGCCGAGCAGTCTTCGCTCTGAGATGTCATGGACCGGTACTTCACGGAGTAAGAGGTGACCTGTCCTCTGGTGACTGCAAGGCTTAGAGGTGTCCATGTCACTTCTGCTGTAGAGTCACTGGTTCGGACAGCACTACTGATGGTAGGACCAGCAGAGGGAACTACAAAATCGCAAGCGAGATAAAGTTGTCACTGCTAGATAGGAATGGTGCAAAGCCTAAGACAAATTGTTCTTTGTGTATGCTCAGTCAGAGAGTGTTTATCCTTTTCACCCACATTGCACATGCATCCCAAAATCTCATAATTTGATTTTCAGCAGTCCACTCTCAATAATATTTCATCCATGCAATTAATTTTCACGGATATACATTATCGTAGACTCCTAATATCCTTTTCTAGAGAGCATCTACCACTTTAGAGACCATCTAATAGTCACTGTACGTACCTACAGGTTTTAGTTGAAAACATAAACTGCTCCAAAACACAACCCAGTGCTGGTGAGAAGGTTAACAACTTACGTGGTGCAGGCATGGGGGATGGTGTCACCACAGGTGCAGTGCGAGTACTGGATACTACATGGAGGGGATATGCAATGAAATCAGCACAAATGAACTTACAGCAATAGTGACATACTGTACTAGTAGTATCTGAATCTGAATCTGAATTTATTTTGCTATAATATAGCGTGGGTACACAAAAGGTAACTAGACCTATAGGGCGTGCTCCCCACTGTACACACAGAAAATGACAACAACAAAAAGAAAAAAGAAGAGGAAATAGGGGTACAAAACAAGACAAATACACAAACGGTAATCAATTAGGATAAAGGTGAGAGGCAAGGCAGTCCCTGAAAGTCTCAGGGCAAACTACACACAACAAATAACCAGGTAACTGATTCCAAATAAACGGTGCGTTTACAAAAAAAGAGTAGCGAAAAGTATTTACACGAGAAGGTAAAGACAAATATGCAGTGGATGATAAGACCTGCTACTATCACTGTACATATTGGACCAACTGATTGGCAGTCATTGCACCATTGCAACCAAAATTATTATATAATAGTTTTTCAACAATTCAATGGAAATTGATCAGCAATAGATTATTTGCTCAGCTACTTCCCACTCATTCATGAATTCTAGGGCGCATGATGACATCATGCTCGGCTTAAAACCTGATTATGCACCACACAAACATAAATCTTACCTGTTGGTTGGCCCTGCACTGCTGTAGTGGAGACTGAGAGACTGGAAGCTGAGGTGGAGGTGAGAGTAGACACTGGCAGGACCAGTGCACTGGTAGTTGTGCTGGAAGTAGATACAGGCTGGACCAGTGTGCTGGTAGTTGTGCTGGAAGTAGGTATGGGTTGGACCAGTATGCTGCTAGTTGTAGAGATGGAAGTAGACAAGGGCTGGACCAGTGTGCTAGTAGTTGCAAAGATTGGAGAAGAGACGGGCTGAAGCAGTGTGCTGGTAGTCGTGATGGAAGTAGGTATGGGTTGGACCAGTATGCTGCTAGTTGTAGAGATGGAAGTAGACGAGGGCTGGACCAGTGTGCTAGTAGTTGCAAAGATTGGAGAAGAGACGGGCTGAAGCAGTGTGCTGGTAGTCATGATGGAAGTAGGTATGGGTTGGACCGGTATGCTGGTAGTTTTGGAGATGGAAATAGACGTGGGCTGGACCAGTGAACTAGTAGTTGCAAAGATTGGTGTAGATACAGGCTGAAGCAGTGTGCTGGTAGTCGTGATGGAAGTAGGTATGGGTTGGACCAGTATGCTGCTAGTTGTAGAAATGGAAGTAGACATGGGCTGGATCAGTGTGCTAGTAGTTGCAAAGATTGGTGTAGATACGGGCTGAACCAGTGCGCTGGTAGTCGTGGTGGAAGTAGGCATGGGTTGGACCAGTATGCTGCTAGTTGTAGAGATGGAAGTAGACGTGGGCTGGACCAGTGTGCTAGTAGTTGCAAAGATTGGTGTAGATACGGGCTGAACCAATGCGCTGGTAGTCGTGATGGAAGTAGGTATGGGTTGGACCAGTATGCTGCTAGTTGTAGAGATGGAAGTAGACAAGGGCTGGACCAGTGAGCTGGTAGTTGCAAAGATTGGAGTAGATACAGGCTGAAGCAGTGTGCTGGTAGTTGTGCTGGAAGTAGGTATGGGTTGGACCAGTATGCTGCTAGTTGTAGAGATGGAAGTAGACGAGGGCTGGACCAGTGTGCTAGTAGTTGCAAAGATTGGAGAAGAGACGGGCTGAAGCAGTGTGCTGGTAGTCGTGATGGAAGTAGGTATGGGTTGGACCAGTATGCTGCTAGTTGTAGAGATGGAAGTAGACGAGGGCTGGACCAGTGTGCTAGTAGTTGCAAAGATTGGAGAAGAGACGGGCTGAAGCAGTGTGCTGGTAGTCATGATGGAAGTAGGTATGGGTTGGACCGGTATGCTGGTAGTTGTGGAGATGGAAATAGACGTGGGCTGGACCAGTGAGCTAGTAGTTGCAAAGATTGGTGTAGATACGGGCTGAAGCAGTGTGCTGGTAGTCGTGATGGAAGTAGGTATGGGTTGGACCAGTATGCTGCTAGTTGTAGAGATGGAAGTAGACATGGGCTGGATCAGTGTGCTAGTAGTTGCAAAGATTGGTGTAGATACAGGCTGAAGCAGTGTGCTGGTAGTCGTGACGGAAGTAGGTATGGGTTGGACCAGTATGCTGCTAGTTGTAGAGATGGAAGTAGACGCGGGTTGGACCAGTGTGCTAGTAGTTGTGAAGATTGGAGTAGACGTGGGCTGGACCAGTGAGCTGCTAGTTGTGAAGATTGGAGTAGACGTGGGCTGGACCAGTACTAGTGTGCTGGTAGTCATGATGGAAGTAGGTATGGGTTGGACCAGTGTGCTGGTAGTTGTAAAAATTGGAGTAGATGTGGGCTGGACCAGTGTAGTGGTAACTGCATGTAGACAGCAAAAGAAACACCATACTTAGATTTTCCATCAAGTCTGATTTATCCATTGTAACACAGTATGGCAACAGGTTAAGAAAAGCAACATCTCTGCAATAGCAATTAAGTTATGTGCAGCAACGTACTATAATGCACATTAAATAGTACTCTTTTATTTAATGTATTAGACAATGATAGCGATACCACCATCATGCTTTGTAATACACACCAATACTGCAGCGGACACCAGCATCTTCAAAGTGGGCACAGTTATGTGAGCCAATTCCATTATTGGGACAGTCCACAAGTCGGCTCTCAGTACCAGTACATCCCACATTGTCCAGGAGGATGAGACCAGTTCCTTGACCAAAGAAGGCATTGGAGAAGGCCTGTGCGTCTGTGTGATGAAGTTATGATACACAAACGAAATCAGATGAATGGCCCGATGTAGGGAAACAAGTAAGGTAGGGATGGCAGCATGAAATGCTTCAGTGACTGTATACAGGTGTTTCCCCACTTTTCCTTCTTTCCCCACTTTTCCATATTCTGTATCTCTAATCATCTTGTTATTATGCTCCCATGACCATAGCTACATAGCGTTATAACAAATTAATGGCAATGTAAGACCAATTTTATTTCAGCAGCAGGTGCATGCTTGATCTGAAGTTTTATTTATCACAGGCCAACAGAAGGCTGTCCTCTCAGAGTTCTTTGGTTCTTTTCTTTTGATTGATGTCAGCCTAGCTATTGAACTACTGTAACACTTGTAGATAGCACAGCTGAAGAACCCAGGCATCTCATGGACCGTATTTCCTAACGATATTGAGTAGCGATTATAAATGAAGAAAATGGCATCAGAAATGAGGTCACATTTCTTGAGTGTGCAGTTTGAAGCGGTTTGTGAGGCGAGCGATAGTCATGCACTGTGCACTGTGCACAGCTGCTGTGCCGTATTAGAGTCCTTAGTATACTGTAAGGTAGAGTTAGGATACTGCAAAGAAGGGTCAGTATACTGTAAGGAAGAGTCAGTATACTGTAAGGAAGAGTTAGTATACTGTAAGGAAGAGTTGGTATACTGTAAGGAAAAGCAGACATATTAGCCACTATGCTGGAGGTGAATAATCAGGCTTCAAACTTACCAAATCCGCTGAAGCCAAGTTGTCTACAGACCACATTGGCATCTGGAGTTCCCCAGAGGTCATCACACACAGTGCCCCAGGCATGGTCATTGCAAACCTCAACTCGGCCTTCATTAGCTGAAGTCCCACCACGAAGCCTGATGTCACCATTCTCACACACTGAAATAGTGGAACAACACAGGCTTTCAATGTAAACTGGCCAATTGTGCAAATTGATGTAGGTATGCATGGCCACTTAGGAAGGGTAGCTATGCCTCCAAGAGCTCAAAGGAGTGCGGTTGCATGAATGGGATTTATGCTTCATATACAGTGCTTACCAAATTGACATTGGACACCAGCATCTTCAGAATGGACACAATTATGCGCAGCGATTGCATTAGCAGGGCAGTCCACAAGTCGGCTCTCAGTCCCAGTGCACTGGACATTATCCAGGAGGATGGGACCAGTTCCCTGGCCAAAGCCAGCAAACAATACAGCAGTTGATCCTGCACAGAAGATTCATCAGCAAGGGACAGAGCAGATGACTTGTTTGTTGATTAGGTTTGGAATATCATCACAGTAATTGAAATGGGTCATCACAATTCCTCGTGAAAGTTACATGTTACCTGTTGAAGCAAATCCCAGCTGTCGGCAGGCCACGTTAGCATCAGGAGTATCCCAGAGATCATCACACACTGTGCCCCATACATTGTTGTTGCATATCTCAACTCGGCCTTCGCTAGAGTTTGATCCACCACGAAGTCTGATGTCACCTTGGACACAACCTACGTATATTTGAAATGGTACCCCTGTTGTTAAAGCCTGGACTATATATTAACATTGCCCACACACATGTTAGATGCTTACCCTGACATTCAACACCAGCATCTTCAAAGTGGAAACAGTCAATTAATCCAATTCCAACTCTGGGACAGTCTTGAAGCCTGGCCTCTGTTCCATTGCACTGCACCTCATCATATACAATGTCTCCAGTTCCCTGACCAAAGTAAGCTGCAGAGCGGGCAATTGCACCTGTAGGAAACAATATGATTGATTTCCATGAAGCAGAGAATGGATCTGTCCCCATGCTGGTGAAGGGGTCAAGGTTGCATGCTGGTACTTGTATGGCCAGGGATATTGCTATCATACAAACCATGCATACATAGAAATGTATCCTTAACAACTGTGACTGCAAGGTACCTGTTTGAAGAAATCCCAGCTGTCCACACACAACACTGGCATCAGTGCTGTCCCAGAGGTCATCACACACAGTGCCCCAGGCATTGAAGTAGCAAACCTCCACTCTACCCTGGCTAGAGTTTGTCCCATCAACCAGCCTGATGTCACCATTGACACAGCCTGATGGAGATGGACATAAGCAAAGCATGACATGCATATTTGAATGCATCTGTAAGGCCTTCAGCAAAATGCAGGTGCAAGTCTGAGCTCTGTCACGCACACCTTTCTTGATGAACAGTTGACAAATGTGACACCAAGCATTTACTCAGAATTCACTGCTAGCTATAGAAATTAGTGACGTATATCTCAAGAACGATAAGTGCTATGGATTTCAGTGTATTCTCAGACCTAGATCAGCTGACTGCTTAAGGACTACAGACTACATGTGCAAGATAAGCATCCCTTTCAAGCAGGACTGTCCGATCTAGTCCGAACGTCAATGATTTCGGATATTTACTTCATGAGTCTATACGTAAAATCGATTATGTAATGCTGATAGCAGCCTGCAACTACTAATTCAACAAGTTCACAACAATGCAACACAACCAGAATTTTAGTAGTCTATACCCACCTTGACAACTAACACCAGCATCTTCAAAATGGACGCAGTTATGATCGGCATTGTAAGTGCAGTCAACTAGCCGGCTCTCATTTCCAGTACAGGCAACATCATCCAGATAAATGGGTCCGGTGCCCTGACCATAGCGGGCGGAGAGGTAGCCAATCGCCCCTGCAGGAAGATAATCACAATGGGTGATACTATAATCCTTGAATGATGGAATGTATTAGGCTCGTTCCCAGGCTCCTCTTCAGCTTTTTGTCACATACTAGGAACAAGGCTAGGAATGTATGTCTAGCAAACTCGTTCTAGACATTGATTGATTGCTGTTACTTCGACAGTGAAATTATAAATATCAGCATGTTACATAAAGGATCATGGTACCGTAGGCTGCGGTCTGGTAGGCTGTGTGTTGACCACCAAGTTCCCTGGGCCATATCCATGTGAGTGTATTAAGGGTCCACCCGTACATTACGAAATATCAAGAGTAGTAAAGCTGAGTTGCCTAAACGTGAAGTCAGTTGAAAGTAAAGTATAAACTTCAACGTTCCTTCACTGAATAGTGTTTCTTCTCAATGACCTAACAAAGCAGCCAATCAACCTTCTCAGTTATACAAGTGTTGACAATCACATTCATAGCCGAACATTGATATTCACAGCTACTCACTAGTTGTATATAATATTATACAGCTGCTGGATGGGTGGGTGGATACTGCATGTCTACTGTTACTAAATTTAGCTTGTCCGTAATGGTGGATGATCTTTGATGTATCAGTGCCCACCAACTAAAATGTTACTCTACCGTTACTAAATTTAGCTTGATGACTTATTGGTGGATGATATATCAGTACACATTGCAGCTAGTTGTTATGTACATACCAGTTGGAGAGAATCCAAGCTGTCTGCAGACCACCATTGCATCAGGAGTTCCCCAGATGTCGTCGCACACTGTGCCCCAGGTGTTGTTCATGCAAACTTCAACTCGGCCTTCATTAGGAGTTGGTCCGTTAACAAGCCTAACGTCTCCAGTGGTGCAACCTGACAGTCATGTGAAATAAAAGATTTGTCAGATAGCTTCACGCAACACACAGCAAAGTGTTTAACAACTCATGAATTCATTATTCCTTGCAAGAGCAGTTGCTGTTTCAGATATCCAGACGAGCGATGAACATTAGCATAATATGAGTATCAGTGATCGTCTGTTAGACATTGCCATATGTTGCAGCTGATAAGTAAAGACATAAATGGCACTGCATGTCTCAGATAATAATTGCACTTCAATTGCAGTATCAGGGACAGAGTTCGATACATAGCTATAATCATGGCCATGCATATTGAAACAGCACCAACAACGATGTCAATGAACATAGCAGGCATAGTAATCAACATCTCATTCCACAAATCCACTGAGAATCAATGATTATATGGAGTACTGGATTTATTGTCATGATCCAATACAAAGAAAGAAATTTATTGCCAATTTAATCAATTCAAAGCTCGCCACTAATTAATTTCCAATCCTACACCAGTCTGGTTCCCATGTGACCGATGAATAGTGTTATACCCACACGTGCACACCCGTATATAATGTTATTCATCAGTCGCAGGCATAGCACCTATGGCTTCTCAAATCAACCAAGAATTTACAAAATTCCGATCCTTGGCTACGCAGAAGGGTAGGTCATTTACCCAGACCATTCCTTGTGGGTTTGGTCTGGAACCAGACTAATCCTACACAAGAGGATTCAACTCTTGGAAACAGAAATAACTTGATAGTCTTCTTGAGACATTAGCTCCAGTGAAACTATGAGAAGGAATTAAGAGGTCTGCAGTTTCAAGAAAGGTGCTGAATTTCCCTTTGAAACCAACTGCGGTAAATGAACTAGTCCAAATTGTTGATGAAACTACTAATTCTTCTTTTCAAAACCACTACAACTCCATTGGTTCAGATACCAAATGACTCTTCTTACAACATATGATCTAATCTAATTCGCACTGAGACGCAATGCAACAATTTACTAGTCTGTGTACGTAGTATTAGAATAAAGAACTGATGACATTCAATTTGAGCATTATCAGTCAGTTATAACAACTAATCATCACCAACGAGTAATCACCAAGAAGTAACGTGCAGAGTAGGAGTGAGACTATATACGTACTTTGACAGGTGACTCCTGCATCTTCAAAGTGGGAGCAATCATGAACACCAAGTGCATTAGAGGTGCAGTCCACAAGTCGTGTTTCAGTCCCATTGCATCCCACCTGGTCCAGGAGGATGGCTCCAGTTCCCTGGCCAAAGAAGGCCTGGGAACGAGCAATTGCACCTGCAATCGAAAGTAACATCAGTTGACAAGATTGTGAAAGCAGTTGCACCTGCAGTAACATCATGCAGATGTTAAAAAGGAGGCTAGAGAAAGAAGAAATTCTGAGTGATCATTGTTGGTTATTACAGCTGAGCCAACGGTTGTTGGTGAGTGACTGGGTGGTAGACAGGAACTAAAGTATTGTGCATGTACAAATTAAATTCCTCACAGGCCTGCAAGCACCCTCATGATCACAAGCACTTTGCGAACTCATGACTCAGACCGGTGTGGTAAGGGTTTTGTTCAAATATCACAGTGCGGAGTCTGCTGATGATGCTCCAGTGCAATGAAAAGTGATTTGGCTACAGAATTATTTTTGTAAACATTAATAATAATGAAATTCCAGCAAGTACCTGTTGGAGAGAATCCCAGTTGTCTACAGGCAACATTAGCATCAGGAGTGTCCCACGCATCATCACAAACAGTGCCCCAGGTATTGTTGCTGCAGATCTCAACTCGGCCTTCGCTGGAGTTTGATCCATCACGAAGTCTTATGTCACCTTGGACACAACCTATAGGTACATTTGAAACAGTACCCTAGTTGTTATAACCTGGAAAGAATACACCGCTTAAACATTGGCAACACAATGGTTAGATGCTTACCCTGACATTCAACACCAACATCTTCAGAATGGGCACAATCAATAATTGCTCCAGGTCTTCTGGGACAGTCTTGAAGCCTGGCCTCTGTTCCATTGCACTGCACAGCAACATACACAATGGCTCCAGTTCCCTGACCAAAGTAAGCTCTGGACCGGGCAATTGCACCTGTAGGAAACAACAATATATCATGGTATCTCTTATAGGCTCTCACTCTGGTTAGCTAGCAGTGCAAATATACACAAATCAGTGTGAAAGTTCAACCCATACAGTTGGGCAAAAGCATAAGATATAAGAAAATTAATATCTGAACGTGCACTTGCTCATGAGCAGGCTCACCCCACAATGTTGTAAATTAGTCTAGTAAATTTATACTAGTCTATATAATATATTATATTATAGGTTAGACACTGAGTCCAAGGGATCTAGAAATCCGAGGGCCCTGGGCTGTGTGAAATGGTTAAGGTTGCTGCTACTTATATGGCTACAGCTATTGGTCTCAGTGTCGAACCGATTAAGAGTATAGCAATGGTAACTACGCTAGCGCTTCAGTGTCAGCAAAATAACCTACGAGTCGGAGGTCTTTTTCGATGAAATAACAGACTGGCTATGAGTACGACAGGGCTGCTGACATACAAGGCACTCGAGCGACTTGCGCACACGATCGAGCAGTCACAAGGCTCTGCCCCTCAACTTGGCTCCACCCCACAATGTTTCAGTGTTGTCATTGACTGCTTAGCTCCTCCTTCGAGCTCTCACAGTACTGAAGCTGTATCTACAGTAGCTAGTTGCCATGGATTTCAAGTTGGCAGTAAACAATAATTGTGTATCCTGGTAGCTCAATAGTGAAACCGCGTACGAGGTTTTGGACTGAGATATCTCGCAATGAGTAATCTGATTGGTGGAATTAGTACAACTATACTCTAATACCACTTAGTCTCACCCCCTTCCTTCATGGCTTTCACCGGTAGACAAATATACACAAATCAGTACGAAAGTTCAGCCATTACAGTTGAGCAAAAGCCTATACAAGTACATAATATCTGCACGTGCACTTGCTCATGAGCAGGCTTGCCCCACAATATCGTACATTGTAGCCATTAAGTCCATTACACTAACTCAAAAGTGTTCACTAAAACCTCCAATATTAGATGCATGAAAAATTGATTTCCATGAACAGCGAGGGAGAGATCTGCCCCTATGCCGGTGAAGGGGTTAAGGTTGCTGGTGTTTGTATGGCTACAGCTATTGCTGATGTTTATCATACAAACCATGAATACATAGAAATGCATCCTTAACAATTGTGACTGCAAAGTACCTGTTCGAAGAAATCCCAGCTGTCCACACACCACACTGGCATCAGTGCTGTCCCAGAGGTCATCACACACAGTGCCCCAGGCATTGTTGACACAAACCTCCACTCTACCCTGGCTAGAGTTTGTCCCATCAACCAGCCTGATGTCACCATTGACACAGCCTGATGGAGATGGACATAAGCAAAGCATGACATGCATATTTGAATGCATCTGTAGGCCTTCAGCAAAATGTACAGTTGTCCGATGTGAAAAGGTCTACACCAAGCATTTACTCAGAATTCACTGCTCGCTATGGACGTATATATCTCAAGAACAATAAGTGCTATGGATTTCACTGTATTTTCAGACCTCGATCAGCTGACTGCTTAAGGACTACAGACATGTTTGATATGTGCATCAGGCGTAAGATTAGCATATCCCATTCATGCAAGCAGGACAGTCAGATCAAGAATACTCTTGTCCGAACATCAATGATTTCAGAAATTGACTTCAAGAGTCTATACGCAGTTCTGCAGTGATGCACAGGAAATACACTAATGTTGGGATGTGGATTTGGGTGGAGCTGACATCTAACCAGGATGCCGCATCCCTGAATCTAATGCTGCGGTTCCACAATAATGAGCCCGACAATATGTGCTAGCTGAAAAACGATTATGTAATGCTGATAGCAGCTAAATCAACAAGTACATGACAATGCAACACGACCAGAATTTTAGTAGTCTATACCCACCTTGACAACTAACACCAGCATCTTCCGAATGGATGCAGTTGTGGTTGGCAGTGTAGGTGCAGTCAACTAGTCGGCTCTCATTTCCTGCACAGGCAACATCATCCAGATAGATGAATCCAGTGCCCTGACCATAGCGGGCGGAGAGGTAGCCAATCGCCCCTGCAGGAAGATAATTACAATGGGTGATACTATAATCCTTGAATGATGGAATGTATTAGCCTCGTTCCCCAGCTGTTTGTCACATACTGGGAATGAGGTTAGGAATGTATGTCTAGCAAACTCATTCTAGACATTGTTTGATTGCTTTCTAACTTTTACTTTGACAGTGAAATTATCGTTTATAAGTATCAGCACGTTCCATATAGGATTATGATACCGTAGACTATGCATTGACCACCAAGTTCCCCATACTTAAGGGTCAACAGTGGTGCTGAGATGGTTAAATGTAAGGCCAGTTGAAAGTAAAGTATCAACTTCAACGTTCCTTCATTGAATGGTGTTTCTTCTCAATGACCTAACAAAGCAGCCCAGTCAACCTTCTCAGTTATACAACGTGTTGACAATATATACATTCATAGCCGAGCATTAATACTCACAGCTACCACAGGATCCACCTGTTTGTATACAGCTGCTGGATGGGTGGGCGGATACTGCATGTCTACTGTTACTAAATTTAGCTTGTCAACGTAATGGTGGATGATGTATCAGTACACACTGCAGCTAGTTGTTATGTACATACCAGTTGGAGAGAATCCAAGCTGTCTGCAGACCACCATTGCATCAGGAGTTCCCCAGAAGTCATCGCACACTGTGCCCCAAGTATTATTCATACACACTTCCACTCGGCCTTCGTTAGGAGTCGGTCCGTTAACAAGCCTAACGTCTCCAGTGGTGCAACCTGATAGATGTACACAGTCATGAGATAATGATAATATTAACTTCACGCATGTGTACTAACCTCAACAGCAAAGTGTTTAACAAACTCATCAATTCACTTTTCCTCGCAAGAGCAGTTGGTGTTTGAGAACTCAGATGAGCGATGAACATTAGCATATTACGAGTATCATCAATCGGCTGTTAGCAATTGCCATAATTATGTTGCAGCTGATAAGTAAAGGCATAAATGGCACTGCATGTTTCAGATAATAATTGCACTTCAATTGCAGTATCAGGGACAGAGTTTAACCATGGCCATGTGTATTGAGGTAGCACCAGCAACATTGTCAAGAACATAGCAGGCACAGTAATCATTCCACCTCATTCCACAAATCCACTGAACATTAATAGGCATGTATCACTCATACCAAATGTAGTCTCGTGCTACACACCCGACTATAAATTCCCATGCACAGGTGATATGCCAATAACACCATTGTGAAAGGTAGACATCCTATGCATACTTCACTGACACTAGCACTCTACAGCAGAAAACCCATAAAACCTCAGTAGTGTTCAATAACATACTTTGACATCTGACACTGGCGTCTTCAGAATGGCCACAATTGTGAATACCAACTCCACTGTTAGGGCAGTCGAATAGTCTGGTCTCGGAGCCTACACAGGCCACATTGTCCAGCAGGATGGGTCCAGTTCCCTGCCCAAATGCAGCAAAGGAGAGGGCTGTTGCACCTGTGAGGAAAATGTGAATTATGTAGGTGATACATACAATGCTCATATGCATGCCAAAATACTGTATAAAGTGACCTGTTGGAGAGAATCCCAGCTGTCGACAGGTCACAGTAGCATCACTATTATCCCATGAGTCATCACACACTGTGCCCCATTGGCTGTTGTTGCAGACCTCCACCCGACCCTCAAGACTGTTTGTCCCACCAACAAGCCTGATGTCTCCAGTTGTACAAACTGAAAAAGAAACTGTACATGCTGAATACTGTTTTTGAGACTCTCCTATAATATCTTCCTTGTATGTAGGTGCATTGAAGGGTGCATTGTGTCCAGTGTTCAAATTGACAGCAGGGTCAACTTGCAGTCATAGCCACCCTGTGCTGATCTCTGACTCTAACCACACTTAGCATCCGCTCATTAATATTTGAATACTGTAATTTCCTACTCACTCTGACAGGTGACTCCAGCATCTTCAGAGTGAGCACAGTTGTGAATGCCAATACCATTGTTGGGGCAGTCCACAATTCTGGTTTCAGTGCCAACACACTGCACATTATCCAGGAGGATGGTTCCAGTTCCCTGGCCAAAGAAGGCTGCTGTGCGGGCAATTGCACCTGCGAAGAATAACAATTAAACATGTTGTCATTTGATTTTGTGGGCAGCTGAGCTGTCTAAAGAGACTTAAGGAAAAAAGGGGTATGATCGATCTGTTGAAAGGTGTCATGATGTAGATATCTAGCTCAGTTCAGTTTCAAAAATAACCTAAGATAAGATGCACAAAATGTTACCTGTTCATTGTCTTGCTGGGTACGTAACTCGTAACCCCCCCCCCCCCCCCCCCCAACCCACCCTAAATGCTTGAATCTGAGGTCTATTTGCCTGCATCTGAGTAGTTGGTATCAAAACACTCACTTCTTGTACAAAGTAAACTACTGACCTGATCGACCAAATCCAAGTTGTCCACAGGCCACACTTGCATCAGTTGCTCCCCAAAGGTCATCACACACAGTGCCCCATGCATTGCTGTTGCAAATCTCCACACGACCTTCAAGATTGCTTGTTCCACCAACAAGCCTGATGTCACCATCTGCACATACTGACACACCTGTGTACAATAATGACAGAGGAGAGTACATAATTGCATGAAGGGTATCAGACAGCCAATGTATGTAGTACACGTTTGGTCAAGTGTGCTGGAATCAACTGTTAGATTACTAAACGACATAATGAGAAGCCTCATTGTGCAGTTGGCTTTCAAGGCCTTAATTACACTGAGTTCCAACAGTAGAGCATGGACAGTAGGAGCTCTAGAGACATACTTTGACAGGTGACTCCTGCATCCTCAGAGTGGGAGCAATCATGAACACCAAGTGGATTAGAGGAGCAGTCCACAAGTCGTGTTTCAGTTCCAGCACATGCCACCTGGTCCAGGAGGATGGCTCCAGTTCCCTGGCCAAAGAAGGCCCTTACCTGGGCAGTTGCTCCTGTGAAAAATACTGCAGTGTCACATGGTCTTTGAAGGTGTTTCTCAAAGCACATTTAACACTAAATGCCATTTGTATAAATTAAATTCCTCACAGGCCTGCAAAGATGCTCATGATCACAAGCACTTTGTAACAGATGGTGTGGTAAGGTTTTGTTCCAACATCACAGTTTCCTCCTGTTCTGAGCTTGCTGATGATGCTCCATTGCAATGAGAAGGGACTTGGGATGGTGCACTTATCAGAGTTATGTATGTAAACATTAATGAATGGAGTAAATTCTAGCCAGTACCTGTTGGAGAAAATCCCAGTTGTCTACAGGCCACATTAGCATCAGGAGTGTCCCACGCATCATCACAAACAGTGCCCCAGGCATTGTTGTTGCAGATCTCAACTCGGCCCTCCGTAGAGTTTGATCCACCACGAAGTCTGATGTCACCATTCGAACAGAGGGCTACGTAAAGATATGGAAGCAAACTAGAGACCTCAGTTTACGCTATAACTATTTCAGAATTCAAGGGGCCCTTATGTTCAGAAGAAGCCTTCCAATTTGCAGTAAAGCTGCATCACAAACACAATCATGTCAGAAAAGTTGTTCCGAATCTTGACATTAACATGTTCTGTAAACATTGACAGTCTAAGGCAATCGTTTATGCTCTCCATGGAGTCATTGCTAACTCTGACACACATTAGCAAATTAGAAGATATTAAGTAGCTACTATTAGCTAGTACTTCAGTGAAGATCAGTGAGGCCATAAAATATCCTGTGACATGCTAAAACAGGCTTTTGAGATTACGTAGTTTGTATTGTGATGTCAGCATACATTACTTACGTTGACATCTGACACTAGCATCTTCAGAATGAAAACAATTGTGACTGCCAATCGTATCGTGGGAACAATCAATAAGTCGGGTTTCATTCCCAGTACACTGCACATTGTCCAGCCAGATGGATCCAGTTCCCTGGCCAAAGAAGGCAAACAAGAAGGCAGTTGCTCCTGGGGGAGAAAAGGGAATTCAATGCAAAGCATTTGCTGACTCTAATGCTGCTAACTACATTCATACCTGTTGTGGAGAATCCTAGCTGTCTACAGACCACAGTAGCATCAGGGGTTCCCCAGAGGTCATCACACACTGTACCCCATGTTGCATTGTAGCACATTTCAACTCGACCCTCAGTGTCATTCGATCCACCAACAAGCCTGAGGTCACCATTTGCACAACCTGACAACAATGCAGGCAAAATAGTATGGTGAAATAGACCAATTACCTGTTGCACTTTAACAACCATGAATTCAGCTTAGCTAATTTAACAAGTGAGTCTTTAAAAGACTTGATGTGTCTCGGCACGACTTGGTATCAGCTAGAATCATGCAGAGGACATGGCAGCTGCTTAACCCTTTATGATGACTGCAAAATCTGTTAGCTATGAGACTTTCAGCTTAAGTGAGCGTCAATATCCTTGGAGGTTCTGTGTGAGCAAGGGGTGGGTCAGGACAAAGGGTGAAAGCAGTATGGTCGTGTCTGGGCTTGATGTTTAGTCAACACCTTGGCCAATTCTTTCAGCACTTATCTATAGGCCTATAGCTAGCTAGCTAGAGCTGAGTGAGCTTTAGTATGCACTTGGGATGGCTGAGTGCAGCACACTGGATGGGTGAGTATTCATTGTCCTGAATTAAGTATTAGAGCTACGTAGCAGCAGTCTTGGTAAGAGGATTCATGAGCAGCCATGCAAACCCATAATCATATTTGAAGATCTACTTGCACGTTATAAATACGTTTGACACCCTATTAAGGGTGTAGAGCATGCATGCAGCACTTGCGCGGGCGCATTGAGAAAAGCGACGTACGTACCACGTACCACATACCACGTACGTACCTACGCATCCAGCACTGTGTCTCGGCACTTCGGTGCCGAGACAAAAATATCACACAGCAGACTAGGTGATTTTGTTTTAGTTATGAATAGACTTAGTTAGCCCTTTGACTACTGATGACATCATCAGACTTTCAGCTTGTGATGTCACTCCAGCTGCTTTTGCAGAAATGGGTCCCATCACCCAAAGGGTGAAAACAGCATGGTTGTGTTTGGCTTGGATGTAAGAGGACAGTTTGGCACTAAGTGGGCCGTCCTTCTCCTCTTTTGTACAAATGGGTTTAGAAAAGAGTCCTCGAGCCTTGTAGGGCCTCTGTTTTTGACAAAGGTAGCCTTAGTCTGGAATGGCAGTCATTGCATGATGGCCGTGACTACTGAACACTCATTAATGCATTGTAATCCATAGGCTGAAAGTGTTCTCCAGAGAATAGGTTAAGTTAACCCTTTCCCAACCAAAGACGCCATATGGTGTCATGAGACTTTCAGCTTCATGATGTCACATCCGACAATGTCCTTGGGAAATAGGCTCTGTGCCAGCAGAAAGGGCAGGGTAGGGGGAGGTGGGTGGGTGCACCCAAAGGGTGCAAACAGCGCAAGCTTGGCCGTGTCTGGGCTCAGCTTTGAACAGCCCTTGGTTGGAGCCGGGTAGGCCAAATCTCACATAAATGGGCCTAGAAAACAGTGGTCTCACCTTGCAGAGCCTCGAATTCCAGTGTTCAAGACTGATTTTTCTGCTAGAGTGAGTTACCATCGCCCAAGCATCTTGATCGTGTACACGTTAATGAGTGGGTGTGGTCGGAATCACGAATGTGGAAAGCATGCATGGTGTGTGCAGTTCTGTGTGAAGTTTTGAGCCTGAAAACCGATGGGAACCTTATCTAGGGTATGTTTAAGTAAATTACAAGCTACAAAACTGACCTCCATAATCTGAGGGTGGTAAAGGGTTAATTAATGGCATGGGAAAAACCAGCTGAAATGTAGGATAGCAGTCAAGAGATAGGCTAGCTGAAGCTGAACCCAGCGCCGAATCTCTGTCCAACCGTACCTGACTGTACCTCCAACAGAGACCATGATGGGTCTCATTATGTAGGCCATGAATATCATTAGCAGCCTAACTACTATTGTGTTTGTTAGAGGGTGTCATTGTATGCCCTCAGTATGGCCACTGTACCTGTGAAGCCAACTGTAGCTAACTTTGGTTGTATGCTGACACTTGACATGGTCTGACCCAAATGGCTGCCACATACCTCATGAAAATCATTAAATAGCTCCATTTTAATTTTATTTGCATCCCCATTAGTTGGTTAAAGTGTATTGTCTGAATACTGTGAATTCATACTCACTCTGACAGGTGATTCCAGCATCTTCAGAGTGAGCACAGTTGTGAATGCCAATACCACTGTTGGGGCAGTCCACAATTCTGGTTTCAGTGCCAACACACTGCACATTGTCCAGGAGGATGGCTCCAGTTCCCTGGCCAAAGAAGGCTGCTGTGCGGGCAATTGCACCTGCGAAGAATAACAATTAAACGTGTTGCCATTTGATTTTGTGGGCTGCTGAGCTGACTTTGCAAAAGAGATTTAAGAAACAAAAAGGGGTATGATCGATCTGTTGAAAGGTGTTATGCTGTAGATATCTACCTAGCTCAGTTCAGTTTCGAAAGTACAAGATGCACAAAGAGTCACTTGTTCATTGTCTTGCAGGGTACATAACTGTCCCCCCCCCCCCCCAATCCCATCGTTTATGCTTAACAATGACTATTTGCCTGCATCTGACTAGTTGTTGCCAAAACAGTCAATTTTTCATACAAATAATGATATCCTGACCTGATCGACCAAATCCAAGTTGTCCACAGGCAACATTTGCATCAACTGTTCCCCAAAGGTCATCACACACAGTGCCCCAAGCATTGTTGTCACAAATCTCCACACGACCTTCAAGATTACTTGCTCCACCAACAAGCCTGATGTCACCATTTGTACAGATGATTGACACATCTGTGTACAAAGATGACAGAGGAGAGCACATAACAGAAGGGCATCAGACAGTCAACGTATGAATTACAAATAGTGTGCTGGAATCAACTGCCAAAATACTTGAAATCTAACTCATTGTACAGTTGTCCCTATTCCTATATATATTGATTGCATCACACTGTATTGAAAACAGGATAATACCATGGCATGGCTATGAACCGGCAACATTGTTAATGTAACTACCATAATGCATTCAAACTTGACATCTGACACAAACATCTTCAGCACATTAACATTCCTAGCAGAAAACTCAGTCTTACTACCTATACTAATATTACATACTTTCACATCTGACACTGGCATCTTCAGAATGGACACAATTGTGAATGCCAACTCCACTGTTAGGGCAGTCAAAAAGTCTGGTCTCGGAACCTCCGCAGGCCACATTGTCCAGCAGGATGGGTCCAGTTCCCTGCCCAAATGCAGCAAAGGAGAGGGCTGTTGCACCTGTGAGGAAAATGTGATTATTTATGTGATACATCCAATGCTCATATGGATGCCAAAATACTGTATAAAGAGACCTGTTGGTGAGAATCCCAGCTGTCGGCAGGTCACAGTAGCATCAGTATCATCCCATGAGTCATCACACACTGTCCCCCATTGGCTGTTGTTGCAGACCTCCACTCGACCCTCAAGACTGTTTGTCCCACCAACAAGCCTGATGTCTCCAGTTGTACAAACTGAGAAAGAAATATGAAATTCAGCATGTAAACTGTAAACTGTAAACTATGCGCACTGAATACCGTTTCTGAGACTCTCATGGACTATCTTCCTTGCATGTAGGTACATTGAGGGGTGGATTGTCCAGTGTTCAAATTGACAGCAGGGTCCACTTGCTTACCCAGCACCCACTCATAAATGTTTGTTTTCATACTCACTCAGACAGGTGACTCCAGCATCTTCAGAGTGAGCACAGTTGTGAATGCCAATACCATTGTTGGGGCAGTCCACGAGTCTGGTTTCAGTTCCACCACACTGCACATCATCCAGGAGGATGGCTCCAGTTCCCTGGCCAAAGAAGGCCTGGGAACGAGCAATTGCACCTGCAATTGAAAGTAACATCATTTGACAACAATGCAGTGTCATTTGGCCACTGAACGTGTTTTCCGAAACTAACCTAAGAACTGAATATCATTTGCCTATTGTCTCATGGGGTAACCTTTTATATTTAATAACATCTATTTGCCTGCATCTGAGTAGTTGGTATCAAAACAGTCACTTCTTGTACAAAGTAAACTACTGACCTGATCGACCAAATCCAAGTTGTCCACAGGCCACACTTGCATCAGTTGCTCCCCAGAGGTCATCACACACGGTGCCCCAAGCATTGCTGTTACAAATCTCCACACGACCTTCAAGATTGCTTGCTCCACCAACTAGCCTGATGTCACCATTTGTACAGACAGCTGACACATCTGTGTACAAAGAACATGGAGGAGGGTAGTTATTACTACCAAATTAAGTACATAGCTAGCTACTTAGACTTAGAGCATGTGAAATCTCACAAGAAGCCTCAGTGTACAGTTGCCCCTATACTCTCTGCAATGAAAACTGGTGATAACACACAAAGGCTATGTAGACTAGCAGATAACTCATTACTATTTATGTAAGGTAAAATGCTTATTAATCGGAACCCAACCTATGACTGTGTAGTATCTAGCGATGGAAGGGAAAAGGTTCAACTCTGCCTACAATCCCCTTGATCAACTAGCCCTTCTCGCCCCTTTCAGTTCTTCAGAAGGTAGGGTTGCAACCCATGGTGCTAAGGCAATTGTGAACAGCGCAGATACACACACAATGGACTTGCAACGTAAGGGGCCGTGGTTGACACCACTGTGCATGCTCAGAAGCATGACGCATGTGTAATGACTAACATCACAATATAGATACCAATGTGTCTGGGCATCACTATGGCAACTGTTCGATCTGCCATGGGTGGAGTTGCTGGCTTGCATACTGCCGGAGTGGGCTCGGTTTCGTCATTTCTAACCGCAAGTGCATATGTGCACATACAATGTTATTCATCAGTCACAGGTAGCAACTAACGCCTTAATCAACACTCATGGCCGAATGCAGTGTGGAAGACTGGGTTATTTTCCCAGACCCTTCCTCCTGGGTTGGGTCTGGGAACCAGACTTCAGTGTTGAGCTTAGATAAATTTCTTGCTCTGTATCGGTTGCAACACATTTGCAACCATTCCATGTTACAGTAGTGGTATCAAGCTCACAACTGCCTGCTGTGAATATACTAAGCTCATCAGTGGTTGGTGAAAGTTCAGTGCAGCTTCCTGTGTACAGCACCACAGCCCACTGCAGTCTCATCAAGTTTGCTACAGCAAGCAGTAGCATTGTTGAGCTCACCACTGCCAGTAATGGCTCAGCCATGCCCCTGTACGTAATGCTATTGGCCTAGCACCTGTAGCTTCTCACCTACTCACATAAACTAATGAATTATGAAATTCCTTGGCTACATGGAAGGGTATCATTTGCCCAGACCGTTCCTAGTGGGTTTGGTCAAGACATGTAACTAATAGCTTGCTAGTCTTCCTGAGACATTAGCTCCCGTAAAATTATGAGAAGGAATTAATAGGTCTGCAGTTTCAAGTAAAGGTGTTGAATTTCCCTTTGAAACCAGCTGTGGAAAATGAACTGATCAAATTGTTGGTGAAACTACTATTCTTTTTTTCACAACCACTAGCTACCACTCCATTGGTTCAGATACCAAATGACTCTTCTTACAACGTATGATCTAATGTAATTCGCACTGAGACGCAATGCAACAATTTACTAGTCGGTGTAGGTAGTATTAGAATAAAGAACTGATGGCATTCAATTTGAGCGTTATCAGTCAGTTATAACAACTAAGTCATCACCAAGTAAGTAATCACCAAGAAGTAACGTGTAGAGTAGGAGTGAGACCTATACGTACTTTGACAGGTGACTCCTGCATCTTCAAAGTGGGAGCAATCGTGAATACCAAGTGGATTAGAGGAGCAGTCCACAAGTCGTGTTTCAGTCCCATTGCATCCCACCTGGTCCAGGAGGATGGCTCCAGTTCCTTGGCCAAAGAAGGCTTGGGAACGAGCAATTGCACCTGCAATCGAAAGTAACATCAGTTGACAACATTGTGAAAGCAGTTGAACCTGCAGTAACATCATGCAGATGTTAAAAAGGAGGCTAGAGAAAGAAGAAATTCTGAGTGATCATTGTTGGTTATTACAGCTGAGCCAACGGTTGTTGGTGAGTGACTGGGTGGTAGACAGGAACTAAAGTATTGTGCATGTACAAATTAAATTCCTCACAGGCCTGCAAGCACCCTCATGATCACAAGCACTTTGCGAACTCATGACTCAGACCGGTGTGGTAAGGGTTTTGTTCAAATATCACAGTGCTGAGCCTGCTGATGATGCTCCAGTGCAATGAAAAGTGATTTGGCTACAGAATTATTTTGTAAACATTAATAATAATGAAATTCCAGCAAGTACCTGTTGGTGAGAATCCCAGTTGTCTACAGGCAACATTAGCATCAGGAGTGTCCCACGCATCATCACAAACAGTGCCCCAGGTATTGTTGTTGCAGATCTCAACTCGGCCTTCGCTGGAGTTTGATCCATCACGAAGTCTTATGTCACCTTGGACACAACCTATAGGTACATTTGAAACAGTACCCTAGTTGGAAAGAATACACCGCTTAAACATTGGCCACACAATGGTTGGATGCTTACCCTGACATTCAACACCAACATCTTCAGAATGGGCACAATCAATTATTCCACTGTGTCTTCTGGGACAGTCTTGAAGCCTGGCCTCTGTTCCATTGCACTGCACAGCAACATACACAATGGCTCCAGTTCCCTGACCAAAGTAAGCTCTGGAACGGGCAATTGCACCTGTAGGAAACAATATATCATGGTATATACCTCTTATAGGCTCTCACTCAGGTTAGCTAGCAGTGCAAATATACACAAATCAGTGTGAAAGTTCAACCCATACAGTTGGGCAAAAGCATAATATACAAGATATAGAAAATTAATATCTGAACGTGCACTTGCTCATGAGCAGGCTCGCCCCACAATGTTGTAAATTAGTCTAGTAAATTTATACTAGTCTATATATTATAGGTTAGACACTGAGTCCAAGGGATCTAGAAACCCGAGGGCCCTGGGCTGTGTGAAATGGTTAAGGTTGCTGCTACTTATATGGCTACAGCTATTGGTCTCAGTGTCGAACCGATTAAGAGTATAGCAATGGTAACTACGCTAGCGCTTCAGTGTCAGCAAAATAACCTACGAGTCGGAGGTCTTTTTCGATGAAATAACAGACTGGCTATGAGTACAACAGGGCTGCTGACATACAAGGCACTTGAGCGACTTGCGCACACGATCGAGCAGTCACAAGGCTCTGCCCCTCAACTTGGCTCCACCCCACAATGTTTCAGTGCTGTCATTGACTGCTTAGCTCCTCCTTCGAGCTCTCACAGTACTGAAGCTGTATCTACAGTAGCTAGTTGCCATGGATTCAAGTTGGCAGTAAACAATAATTGTGTATCCTGGTAGCTCAATAGTGAAACCCCGTACGAGGTTTTGGACTGAGATATCTCGCAATGAGTAATCTGATTGGTGGAATTAGTAGAACTATACTCTTATTCCACTTAGTCTCACCTCCTTCCTTCATGGCTTTCACCGGTAGACAAATATACACAAATCAGTACGAAAGTTCAGCCATTACAGTTGAGCAAAAGCCTATACAAGTACATAATATCTGCACTTGCACTTGCTCATGAGCAGGCTTGCCCCACAATGTCGTACATTGTAGCCATTAAGTCCATTACACTAACTAAAAAGTGTTCACTAAAACCTCCAATATTAGATGCATGAAAAATTGATTTCCATGAACAGCGAGGGAGAGATCTGGAGATCTGCCCCTATGCCGGTGAAGGGGTTAAGGTTGCTGGTGTTTGTATGGCTATGGCTATTGCTGATGTTTATCATACAAACCATGAAATGCATCCTTAACAATTGCGACTGCAAAGTACCTGTTCGAAGAAATCCCAGCTGTCCACACACCACACTGGCATCAGTGCTGTCCCAGAGGTCATCACACACAGTGCCCCAGGCATTGTTGACGCAAACCTCCACTCTACCCTGGCTAGAGTTTGTCCCATCAACCAGCCTGATGTCACCATTGACACAGCCTGATGGAGATGGACATAAGCAAAGCATGACATGCATATTTGAATGCATCTGTAGGCCTTCAGCAAAATGTACAGTTGTCCGATGTGAAAAGGTCTACACCAAGCATTTACTCAGAATTCACTGCTCGCTATGGAAATTAGTGACGTATATATCTCAAGAACAATAAGTGCTATGGATTTCACTGTATTTTCAGACCTCGACATGTCTGTAGTCCTTAAGGACTACAGACATGTTTGATATGTGCATCAGGCGTAAGATTAGCATATCCCGTTCATGCAAGCAGGACAGTCCGATCAAGAATACTCTTGTCCAAACATCAATGATTTCAGAAATTGACTTCAAGAGTCTATACGCAGTTCTGCAGTGATGCACAGGAAATACACTAATTTTGGGATGCGGACTTGGGTGGAGCTGACATCTAACCAGGATGCCGCATCCCTGAATCTAATGCTGCGGTTCCACAATAATGAGCCCGACAATATGTGCTAGCTGAAAATCAATTATGTAATGCTGATAGCAGCTAAATCAACAAGTACATGATAATGCAACACGACCAGAATTTTAGTAGTCTATACCCACCTTGACAACTAACACCAGCATCTTCCGAATGGATGCAGTTGTGGTTGGCAGTGTAGGTGCAGTCAACTAGTCGGCTCTCATTTCCTGCACAGGCAACATCATCCAGATAGATGGGTCCGGTGCCCTGACCATAGCGGGCGGAGAGGTAGCCAATCGCCCCTGCAGGAAGATGGGTGATACTATAATCCTTGAATGATGGAATGTATTGGGCTCGTTCCCAGGCTCCTTCCAAGCTTTTCGTCGCATACTAGGAACAAGGCTAGGAATGTATGTCTAGCAAACTCGTTCTAGACATTGATTGCTATCTAACTGTTACTTCGACAGTGAAATTATCGTTTATAAGTGTCAGCACGTTCCATATGATACGATACCGTAGACTATGTATTGACCACCAAGTTCCCCATATCCATGTGAGTGTATAACAAAATATCAACAGTGATAAAGCTGAGTTGGCTAACCGTAAGGCCAGTTGAAAGTAAAGTATCGACTTCAACGTTCTTCACTGAATAGTGTTTCTTCTCAATGACCTAACAAAGCAGCACAATCAGTTATACAACGTGTTGACAATCACATTCATAGCCGAGCATTGATATTCACAGCTACCACAGGATCCACTTGTATACAGCTGCTGGATGGGTGGGCGGATACTGCATGTCTACTGTTACTAAATTTAGCTTGTCAACGTAATGGTGGATGATGTATCAGTGCACACTGCAGCTAATTGTTACGTACATACCAGTTGGAGAGAATCCCAGCTGTCTGCAGACCACGTTTGCATCAGAAGTTCCCCAGAAGTCGTCACACACTGTGCCCCAGGTGTTGTTCATACACACTTCTACTCGGCCTTCGTTAGGAGTCGGTCCGTTAACAAGCCTAACGTCTCCAGTGGTGCAACCTGATAGATGTACACAGTCATATGATAATGATCATTATCTTCACGCATGTGTACTAACCTCAAAGGTAGACATCCTATATATACCTCACTGACACTAGTACTCTACAGCAGAAAGCACATACAACCTTAGTAAAAGTGTACAATAACATACTTTGACATCTGACACTGGCATCTTCAGAATGGCCACAATTGTGAATACCAACTCCACTGTTAGGGCAGTCAAAAAGTCTGGCCTCGGAACCTCCGCAAGCTACATTGTCTAGCAGGATGGGTCCAGTTCCCTGGCCAAATGCAGCAAATGAGAGGGCTGTTGCACCTGTGAGGAAAATGTGATTATGTATGTGATACATACAATGCTCACATGAATGCCAAAATACTGTATAAAGAGACCTGTTGGTGAGAATCCAAGCTGTCGGCAGGTCACAGTAGCATCACTATTATCCCATAAGTCATCACACACTGTCCCCCATTGGCTGTTGTTGCAGACCTCCACTCGACCCTCAAGACTGTTTGTCCCACCAACAAGCCTGACGTCTCCAGTTGTACAAACTGAAAAAGAAATATTCAGCATGTAAACTGTAAACTGTAAACTATGCGCAATGAATACCGTTTCGGTGACTCAACTGTACTATCTTCCCTGCATGTAGGTGCATTGTCCAGTGTTAAAATTGACAGCAGGGTCCACTTTCCCTCATAGCCATCCTGTGCTGATCTCTGACTCTAAGCTTACCCAGCACACATTCATTAATGCTATATTTTCATACTCACTCAGACAGGTGACTCCAGCATCTTCAGAGTGAGCACAGTTGTGAATGCCGATACCGCTGTTGGGGCAGTCCACAAGTCTGGTTTCATTTCCACCACACTGCACATCATCCAGGAGGATGGCTCCAGTTCCCTGGCCAAAGAAGGCCTGGGAACGAGCAATTGCACCTGCAATTGAAAGTAACATCAGTTGACATGGTTGTGCAAGCAGTTGAAGCTAGCCTCATTCCAAAGGTGGCCCTTTAGGAATGTGCAGTTGTTCCAGTGAACAACAATGCAATGTCACTAATGGGCACCACTGAAGGTGTTTCCGAAACTAACCTAAGAACTGAATGTCATTTGCTTATTGTCTCATGGGTAACCTTTTATATTTAATAACATCTATTTATATTTAACAACCTGCGTCTGAGTAGTTGGTATCAAAACAGTCAACTTGTGGTACAAAGTAAACTACTGACCTGATCGACCAAATCCAAGTTGTCCACAGGCCACACTTGCATCAGCTGCTCCCCAAAAGTCATCACACACAGTGCCCCAAGCATTGCTGTTGCAAATCTCCACACGACCTTCAAGATTGCTTGTTCCACCAACAAGCCTGATGTCACCATTTGCACAGACAGTTGACACATCTGTGTACAAAGAACATGGAGGAGGGTAGTTATTACTACCAAATTAAGTACATAGCTACTTAGACTTAGAGCATGTGAAATCTCACGAGAAGCCTCAGTGTACAGTTGACCCTATACTCTCTGGTTGAAAACTGGTGATAACACACAAAGGCTATGTAGACTAGCAGATAACTCATTACTATTTATGTAAGGTTAAATGCTTATTAATCGGAACCCTGTGTAGTATCTAGCGATGGAAAGGGTCCCCCTGATCAACTACCCCTTCTCGCCCCTTTCAGTTCTTCAGAAGGTAGGGTTGCAACCCATGGTGCTAAGGCAATCGCGAACAGCGCAGATACACACACAATGGACTTGCAACGTAAGGGGCCATGGTTGACACCACTGTGCGTGCTCAGAAGCATGACGAACACGTAATGACTAACATCACAATATAGATACCAATGTGTCTGGGCATCACTATGGCAACTGTTCGATCTACCATGGGTGGAGTTGCTGGCTTGCATACTGCCTCCGAAACTGTGAGAGGGAGGAGCGTTGGTGAACGACTGCCTCCAGAGATGCCAACAGTACGTGAGCCAGGAGTGCGAGGGTCGTCAGGAGCGGAGGGTCGCCGCAAGAGTGCGCGAGAGTCGCTGAGCGGGACGCCGGTTGCTGCCAGAGAAGGCGAGGGTCGCAGGAGGCAAGAGGCGTTGAGGCATGCAAGACAGAGAGTTAGGGGATATTGCAAGACACTGAGTGAGAGGAGCTATTCGTCTGAGGAGCGGACTGAGTTGAGAGCTGGAAGGCTGCATTATCAGCAAGACTAGTCCGCTCGGGTCCGTTACAATTGGTGGCAGCGGTGGGATCCACTGCCCGCCAGTCGGCGGCAGGGCCCACAGGGATCCACTGCCCGCCAGTCGGCGGCAGGGTCCACACGCAAGGTGCAGCAGGGCCAAGGAGAGAGAGGGAGTGCGGAGAGTAGTGCAAGAGCGACGATCCACTACCCACAAGTCAGCGGCAGGGCCACACGTGGTAGGCCAGACCATACCAAGCAGCGGAGCTCTGGTTGAGAGCTGAGTCGCCGAGCAGTTCTATCGTCAAAAGAGTGAACAGCAGGGTGCTGAACGAGCGAGGAGAGCCGCGGTTTGACGGACGTAGCAGAGGGAGGGTTGCTGAGTGAGCGACTGCCTCCGAGTGTCGAGAGAGGGGTCACTGAGCGAGTGACTGCCTCCGAAACTGTGAGAGGGAGGAGCGTTGGTGAACGACTGCCTCCAGAGATGCCAACAGTACGTGAGCCAGGAGTGCGAGGGTCGTCAGGAGCGGAGGGTCGCCGCAAGAGTGCGCGAGAGTCGCTGAGCGGGACACCGGTTGCTGCCAGAGAAGGCGAGGGTCGCAGGAGGCAAGAGGCGTTGAGGCATGCAAGACAGAGAGTTAGGGGATATTGCAAGACACTGAGTGAGAGGAGCTATTCGTCTGAGGAGCGGACTGAGTTGAGAGCCGGAAGGCTGCATTATCAGCAAGACTAGTCCGCTCGGGCCCGTTACATGCACATATAATGCTATTCATCATTCACTAGTAGTAGCTAACGCCTTAATCAACACTCACGGCCGAATGCAGTGTGGAAGACTGGGTTATTTTCCCAGACCCTCCCTCCTGGGTTGGGTCTGGGAACCAGACTTCAGTGTTGAGCTTAGATAAATTTCTTGCTCTGTATTGGTTGCAACACATTTGCAACCATTCCATGTTACAGTAGTGGTATCAAGCTCACAACTTCCTCCTGTGAATACACTATGCTCATACATAAACTAATGAATTATGAAATTCCTGGCTACATGGAAGGGTATCATTTGCCCAGACCGTTCCTAGTCGGTTTGGTCAAGACATGTAACTGTAACAACTCAGAAATAACTTGCTAGTCTTCCTGAGACATTAGCTCCTGTAAAATGATGAGAAGGAATTAATAGGTCTGCAGTTTCAAGTAAAGGTGTTGAATTTCCCTTTGAAACCAGCTGTGGAAAATGAACTGATCAAATTGTTGGTGAAACTACTATTCTTTTTTTCACAACCACTAGCTACCACTCCATTGGTTCATATACCAAAAGATTCTTCTTACAACGTATGATCTAATTTAACTCACTTCTTAGAATTTGCACTAAATGCAATGCAACAATGTAGTTAATTTACTAGTCTGTGTAGCATCAGAATAAAGGTGGTATTCAATTTGAGCAGTACCAGTCAGTTATAACAACTAAGTCAGAAACAACATGTAGAGTAGGAGTGAAGACCTATACATACTTTGACAGGTGACTCCAGCATCTTCAAAGTGGGAGCAATCGTGCACACCAAGTGGATCAGAGGAGCAGTCCACAAGTCGTGTTTCAGTCCCATTGCATCCCACCTGGTCCAGGAGGATGGCTCCAGTTCCCTGGCCAAAGAAGGCCTGGGAACGAGCAATTGCACCTGCAATTGAAAGTAACATCAGTTGACAAAATTGTGAAAGCAGTTGCACCTGCAATTGATGAAATGCAAAGTGACATCATGCAGTTGATAAAGGGAGGCTGGAATAACTGCAGAAGAAATTCTGAGAGATCACTGTCGGTTATTATGACATCATAGCTGCGCCAAAGGTTGTTGGTGAGTGACTGGGTGGTAGACAGGAACTAAAGTATTGTGCCTGTATAAATTAAATTCCTCACAGGGCCTGCAAAGATGCTCATGATCACAAGCACTTTGTGAAGTCATGGCTCAGATGGTGTGGTAAGGTTTTGTTCCAACATCACAGTTTACTCCTGTTCTGAGCCTGCTGATGATGCTCCATTGCAATGAGAAGGGACTCGGGAAGATGCACTTATCAGAGTTATGTATGTAAACATTAATGAATGAAGTAAATTCCAGCAAGTACCTGTTGGAGAAAATCCCAGTTGTCTGCACGCCACATTAGCATCAGGAGTGTCCCACGCATCATCACAAACAGTGCCCCAGGCATTGTTGTTGCAGATCTCTACTCGGCCCTCCGTAGAGTTTGATCCACCACGAAGTCTGATGTCACCATTCGAACAGAGGGCTACGTAAAGATATGGAGAGACGTCAGTTTATGCTATAACTATTTCAGAATTCAAGGGGCCCTTATACAGAAGCTCAGAAGAAGCCTTCCAATTTGCAGTAAAGCTGCATCACAAACACAATCATGTCGGAAAAGTGTTCTGAATCTTGACATTAACATGTTCTGTAAACATTGACAGTCTAAGGAAATAGTTTATGCTCTCCATGGAGTCATTCATAACTCTGACACACATTAGCAAATTGGAAGATATTAAGTAGCTACTATTAGCTAGTACTTCAGTGAAGATCAGTGAGGCCATAAAATATCCTGTGACATGCCAAAACAGGCTTTTGAGATTACGTAGTTTGTATTGTGGTGTCAGCATGCATTACTTACGTTGGCATCTGACACTAGCATCTTCAGAATGGACACAATTGTGACTGCCAATCGTATCGTGGGAACAATCAATAAGTCGGGTTTCATTCCCAGTACACTGCACATTGTCCAGCCAAATGGATCCAGTTCCCTGGCCAAAGAAGGCAAACAAGAAGGCAGTTGCTCCTGGTGGAGAAAGGAGAATTCAATGCAAGCAGTTGCTGACTCAGCATTACCTAATACCGCTAACTGGATTCATACCTGTTGTGGAGAATCCCAGCTGTCTACAGACCACAGTAGCATCAGGGGTTCCCCAGAGGTCATCACACACTGTACCCCATGTTGCATTGTAGCACATTTCAACTCGACCCTCAGTGTCATTCGATCCACCAACAAGCCTGAGGTCACCATTTGCACAACCTGACAACAATGCAGGCAAAATAGTATGGTGAAATAGACCAATTACCTGTTGCACTTTAACAACCATGAATTCAGCTCAGCTAATTTAAAAATATCACACAGCAGACCAGGTGATTTTGTTTTAGTTATGAATAGACTTAGTTAGCCCTTTGACTACTGATGACATCATCAGACTTTCAGCTTGTGATGTCACTCCAGCTGCTTTTGCAGAAATGGGTCCCATCACCCAAAGGGTGAAAACAGCATGGTTGTGTTTGGCTTGGATGTAAGAGGACAGTTTGGCACTAAGTGGGCCGTCCTTCTCCTCTTTTGTACAAATGGGTTTAGAAAGAGTCCTCGAGCCTTGTAGGGCCTCTGTTTTTGACAAAGGTAGCCTTAGTCTGGAATGGCAGTCATTGCATGATGGCCGTGACTACTGAACACTCATTAATGCATTGTAATCCATAGGCTGAAAGTGTTCTCCAGAGAATAGGTTAAGTTAACCCTTTCCCAACCAAAGACGCCATATGGCGTCATGAGACTTTCAGCTTCATGATGTCACATCCGACAATGTCCTTGGGAAATAGGCTCTGTGCCAGCAGAAAGAGCAGGGTAGGGGGAGGTGGGTGGGTGCACCCAAAGGGTGCAAACAGCGCAAGCTTGGCCGTGTCTGGGCTCAGCTTTGAACAGCCCTTGGTTGGAGCCGGGTAGGCCAAATCTCACATAAATGGGCCTAGAAAACAGTGGTCTCACCTTGCAGAGCCTCGAATTCCAGTGTTCAAGACTGATTTTTCTGCTAGAGTGAGTTACCATCGCCCAAGCATCTTGATCGCGTACACGTTAATGAGTGGGTGTGGTCGGAATCACGAATGTGGAAAGCATGCATGGTGTGTGCAGTTCTGTGTGAAGTTTTGAGCCTGAAAACCAATGGGAACCTTATCTAGGGTATGTTTAAGTAAATTACAAGCTAAAAAACTGACCTCCATAATCTGATGGTGGTAAAGGGTTAATTAAGGTAGGAAGCATGGCATCGGCGAAATCGCGCAATTTTGCTCATGAATAATTAATGAGATGACGTCACTCGCATATGGTTATATAGAGTTATTCATCTGTTTACGTTTTCCCATGGCGGCAACCGGAATAAACAAGGGGGGCTTCTCTCTTTGGTGCGGCTAGCGGCCCTTTCAAGTTTCAAATCGGTACTCTGATGTGGCCGTGCGGTACTTTGAAGATTTGTTTGTACTTGAGATTTGTTTGTTTGTGTGAATAGCTAGGTCGAGTGAGCAGAATGTTTGTTGGGCTGCTGAAGTGGCCGAAGAACAGCCTGGAAAGTCAACAGCCTCTGACAGCTCCCTGGCCAAGGTACTCTAGAGAGTTGACCTTTCGGCATTACAGGCCCCGCCCATTTTCGTGTTAGGGCAAATTTGGCTGGTTTGGTAGCTGGACTGGACTGGTGAGAGGCAGTAGACGTGTGGCCAAAACTCTGTAACCGAGAGGTGAACGTAGAAAAGCATCCCTAGTTTTGCAGGGGGTAGGTTGACCTTATGGAAACTGGCCTTGGCTTTGGTCGGTTTTAGTTGGTGTGCGTGGAATTTTTTTTGAAAGCCTAGGGTAGCCAAACCTCTGTTTTTGAGGGCGGCAGTGAGTTTTGGGCTGTAGCCTGCAACTGAGGAGAGCAGGTGGTAAATCCATCCGTAGTTTTTGGGCCTGTTTTGTGTGTGTGTTGATGATGGGGTCAGAGTGTGGGTGGGGCCTTGGAGAGGGTCCAAATTTTCAGTTTCGTAGAGGGCCTTAAAATTGAGTTTTAGGGCATTTTCAAGCAGAGGGAGCAGTTTGATGCAAAGTATTGCTGAAACTTGTGTACGCTTTGATGCTGCCCATTTATCCATCAACTTGGTTTCGGAGATCGCGGTACCCATGTTTCCTACCTTAATGGCATGGGAAAAACCAGCTGAAATGTAGGATAGCAGTCAAGAGATAGGCAAGCTGAAGCTGAACCCAGCGCCGAATCTCTGTCCAACCGTACCTGACTGTACCTCCGACAGAGACCATGATGGGTCTCATTATGTAGGCCATGAATATCATTAGCAGCCTAACTACTATTGTGTTTGTTAGAGGGTGTCATTGTATGCCCTCAGTATGGCCACTGTACCTGTGAAGCCAACTGTAGCTAACTTTGGTTGTATGCTGACACTTGACATGGTCTGACCCAAATGGCTGCCACATACCTCATGAAAATCATTAAATAGCTCCATTTTAATTTTATTTGCATCCCCATTAGTTGGTTAAAGTGTATTGTCTGAATACTGTGAATTCATACTCACTCTGACAGGTGATCCCAGCATCTTCAGAGTGAGCACAGTTGTGAATGCCAATACCACTGTTGGGGCAGTCCACAAGTCTGGTTTCAGTGCCAACACACTGCACATTGTCCAGGAGGATGGCTCCAGTTCCCTGGCCAAAGAAGGCTGCTGTGCGGGCAATTGCACCTGCGAAGAATAACAATTAAACGTGTTGCCATTTGATTTTGTGGGCTGCTGAGCTGACTTTGCAAAAGAGATTTAAGAAACAAAAAGGGGTATGATCGATCTGTTGAAAGGTGTTATGCTGTAGATATCTACCTAGCTCAGTTCAGTTCGAAAGTACAAGATGCACAAAGAGTCACTTGTTCATTGTCTTGCAGGGTACATAACTGTCCCCCCCCCCCCCCCCCCCCAATCCCATCGTTTATGCTTAACAATGACTATTTGCCTGCATCTGACTAGTTGTTGCCAAAACAGTCAATTTTTCATACAAATAATGATATCCTGACCTGATCGACCAAATCCAAGTTGTCCACAAGCAACATTTGCATCAACTGTTCTCCAAAGGTCATCACACACAGTGCCCCAAGCATTGTTGTCACAAATCTCCACACGACCTTCAAGATTACTTACTCCACCAACAAGCCTGATGTCACCATTTGTACAGATGATTGACACATCTGTGTACAAAGATGACAGAGGAGAGCACATAACAGAAGGGCATCAGACAGTCAACGTATGAATTACAAATAGTGTGCTGGAATCAACTGCAAAAATGCTTAGAATACTAAATGAAATCTAACTCATTGTACAGTTGTCCCTACTCATACATTGTTTGCATCACACTGTATTGAAAACAGGAGAACTAACAATACCATGCATGGCTATGTACCGACAACAGCGAAATCAAACTTATTGTTAATGTAACTACCATAATGCATTCAAGCTTGACACCTGACACAAACATCTTCAGCACATTAACATTCCTAGCAGAAAACTCAGTCTTACTACCTATACTAATATTACATACTTTCACATCTGACACCGGCATCTTCAGAATGGATACAATTGTGAATGCCAACTCCATTGTGAGGGCAGTCAAAAAGTCTGGTCTCGGAGCCTCCACAGGCCACATTGTCCAGCAGGATGGGTCCAGTTCCCTGCCCAAATGTAGCACGAGAGAGGGCTGTTGCACCTGTGGGGAAATATGGTGTTACATCTAAATTAGCGCTCACGCAAACAAAACAAGAAATCTGAGAGTTGAATCAAGACAATGTTGTCCAAAATACTGTATAAAGAGACCTGTTGGTGAGAATCCCAGCTGTCGACAGGTCACAGTAGCATCAGTATTATCCCATGAGTCATCACACACTGTCCCCCATTGGCTGTTGTTGCAGACCTCCACTCGACCTTCAAGACTGTTTGTCCCACCAACAAGCCTGATGTCTCCAGTTGTACAAACTGAAAAAGAAATATGAAATTCAGCATGTAAACTGTAAACTGTAAACTATGCGCACTGAATACCGTTCCTGAAACTCTCATGTAATACCTTCCTTGCACATTGAAGGGACGTATTCTTCAGTGTTCAAACTAACAGCAGATCGATCGATAGTTTAGAGCAAGTTTCAAACTCTCTTTTCTCGGATTCCTCAGATCATCACTAGAGTATTTGTGGCTTCTGTCAACTTGCCCTCATAGCCATCCTGTACTGAGCTCTGACTCTAACCATACCTAACACCTACTCATTAATGTATTTTCATACTCACTCAGACAGGTGACTCCAGCATCTTCAGAGTGAGCACAGTTGTGAATGCCAATACCACCGCTGGGGCAGTCCACAAGTCTGGTTTCAGTACCACCACACTGCACATCATCCAGGAGGATGGCTCCAGTTCCCTGACCAAAGAAGGCCTGGGAACGAGCAATTGCACCTGCAATTCAAAGTAACATCAGTTGACAAGATTGTGTGAGCAGTTGAACCTAGCCTCATTCCGAAGGCAACCCTTTAAGTGTGTGCAGTTGTTCCTGTGAACAGCAATGCAGTATTCAACTTCTGGTACAAAGTAAACTACTGACCTGATCGACCAAATCCAAGTTGTCCACAGGCCACACTTGCATCAGCTGCTCCCCAAAGGTCATCACACACAGTGCCCCATGCATTACTGTTGCAAATCTCCACACGACCTTCAAGATTGTTTGTTCCCCCAACAAGCCTGATGTCACCATTTGTACAGACAGTTGACACATCTGTGTACAAAGATCGTGGAGGAGGGCACATAACTGACGGGAGTTATGCAGTAAACAAATTAAGTACATGCTCAGTGAAATCTCACGAGAAGTCTCAGCGTACAGTTGCCCCTACTCAAATGGGGTATGATTGACACTACTGTGTACACTCAGAAGTATGACATACGTGCAGTAACTATCATCACAATATAGATACCACCGTGTTTATATCGTGGCAACTGTTCAATGTACAGTGGGTGATACATACCCATACCACCCACTCCAAGTGGTTTCACAATGGCAACTGTCTGAGATTGATATGCATATCGCCAGCTACGAGTTGTCATCATAAATGAGGTTGTAATAATTGGCTATGCAGCATGTTAGCCATACCAATCAAAGCCACTGCACGCATACAAACGTGTTCTAAATGCCAAGTGTCCGTGTTCCCAGTTTGAAGGCATTTACTCTCTTGTAAGAGTGGGCAGAGTTGCAGGTTTGCATATTGCCGGAGGCTGTACATAACGTGGGCCTCTCCAGTTTCAATTCAATTACTACCCTTGGGCATTGTAGGCATGTATCACCCATGCAAACTTTAGTTTCGTGCTACCCACCTGACTATAAATTTCCCACGGGTGATATGCCATTAACACAATCGTGACATACTATACATACTTAACTGACCCTGGCACTCTACAGCAGAAAACCCATGATACAACTTTAGTAGTGTTCAATAACATACTTTGACATCTGACACTGGCATCTTCAAAATGGCCACAATTGTGGATACCAACTCCACTGTTAGGGCAGTCAAAAAGTCTGGTCTCGGAGCCTCCGCAGGCTACATTGTCCAGCAGGATGGGTCCAGTTCCCTGCCCAAATGCAGCAAGAGAGAGGGCTGTTGCACCTGTGAGGAGAATTCATGTAATATATCCAATGCTCACATGCCTTAAGGTTAAACAAGAAATCGAATCACTCAGAGAAGACAGTGTTGGCTAAAATACTCTATAAAGAGACCTGTTGTTGAGAATCCCAGCTGTCGACAGGTCACAGTAGCATCACTATTATCCCATGAGTCATCACACACTGTCCCCCATTGGCTGTTGTTGCAGACCTCCACTCGACCCTCAAGACTGTTTGTCCCACCAACAAGCCTGATTTCTCCGGTTGTACAAACTGAAAAGGAAAGATGAAAATCTCCATGTGAACTGCAAGCTGTGTGTGCTGAACACTGTTTCTGAGACTCTCCAATAGTATCTTTCTAGCATGTAGGTATGTTGAGGGGACGTATTCTCCAGTGTTAAAACTAACAGCTTATATAGCAAGTTTTTATTCTCTGTTTTCTCGGATTCTTCAGACCATCACCAGAGTGTTGGTGACTTCTGTCAACTTGCCCTTATAGCCATCCTGTGCTGACCTCTGACTACCATACCTATAGCACCCACTCTATTTTCACACTCACTCAGACAGGTGACTCCTGCATCTTCAGAGTGTGCACAGTTGTGAATGCCAATACCGCTGTTGGGGCAGTCCACAAGTCGGTTTTCATTTCCACCACACTGCACATCATCCAGGAGGATGGCTCCAGTTCCCTGACCAAAGAAGGCTGCTGTGCGGGCAATTGCATCTGCAAAGAATAACAATTAAATCGTGTTGTCACATTTTGATTTGAGGGCACTTGAGCTGTCTTTGCAAAAAGAGACTTAAGAAACAAAAATGGTACGATCGATCTGTTGAAAAGTGTTATGATGCAGATATCTACCTCAGTATAACCTAAGATAAGATGCACAAAGTGTCACCTGTTCATTGTCTTGCTGGGTATGGAACAGTCACCCCCCCCCCCCCCCCCCCCCCCCCCCCCCCCCCCCCCCGTATGTACCTGAATCTGAGGTCTATTTGCCTGCATGCATGCATCGGAGTAGTTGGTATCAAAACAGACAACTTCTTGACTGCTGACCTGATCTACCAAATCCAAGTTGTCCACAGGCCACACTTGCATCAGTTGCTCCCCAAAAGTCATCACACACAGTGCCCCATGCATTGCTGTTGCAAATCTCCACTCGACCCTCAAGACTGTTTGTCCCTTCAACAAGCCTGATGTCTCCAGCTGTACAGACTGAGAAGGAAATATGAAATTCAGCATGTAAACTGTAAGCTGGGTGCTGAATACCAATCATTAATGTTTGAATACTGTAATTTCATACTCACTCTGACAGGTGACTCCAGCATCTTCAGAGTGAGCACAGTTGTGAATGCCGATACCGCTGTTGGGGCAGTCCACGAGTCTGGTTTCATTTCCACCACACTGCACATCATCCAGGAGGATGGCTCCAGTTCCCTGGCCAAAGAAGGCCTGGGAACGAGCAATTGCACCTGCAATTGAAAGTAACATCAGTTGACGAGATTGTGCTAGCAGTTGCACCCAGCCTCATTCCCAAAGACAGCCCTTAAGTGGGCAGTTGCTCTTCTCCCCCCCCCCCCCCCCCCCCCCCCCCCCATTCCACCGTTTATGCTTAACAGCATCTATTTGCATGCCTGCGTCTGAGTAGTTGGTATCAAAACACTCAACTTCTGGTACGAAGTAAACTACTGACCTGATCGACCAAATCCAAGTTGTCCACAGGCCACACCAGCATCAGCTGTTCCCCAAAGGTCATCGCACACAGTGCCCCATGCATTGCTGTTGCAAATCTCTACACGACCTTCAAGATTGCTTGTTCCACCAACAAGCCTGATGTCACCATTTGCACAGACAGCTGACACATCTGTGTACAAAGATCGTGGAGGAGGGCACATAATCAACTGATGGGGGTTATGCAGTCAATGAATTAAGTACATGCTTAGTGAAATCTCGTGAGAAGTCTCAGCGTACAGTTGCCCCTACTCATACCCTCATGTGGTAACAGACAATGAAAAATGGTGGTAGCACACAAAGGCTATGTATTCACATCATTAGCACACAAGCTGCAGGTTTGCATATTGCCGAGGCTATAAATAACGGCAGCCTCTCCAGTTTCAATTCATTCATACCCTTGGGCATTACAGACATGTATCACCCTCGCAAATTTCGTTTCGCGCTACCCACCTGACCATAAATTTCCTATGGAAGATGTGCCATTAACACCATTGTGACATCGTATGCATACTTCACTGACACTAGCACTCTACAGCAGAAAACCCATGACACAACCTTAGCAGTGTTCAATAACATACTTTGACATCTGACACTGGCATCTTCAGAATGGCCACAATTGTGAATACCAACTCCACTGTTAGGGCAGTCAAAAAGTCTGGTCTCGGAGCCTCCACAAGCTACATTGTCCAGCAGGATGGGTCCAGTTCCCTGCCCAAATGCAGCAAAGGAGAGGGCTGTTGCACCTGTGAGGAAAATGTGAATTATGTATGTGATACATCCAATGCTCACATGCATGCTAAAATACTGTATAAAGTTACCTGTTGTTGAGAATCCCAGCTGTCGGCAGGTCACAGTAGCATCAGTATTATCCCATGAGTCATCACACACTGTCCCCCATTGGCTGTTGTTGCAGACCTCCACTCGACCCTCAAGATTGTTTGTCCCACCAACAAGCCTGATGTCTCCAGTTGTACAAACTGAGCAGGAAATATGAAATTCAGCATGTAAACTGTAAACTGTGTGTGCTGAATACCACTCATTAATGTTTGAATATAATACTCTAATTTCATACTACAGGTGACTCCAGCATCTTCTGCTGATCTCTGACTCTAGCCATACCAATAGCACATACCCACTCACAAATGTAATTTCCTACTCACTCAGACAGGTGACTCCAGCATCTTCAGAGTGGGCACAGTTGTGAATGCCAATACCACGGTTGGGGCAGTCCACGAGTCTGGTTTCATTTCCACCACACTGTACATCGTCCAGGAGGATGGCTCCAGTTCCCTGGCCAAAGAAGGCCTGGGAACGAGCAATTGCACCTGCAATTGAAAGTAACATCAGTTGACAAGATTGTGAAAGCAGTTGCACCCAGCCTCGTTCCAAATGCGGCCCTTATTTGGGCAGTTGCTCCTGTGAACAATAATGCAGTGTCATTTGGCCACAGAATGTGTTTTCCAAAACTAACGTGATTTTTTATTGTCTCATGCGAGGATGTAATTGCCCCCCCCCCCCCCCCCCCCCCCCCCCACCCCTGAGTAGTTGATATCAAAACACTCATCTTGTGGTACAAAATTACTACTGACCTGATCGACCAAATCCAAGTTGTCCACAGGCCACACTTGCATCAGCTGCTCCCCAAGAGTCATCACACACAGTGCCCCATGCATTGCTGCTGCAAATCTCCACACGACCTTCAAGATTGCTTGTTCCACCAACAAGCCTGATGTCACCATTTGTACAGACAGTTGACACATCTGTGTACAATGATAGTGGAGGAGTCAATTTATTTACCAAATTAAGTATACAGCCCACAGTTAATATAGTGCAAACGTGCCAGGTGTTTGTGTTCCAAGATCAATGGCATTTACTCTCTTGTATGAGTGGGCAGAGTTGCAGGTTTGCATAATGCAAGAGGCTGTAAGTAATGTCAGCCTCTCCAGTTTCAATTCAATCACTACCCTTGGGCGTTATAGGCATTTATCATACACCTACGTTTGAATAATGTACAGCAGTCAATGGAAAAGTCTGGTACGCAAATGCAGTTGATAAAAACCCGTCTGTAGGTCACGTAAAAAATCCGTTTTAGTACTGCTGGTCACGCGAGAAATCCGTATTATGTACAGTAAGTCACGTGCGCTACAGCAACTCTGTGATAGTTTCGTGTCAGAGACTAGTCTGGGGCAGCTAGACCCTCGCACGGGAAGGAGGGTCTGGAATCAAAACTATATGCGGTTTTGTTGCTGGGGAATCTAATTAGCGTTCGTGAATACATTTTAAGGATCGTGAATACATTTATACACGCAGCCAACACTTAGGCTTCAGTTCAAACCACAGGAAGTAATGCCGTAGTGATAGCTGGTTCTGCAATCTGATTGGGGCTTCACTCATGGTTGCAGCGCGACAAAAATGTATATAGGTTTGATTCCAGACCCTCCTTCCCGTGCGAGGGTCTGGCTGCGCCACACTAGACAGAGACTACCTGGACTAGCTGGTACTAACTACCTTTTGGGCTCCTGAAGAGGGCTGACTTACATCTCGATACTTCCGGAAGTCGAGGTTGAACTCATTCGTATACTCCATTTCAAATGGACCGTACAACTGCCCAGCGTGGACCGACCGTACAGCTGCCAGTTATCGGCGTGGCTCCGCCTTGGGCTTGGTACGCAGGCCTTCTCGCCCAAGCGTTTGAAGCTTGCTGTACTAACGCGAAGGGTTGGCAAACAGAAATGAAAATATTGTCGCCATGAGCAAGCTATGGCAACGCGCATTCGCTACGTTCATTGGTAGAGGAAATTCCAGGTTTGTATGATAAAATCAGTATCACCATAGTACCAAGCTATACCGGAAACATATCACTCGTTTGTCGCCTTTGGCATTGTTACTCGTGGTTCGCACTCGTAACAATACTACGGCAACAAACTCGTGATATTTTCCGGTATAGCTTGGTACTATGGTGATACTTATATAGTATCACCAATACAAAATTTAGTCTCGCGCGACTATAAATTTCCCTTGGGTGATATGCCGTTAACACCATCGTGAAAGGTAGACATCCCATGCAGACACTAGCACTCTACAGCAGAAAACCCATGATACAACCTTAGTAGTGTTCAATAACATACTTTGACATCTGACACTGGCATCTTCAGAATGGACACAATTGTGAATACCAACTCCACTGTTAGGGCAGTCAAAAAGTCTGGTCTCGGAGCCTCCGCAGGCCACATTGTCCAGCAGGATGGGTCCAGTTCCCTGCCCAAATGCAGCAAAGGAGAGGGCTGTTGCACCTGTGAGGAAAATGTGAAATATGCATGTGATACATACAATGTTCACATGCACGCCAAAATACTGAATAAAAAGACCTGTTGTTGAGAATCCCAGCTGTCGACAGGCCACAGTAGCATCAGTATTATCCCATGAGTCATCACACACTGTCCCCCATTGGCTGTTGTTGCAGACCTCCACTCGACCCTCAAGATTGTTTGTCCCACCAACAAGCCTGATGTCTCCAGTTGTACAAACTGAGCAGGAAATATGAAATTCAGCATGTAAACTGTAAACTGTGTGTGCTGAATACCACTCACTAATGTTTGAATATAATACTCTAATTTCATACTACAGGTGACTCCAGCATCTTCTGCTGATATCTGACTCTAGCCATACCAATAGCACATACCCATTCACAAATGTAATTTCGTACTCACCCTGACAGGTGACTCCAGCATCTTCAGAGTGGGCACAGTTGTGAATGCCAATACCACGGTTGGGGCAGTCCACGAGTCTGGTTTCATTTCCACCACACTGTACATCATCCAGGAGGATGGCTCCAGTTCCCTGGCCAAAGAAGGCCTGGGAACGAGCAATTGCACCTGCAATTGAAAGTAACATCAGTTGACAAGATTGTGAAAGCAGTTGCACCCAGCCTCGTTCCAAATACGGCCCTTATTTGGGCAGTTGCTCCTGTGAACAATAATGCAGTGTCATTTGGCCACAGAATGTGTTTTCCAAAACTAACGTGATTTTTTATTGTCTCATGCGAGGATGTAATTGCCCCCCCCCCCCCCCCCCCCCCCCCACCCCTGAGTAGTTGATATCAAAACATTCATCTTGTGGTATAAAATTACTACTGACCTGATCGACCAAATCCAAGTTGTCCACAGGCCACACTTGCATCAGCTGCTCCCCAAGAGTCATCACACACAGTGCCCCATGCATTGCTGTTGCAAATCTCAACACGACCTTCAAGATTGCTTGTTCCACCAACAAGCCTGATGTCACCATTTGCACAGACAGCTGACACATCTGTGTACAAAGATCGTGGAGGAGGGCACATAATTAACTGACGGGTGTTATGCAGTCAATGAATTAAGTACATGCTTAGTGAAATCTCACGAGAAGTCTCAGCGTACAGTTGCCCCTACTCATACCCTCATGTGGTTACAGACAATGAAAAATGGTGGTAGCACACAAAGGCTATGTATTCACATCATTAGCACACAAGCTGCAGGTTTGCATATTGCCGAGGCTATAAATAACGGCAGCCTCTCCAGTTTCAATTCATTCATACCCTTGGGCATTACAGACATGTATCACCCTCGCAAATTTCGCGCTACCCACCTGACCATAAATTTCCTATGGAAGATGTGCCATTAACACCATTGTGACATCGTATGCATACTTCACTGACACTAGCACTCTACAGCAGAAAACCCATGATACAACCTTAGTAGTGTTCAATAACATACTTTGACATCTGACACTGGCATCTTCAGAATGGCCACAATTGTGAATACCAACTCCACTGTTAGGGCAGTCAAAAAGTCTGGTCTCGGAGCCTCCACAAGCTACATTGTCCAGCAGGATGGGTCCAGTTCCCTGCCCAAATGCAGCAAAGGAGAGGGCTGTTGCACCTGTGAGGAAAATGTGAATTATGTATGTGATACATCCAATGCTCACATGCATACTAAAATACTGTATAAAGTGACCTGTTGGTGAGAATCCCAGCTGTCGACAGGCCACAGTAGCATCAGTATTATCCCATGAGTCATCACACACTGTGCCCCATTGGCTGTTGTTGCAGACCTCCACCCGACCCTCAAGACTGTTTGTCCCACCAACAAGCCTGATGTCTCCAGTTGTACAAACTGAAAAAGAAATATGAAATTCAGCATGTAAACTGCAAACTGTAAACTATGCGCACTGAATACCGTTTCTGAAACTCTCATGTAATCTTCCTTGCATGTAGGTACATTGAAGGGACATTTTCTTCAGTGTTCAAACTAACAGCAGATCGATCAATAGTTTAGAGCAAGTTTCAATCTTTCTTTTCTCGGATTCCTCAGACCATCACTAGAGTGTTTGTACCTTCTGTCAACTTGCCCTCATAACCATCCTGTGCTGATCTCTGATTCTAACCATACCTAGCACCCTCTCATTAATGTATTTTCCTACTCACTCAGACAAGTGACTCCAGCATCTTCAGAGTGAGCACAGTTGTGAATGCCAATACCATTGTTGGGGCAGTCCACAAGTCTGCTTTCAGTGCCACCACACTGCACATCATCCAGGAGGATGGCTCCAGTTCCCTGACCAAAGAAGGCTGCTGTGCGGGCAATTGCACCTGCAAAGAATAACAATTAATCATGTTGTCATATTTTGATTTGTGGGCACTTGAGCTGTCTTTGGAAAAAGAGACTTAAGAAACAAAAATGGTACGATCGATCTGTTGAAAAGTGTTATGATGCAGATATCTACCTCATTTCAGTTTCGAAAATAACCTAAGATAAGATGCACAAAATGTCACCTGTTCATTGTCTATGGGTATGGAACAGCCCCCCCCCCCCCCCCCCCCCCCCCCCCCCAACATTATGTACCTGAATCTGAGGTCTATTTGCCTGCATGCATGCATCGGAGTAGTTGGTATCAAAACAGACAACTTCTTGACTGCTGACCTGATCGACCAAATCCAAGTTGTCCACAGGCCACACTTGCATCAGTTGCTCCCCAAAGGTCATCACACACAGTGCCCCATGCATTGCTGTTGCAAATCTCCACTCGACCCTCAAGACTGTTTGTCCCTCCAACAAGCCTGATGTCTCCAGCTGTACAGACTGAGAAGGAAATATGAAATTCAGCATGTAAACTGTAAGCTGGGTGCTGAATACCAATCATTAATGTTTGAAAACTGTAATTTCATACTCACTCAGACAGGTGACTCCAGCATCTTCAGAGTGAGCACAGTTGTGAATGCCAATACCGCTGTTGGGGCAGTCCACAAGTCTGGTTTCATTTCCACCACACTGCACATCATCCAGGAGGATGGCTCCAGTTCCCTGGCCAAAGAAGGCCTGGGAACGAGCAATTGCACCTGCAATTGAAAGTAACATCAGTTGACGAGATTGTGCTAGCAGTTGCACCCACCCTCATTCCAAATGTGGCCCTTATTTGGGCAGTTGCTCCTGTGAACAATAATGCAGTGTCATTTGGCCACAGAATCTGTTTTCCAAAACTAACGCGATTGTTTATTGTCTCATGCGAGGATGTAATTGCCCCCCCCCCCCCCCCCCCCCCCCCCCCCCCCCCCCCCCACCCCTCCCCTATGCCTGCAACTGAGTAGTTGATATCAAAACACTCATCTTGTGGTACAAAGTAAACTACTGACCTGATCGACCAAATCCAAGTTGTCCACAGGCCACACTTGCATCAGCTGCTCCCCAAGAGTCATCACACACAGTGCCCCAAGCATTGCTGTTGCAAATCTCAACACGACCTTCAAGATTGCTTGTTCCACCAACAAGCCTGATGTCACCATCTGCACATACTGACGCACCTGTGCACAATAATGACAGAGGAGAGTACATAACTGCATGAAGGGTATCAGACAGCCAATGTATGTAGTACACATTTGGTCAAGTGTGCTGGAATCAACTGTTAGATTACTAAATGACATAATGAGAAGCCTCGTTGTGCAGTTGGCCTGAGTTCCAACAGTAGAGCATGGACAGTAGGAGCTCTAGAGACATACTTTGACAGGTGACTCCTGCATCTTCAGAGTGGGAGCAATCATGAACACCAATTGGATTAGAGGAGCAGTCCACAAGTCGTGTTTCAGTTCCAGCACATGCCACCTGGTCCAGGAGGATGGCTCCAGTTCCCTGGCCAAAGAAGGCCCTTACCTGGGCAGTTGCTCCTGTGAAAAATAATGCAGTGTCACATGGTATTCCTCATAACAAAAGTACTAAATTGCCACTTGCTTATTGTCTGGTGGGGATACGTAACTCCCCCCCCCCCCCCCCCCCAACCAATTATGCAACAGGTCTATTTTGCCTGTATCTGACTATTCGGTACCAAAACAGTCAACTTATCTTACGCAAAGTAGAGCTAGAGTCAAAACCTGATTGAGCAAATCCAAGTTGTCCACAGGCCACACTTGCATCAACTGCTCCCCAAGAGTCATCACACACAGTGCCCCAAGCATTGCTGTTGCAAATCTCAACACGACCTTCAAGATTGCTTGTTCCACCAACAAGCCTGATGTCACCATCTGCACATACTGACGCACCTGTGCACAATAATGACAGAGGAGAATACATAACTGCATGAAGGGTATCAGACAGCAAATGTAGCTATGAAGTACACATTTGGTCAAGTGTGCCGGAATCAACTCTTAGATTACTAAATCAAATGTAATGAGAAGCCTCGTTGTTCAGTTGGCTTTCCATGCCTGAGTTCCAACAGCTAGTAGAACATGGACAAAAGGAGCTCTAGAGACATACTTTGACAGGTGACTCCTGCATCTTCAGAGTGGGAGCAATCATGAACACCAATTGGATTAGAGGAGCAGTCCACAAGTCGTGTTTCAGTTCCAGTACATGCCACCTGGTCCAGGAGGATGGCTCCAGTTCCCTGGCCAAAGAAGGCCCTTACCTGGGCAGTTGCTCCTGTGAAAAATAATGCAGTGTCACATGGTATTCCTCATAACAAAAGTACTAAATTGCCACTTGCTTATTGTCTGGTGGGGATACGTAACTGTCCCCCCCCCCCCCCCCCCCCCCCCCCCTCCCCCCCCAACCAATTATGCAACAGGTCTATTTTGCCTGCATCTGACTATTCGGTACCAAAACAGTCAACTTATCTTACGCAAAGTAGAGCTAGAGTCAAAACCTGATTGAGCAAATCCAAGTTGTCCACAGGCCACACTTGCATCAACTGTTCCCCAAGAGTCATCACACACAGTTCCCCATGCATTGCTGTTGCAAATCTCCACACGACCCTCAAGATTGCTTGTTCCACCAACAAGCCTGATGTCACCATCTGCACATACTGACACACCTGTGCACAATAATGACAGAGGAGAATACATAACTGCATGAAGGGTATCAGACAGCCAATGTAGCTATGAAGTACACATTTGGTCAAGTGTGCCGGAATCAACTGTTAGATTACTAAATCAAATGTAATGAGAAGCCTCGTTGTTCAGTTGGCTTTCCATGCCTGAGTTCCAACAGCTAGTAGAACATGGACAAAAGGAGCTCTATAGACATACTTTGGCAGGTGACTCCTGCATCTTCAGAGTGGGAGCAATCATGAACACCAATTGGATTAGAGGAGCAGTCCACAAGTCGTGTTTCAGTTCCAGTACATGCCACCTGGTCCAGGAGGATGGATCCAGTTCCCTGGCCAAAGAAGGCCCTTAGCTGGGCAGTTGCTCCTGTGAAAAATAATGCAGTGTCGCATGGTCTTGAAGATCACAACACTAAATGCCACTTGTTTATTGTCTCTTTTGGGTATGTAACTGCCCCCCCCCCCCCCCCCCCCCCCCCCCCCCCCCCCAACCGTATATGCTCAACAAGGTCTCTTTTGCCTGCATCTGACCAGTTGATGGCAAAACAGTAAAACTTCTTATGCAAAGTAAAGTTCTGACCTGATTGAGCAAATCCAAGTTGTCCACAGGCCACACTTGCATCAACTGCTTCCCAAGAGTCATCACACACAGTGCCCCATGCATTGCTGTTGCAAATCTCAACACGACCTTCAAGATTGCTTGTTCCACCAACAAGCCTGATGTCACCATTTGCACATACTAATACACCTATGTACAAAGGAGAGTATATATGTAACTGAGACAGCCAATGCATCTAGTCAAATGTGCCGGGTAACTGTGAAAATACTTAGAATGAAATGTACTGAAAAGTCTCATTGTACAGCTGCCCCTAATCCTACATAGGTTGCATCACAGTACTGAAAACAGGAGAACGTATATATACCATGCGTGGCTATGTACTGACAACAGTATAGTCAAACTCATCGTTAAATGTATATAGCTGTGTTTAAAATACCATCATACATTCAAACTTGACATCTGACACAAACATCTTCAGCACGTTAACGTTCATAGGAGAAAACTCAGTCTTACAACCTATACAAATATAGCCAACATACTTTCACATCTGACACCGGCATCTTCAGAATGGGCACAATTGTGAATGCCAACTCCATTGTTAGGGCAGTCAAAAAGTCTGGTTTCAGAGCCACTGCAGGCCACATTGTCCAGCAGGATGGGTCCAGTTCCCTGCCCAAATGTAGCACGAGAGAGGGCTGTTGCACCTGTGAGAAAAACGTAATTCAGTACTCAGTACTTGCAATAGAAGTGCAATCCAAATTTTCAGAACCACAATGACAATTATGATTACCTGTTGGAGAGAATCCCAGCTGTCGACAGGCTACACTAGCATCATTAGCATCCCATGAGTCATCACACACGGTGCCCCATTGGTTGCTGTTGCAGACCTCCACTCGACCCTCAAGACTGTTTGTCCCACCAACAAGCCTGATGTCTCCAGTAGTGCAAGCTGAGAGAATGTAAGCAAATTAGCAAAAGCTGTGCTGATGCCGTTGCTCGGACTCTCTTTCCTTACAGTGCCGGTAGGCGAATTGAGACAAGGGAAGGAGGAATGGGCAGAAATGATTGCACCCAAAATGCGCACAATATTTTATTAAGAATTGTGTAGCTAACTGTTAAACTGCCTCCTGTCGACACCGTAATAAGAAAATGTAGTATAAATCTTTGGAAGACAATGCTGTGATTGGACTGCCCCTGACACTAGCTATTGGATGCATATCTTAATCACTATAACATTATTGCTATAATGTAATACATTGCAGGAAGTAATAAATAGCTATCAATAAAGGTATTCAGAAAATGAATCCTTGGAAGCCGATGATGTGATTGGACGGCCCCTGACACTATTGTATGCATGTCCTAATCACTGAACCCTCCATTCAGGTGTGAAGTTGTCACTCTAAAATTGTTCAATCCTCGATCCTCAAATCCCAGACTTGGAACGGTTATTTTGCATATTATTGGAACTTAAATATTAAATTCATTGACGGTGATGATGAATAGTACGAGTTGTGCACATATTTTGCATAACACTGGCACTTAAACTTAATTCATTGATGGTACAAGTCATACAGATACTGTGTTGACCCCCAGCAGCTCTCCCATAAATCGCTAAGCTCTAGCAAGCATATGGTGCAATGCCCACGATGACAAGTGCAATATTTGGAGATCAAAATGTTAATGCTGACTGTAACCCAATTTCCAGTAGCTACTTAGGTCATGATCAGAAACATCAAGTTTTCTATAACCTATAGCTAGCCACCTTGATTATATGCATGAGGCGATTTTTAAATGTGACGTGTACACGAGCTACGATTCGTCAATAAGCACACTACTCAGTAAATTATGTGGGACTGTAACAAAATGCCACTTTGTTGTTGTGTTACCATAATAAGCAAGATTGTACACTAGTATGCTGGATATCAACACTAGAAGTCTAACTGAGGAACGCAATATTCCATGTGGCCGAAGGCTGAGTGGAATATTGCATTCCAAGGGTAGTAATAAATCTGATATCCAACGCAGTAGCTAGCATGCAAAACTATATTCAGAACTTTAGCAATCATACACTGATAGCTAGCTACTAGCTTTGTTAAAAAGAAAATGGTATATCTATGCTGCAAAATACAGTATACAACACGACAACAATATTGACAACAAACTTGTTATGTAGCTGGCTAACATTGTTTATGCTAGCTAGCTAGCTATTGTATAGTAATAAAGTCATCAATGACATGATCTTTTATTCAACACACGTAGCTACACGAATAATCACTATTGTGTAATGATGAACAGTCTTACAATTTCCCACCGTCAGTATTTGATCATTTGTACCATACAAAATACAGCATACTGCAAGCGATCAACAACTGCTGGTGGGAATGACTTGGGAACGAGGCCAGCTACACTCCGTATAGCTAGCTCGCTATAATTTCACTTTTCAGTTTATACCGTGGCTTACTCTGCTGCGTTGTAAGCAAAGGAAGGCTGCACAGCTCCAGGAAGACACAAACGGCTACGAAGGACCTCATGCTTCTGTCTCGTACTCAAAAAAACCCTGCGCTTCTGGAAGATTTCGTATACTTCCGCATATGGCTGTCGTGTACATAGCAGCCCCACCCCCACGCGCGCTAAATTCTTTTACCATCTTGGGTCACAATGACGATGCCAACCTGAGCCGTGTTGTCAATGTACTTTCTTGGGAGGCCAGCTGTCGGAGAGCTCAACAGCTGGATCTAAATCTCTCTACCTTCACCCACCTTCTTATGGTTGTGATCTGATAACATAATGCATGTTGCAGCCTGATACCATTATTCTCCTGCAGGGGTTAGCTAGAACCACGTGGAATTAAGGTAGTATGAGTGGCATTGTGTACTTCCCCTTGACCTTCTGGTTTTGAAAGCACAGTACCAGCATATGACGTGCTGAGGTGGAATACCATGGTTGTGTCCACTGAGTCTGAGGTGCAGAATATCATGCAGGCGCTCCTGAGATTGCATGTGCCTGAGACTACGATGCATGTGCCACTTCCATGGCATAGATTGGCACAGATAGGTACGGTGGCCTTGGTTGCACAATTAGTGAACAGATTGGAGTATAATATAACTGCTTACATCTGCTCCTTTCTTGCAAGAATGGGCAGGATGATGACTTTGTGCTTAATAAACATCCCATTGTCAAGTTTATTCACGATGACATCATATGAAATCCATCACATTATGTGTGACCATGTACTGGGTATATTCATACATGCATAATCATGTAGGAGAGACACGACCCACATGCATTGTTTACTTGAACTTTGACCTGATTGTATTGGGCAGATATATAATATAGCCCATTGAAACCCTCATGGATATGTAATTGTAAAGAAAATTCATAGCCAAGCATTGCATCATGAGTGTATAGTTGGCCTTGTAAGGCTCACAAGACAATTGAGCACTGGATCAACAACACAATAAGGGGTCTGATTGTCAATTGTTGGACTTCACACGGCAGGAGAACTTTGATGACAACGTTTCGATCAGTCTGTGCTGATCTTCCTCAGGTCAATACAGAGTTTCCTAACTTCAATCAGGACCAGGATTTTTTTAGGGACAAGATGACAACATTATGTAGCTAGCTGATACACAACAGAATGAGCTGCTCTACAGCTACAATATTACACTCCTGGTAGGGGAAAAATTGTGCCGCGTAAATAATTAATTAATTAATATAATGTTTGAGTACTTAGGCTTGGCCTACAGAAATTCTGACTACACCGTGGTGATCGCTATAATGCCCTGACCTGAATGTAAAAAGTTGGTGTTGAAACTCACCTTGGTGGTGGAGATATGAGCGCTTTTGTCTCGCCGTGGCTGCCATTGCTCGAGCGCTCTCTTCGACTTCCGGTGGCAGTACCGTTCTTAGGAAAGGCACACGAAGATTCTGACCACACGGCCGTGATCGCTGTCGTTCACTGACGCTTGCATGCCAAAACTCACCGTGCTGGTGAAGTTGTGAGTGCCGTAATAATGTCTTGTCTTCCTTTTGGTCGCCATTGCTCGCGATCGTGGTTGCCACGTGGCATGTGCGTTAATTGGAACGAATTACAATACTTAGCTCGTGCTACGGCGAGTCGCAATCGAGGTTGCATCGCGGCTACCAGGAGTGCGGTTGCCCCTCGTTAAAAGGGGGATAATAAATAAACACAAAGCAAAACAAAACAGCTAACACAATATACAACTTCATGCAACTAATTATAAGTTACATTGGAGAAACTAGAGTGTAGACTGAACTGCTTTATTTGGATTCACTGAAATCAAAATAATCAGCATTCATGGATCCTTTTGGCTTCTCTGGGGCCACATCATAGTCATTCATGGCTCTTCCTGGCCTCTCTGGGGCCGCTTCGTAGTCATTTGAGGCAGGGAAAGAACTAGACAGTTCAGATTCAGTCATTTTGTACTCTTCCTGAAAAAGTGGGTTTTCCACCATTCCGATTCCTGACTGGTCTCTGTCTGAAACAATCCTACATAGGATGAAGAGGCATTTAGTGGTCATGAATTGTGTGAAGCAGTTTTCATAACATCATGAATTCGTGAACTTATTCCCTGTATACACAGAACTTTGACAATCTTAAGCTACCCTGATTGTGCTAGCAAAACGTTTTCACCTCATACTGCAGTATTACAGGGATAGGGCACTGCAGCTCCCAAGCTAACCTGAAGGACTTCATCCTGGAGCTCTTCCACCACAGCATGATCACTGCAGCCACGGCAATGACGATGATCAGGACAAGGATGGCAGCTACAACACCGATGATCCACAGGTTGGACGGACCAGCTGGGGACACGGATGACGTTACACAGTCTTCGTTGTCACACAGCATAGCTCCCAGTACACGTAGGGTTTCGGTATTCAATCGGACACTGTTCGTCTGTTCAGCCCACTGAATGACACCATTGGCTACGGTGCTGCTGTCAATGTTACCAGTCCCAGCGACATTAGCTCGGAAGAGAACGGTAGTGGGATCTTGGGGATCGCAAACCCATCTGCCACTAATGATGTGGTCTTGGGTCACGTTACAGCTGCATATAAACTTCAGGCTGGTTGCCAGCTGTTCAGTCAGAGCTGCCATCTTCACAGTGCCAAGGATAGTCTAGTATATGTGGGAAGATGCACATGATAATCCTCCACCCAATTAGCATATAATTGTTAGCTACTAGGAATACGTCATGTTTCGTGTGCATGCCGCATGCGTACTTGTGACCTAACCATGTGCTTACGTGATCTAGTTAGTGTACACCCGAGATGAAAAAGTCGATTTCGCTCACTGCTCAACTCCACATGTAGGTGCTCTAGCTCTGCAAGTCCTGAAGGGCCTGCTCGCTTGTACCCTAGCCTCTGGCTAAGCAAGAGTATTGTGGAGTTGTGGCATAAACAAATGTCGGCTGCGCTCACTCTTCGACTCCATATGTAGATGCTCGAGCTCTGCAAGCCATAGAGGCCCCACTCTCGTCCACTGATCAGAGTCTCAAGGTCGCACAGTGGAGTACTCGCGCCTAATAAAACTCAATTGGCGGCAGGAAACCCGCAAGTGTTACCAACATTCCTGAGCGTGACAGGTACCGTACATACATCGTGTGAAATAGATCCCCCATTCAGAGCCTCATGCCAATTGATGCACTCAGTAATTATGTGAGAATTTCATTGGTACTGTATTGTGTAAACAGAGAAAATGGCGATGAAACCATATCCAATGAAACACTAAATGAGTAAACTACTTCCAAATGCAACTGTAGATGACAAGTTAGGCTTCATCAGGATAAAAAAAGAACACTGCATGGCTAAATAGAAATTGCCAAATGCTCAAAGGGGTGGCATTCGATCTTGAAATAAGCCATTCCATTTTGCAAATTTTGCAAAGGCTGATGGTTCATTGGCCTCACATTGACTAATATGTGGCAGTTAATTAGCCTCGTTCCCAGTCCCACGCCAAGCTTTTTCGTCGCTTGCAGTACGCGACGAAAAGCTGGGTGTGGGACTGGGAACGAGGCTAGCAGTTAATAATAACTGCAGAGAAGGAAGGATCATGGTGTGAAACTTAAGAAGCAGCAAGCAACCTCTGATCAACAGTGGCTTAGCTTCAATGTTAAGCTGCAACCCATCAACTGGGTCTGGAAACAAGACCACCCAACACCACGCAGCTAAAACGTAACTGGGACCCTGTGAATTCATAGTACAGTTGCTACTTAGCTATAATATAATAGCTTACGATCCAAGACTGGCATTGTGTAACATCAGATAAGGTAATCTGGATGAGAGTCGTTGCCACGTCTGTAGAATAGATAACAGACAAATAGAATTCACAACTCTTCTAATTTCAACTAGCAAATTAACAGATGACCATTGTCTGACTAGCTGGTCTCATTCTCAAAGACCAACTGCATGGACCTATCCCAATCCCATTCTCGGGCCGTCCAGTGGTTGGTAATCTGAAGTGTAGCAAAATGGAAGTACGAGCTTTTCCTTATGTACACTGAAAGACAAGAGTGGCCGGCCTGAAGCTCAGGTAATGCTTGGAGGTCACTTGGGGATTCACCTGTGTACTAACTGCAATGATTAGTTGTAAGAATTACTTGAGTTGTGAAGTCCCCTCCCTTCCTCTCGGGCATTTACATGCACAACTACTAGCTTCTTCCCATGTTGATTTCTCTGTGGATCTAGTCTTTATCAGTGGCGCTCCTTTGCTTTATCAGTCCTCTTTTGCTCCTTCATGACCCCTCCTTACTAACTAGCTGCCGCTACGTACGTTGCAACTCCTGGCCTGGCCTCCTCAGCTCGCAATACCATGCGTTGCCTGAAACCAAATGGCTTGGGAACGAGACCACGATCTAGTATACCGTACCCTCTGTGTACGTACGACATCGTACGTATTATGTTGCGTGAGCGAAATTTGAAGAAACGGAACCACATGGCGGCCTCGGGACCTGCAATCCTCGTATATACATCTGGAACTTGCAGGTTCGTGCGTATTGATCAGCACTACGCGCCTCTGTACACTGCCTCCAGTGGCGTGTAATTGTCCTGTTGTATATTGGCTGCCATGCACCCCCCCCCCCCCCCCCCCCCCCCCCCCCTTTCATAAATCCTGTATCCGCCCCTGTTTATTGCACATGAGATTAAGCACCTGGACTTGTACGTAGCCATTGGAAGAAGAAGAATGACTACCCAGTTAGCTAGCTATACATACGTACATATTGTTCACATTGTCACCTCTGTGTATGGCAGGATGGAGTGGGCGTGAGAGTAGTCCTAGACCTACAAACACAGGTGGACAACTTACTTGGAATTGTTCCTGGAGTGCTGTAGGGCCCGGTTCCGGCACTAGTAGTGGCAGCAACAGCCACACAGTATCCACGACTGGGATTTAGTCCAGTGATAACGAGGGAAGTGGTGGAAGCTGTGCTAGGCATAGCAGTCCAGGTGCTAGCATCTGAGGCTGAGCAGTCTTCGCTCTGAGATGTCATGGACCGGTACTTCACGGAGTAAGAGGTGACCTGTCCTCGGGCGACTGCAAGGCTTAGAGGCATCCATGTCACTTCTGCTGTAGAGTCACTGGTTCGGACAGCACTACTGATGGTAGGACCAGCAGAGGGCACTACAAAATCGCAAGGGAGATAGTTCTCAATGCTAGATAGGAATGGTGTAACAGTGCCCCAGTTAGTTAAAGCCTATAAGACAAATTGTTTCTTTGTGTATGCTCAGTCAGAGAGTGTTTATCCTTTTCACCCACATTGCATATGCATCCCAAAATCTCATAATTTGATTTTCAGCAGTCCACTTTAAATAATTCATCCATGCAATAAATTTTCACGGACATACATTGTCGTAGACTCCTAATATCCTTTTCTAGAGAGCATCTACCACTTTAGAGACCATCTAATAGTCACTGTACGTACCTACAGGTTTTTAGTTGAAAACATAAACTACTCCAAAATAGATTAAAACAACCCAGTGCTGGTGAGAAGGTTAACAACTTACGTGGTGCAGGCATGGGGGACGGTGTTGCCACAGGTGCAGTTCGAGTACTGGATACTACATGGAGGGGATATGCAATGAAATCAGCACAAATGAACTTACAGCAATAGTGACATACTGTACTAGTAGTATCACTGTACGTATTGGACCAACTGATTGGCAGTCATTGCACCAATGCAACCAAAATTATTATATAATAGTTGTTGAACAATTTGTGATTACAGATGGAATTTTGATCAGCAATAGATTATTTGCTCAGCTACTTCCCACTCATTCATGAATTCTAGGGCGCATGATGACATCATCATCATAGCCGAGCATAGCGTAGTAGAACATTAGGCATGGGTATAAAGGGACCTTCCAGAACATCTGGGGCTACAAGCAAGACACAATCGGGGAGCAGCAGCTGAAGTAGACGCAATCATGGATCCAGAGCAGCAGCTGAAGTGGACACAATCTGGGAGCTGCTCAGCAGCTCATGCGGATGCAATGAGGGAGGTGGAGACCTCTGAAACATATCTACATGTGGTGTATATCTGATTGAAATGACAACTGTGCTGCACTGCGGTGCACTAATTAATGCAAGCGGAGGTGAGAGTTCGTCAGACCTCTGCACAGAGAGCAGCCCAGCATCAGACTGCTCACATAGGATAGAATGATCGAGGGCGAGAGAGCATGATGACATCATCCTCATAGCTGAGCATAATGCAAGCGGAGGTGAGAGTTCGTCAGACCTCTGCACAGAGAGCAGCCCAGCATAAGACTGCTCGCATAGGATAGAATGATCGAGGGCAAGAGAGCATGATGACATCCAAGTATTCTTTGCGGAGTTTGAAGTTAACAGGTTGCAGTAAAGTATAAAGGTTGTGCACCACTAGACCAGTCTAATCCCTCCCCCGTACGCACAGACACATAGGAAACATGGGTAGAGCGATCTCCGAAACCAAGTTGATGGATAAATGGGCAGCATCAAAGCGTACACAAGTTTCAGCTATACTTTGCATCAAACTGCTCCCTCTGCTTGAAAATGCCCTAAAACTCAATTTTAAGGCCCTCTACTAAACTGAAAATTTGGACCCTCACCAAGGCCCCACCCACACTCTGACCCCATCATCAATACACACACAAAACAGGCCCCAAAACTACGCATGGATTTACCACCTGCTCTCCTCACTTGCAGGCTACAGCCCAAAACTCACTGCCGCCCTCAAAAACAGAGGTTTGGCTACCCTAGGCTTTCAAAAAAAATTCCACGCACACCAGCTAAAACCGACTCAAGCCAAGGGCACTCTTCAAAAGGTCAACCTACCCCTTGCAAAACTAGGGATGCTTTTCCACGTTCACCTCTCGGTTACAGAGTTTTAGCCACACATCTACTCCCTCTCACCAGCCCAGTCCAGCTACCAAACCAGACAAATTCGCCCTGACATGAAAATGGGCAGGGCCTGTAATGCCGAAAGGTCAACCCTCTAGAGTACCTTGGCCAGGGAGCTGTCGGATGCTGTTCACTTTCCAGGCTGTTCTTTGGCCACTTCAGCAGACCCACAAACATTCCTGCTCATTCCGCCTAGCTATTCACACTCAGATAGCCCATTGCTACATCCAATAAGCTAGAATAGCTCCTTACTTAAAAAAAAAAGTGTTGTAACAAATCTTCAAAGTACCGCACGGCCACATCAGAGTACCGATTTGAAACTTGAAAGGGCCGCTAGCCACATCAAAGAGAGAAGCCCCCCTTGTTTATTCCGGTTGCCGCCATGGGTAGCTAAACGTAAACAGATTAATAACTCTATATAACTCGTATGCGAGTGACGTCATCTATTCATGAGATTCAAGATTCAAGATTCAAGATTCATTCATTGCGACTGACCAGTGAGGTATGCGCGTAATTTGCAACAGGAAACACACAAACACACAAACACACGTGCACAACTCCAGTTCAGGCAAATTACTCTGCAACACTTCAGCTTCGGCTCGACCCGTGGCTGTCGGCAGCATGTACCGAAGGGGCTACCCGTCCCACCATGACAGATGAGCACGACTCGGTAGTGAGCATTAGTCCCGCCTGCCACGTGCACATGTCTAGTGGCCATAGGCCTGGTCAAAAAGTTCAGCATAGCAGTCTTCTGCCTCAGTGGAATATCGATGAATTGTCTGCTCAGAGGGGTGTCTTGAAACATAAACACACACACAACTTCAGTTAAGGCAAATGTCTCTGCATCACTTCAGCTTTGGCCCGACCCATGGCTGTCGACAGCATGTACTGAAGGGGCTACCCATCCCACCATGACTGGTGAGTACGACTCGGTAGCTAGTGAGCATTAGTCCCGCCTGCCACGTGTATACATGTCTAGCGGCCACAGGCCTGGTCAAAAAGTTCAGCATAGCACTTTACTGCCTCCATTCGATTATCGATGAATGTCTGCTCAGAGAATGGTGTCCATGAGCAAAATTGCGCGATTTCGCCGATGTCATGCTTCCTACCTTAATACCTGATTATGCACTGCACAAACATAATTCTTACCTGTTGATTGGCCCTGTACTCCTGTAGTGGAAACTGAGAGACTGGAAGCTGAGATGGAGGTGAGAGTAGACACTGGCGGGACAAGTGTGTTGGCAGTGGATAAAGGCTGGACCAGTGTAACCGTAGTTTTGGTGGTGGAAGTAGACGTGGGCTGGACCAGTGCGCTGGCAGTTGTACTGGAAGTAGATACAGGCTGGACCAGTGTACTGGTAGTCGTGGCAGTGGAAGTAGATACAGGCTGGACCAGTGTACCGGTAGTCGTGACGGTGGAAGTAGACGTGGCTTGGACCAGTGTGCTAGTAGTTGCAAAGATTGGAGTAGATACAGGCTGAACCAGTGCGCTGGTAGTTGTGATGGAAGTAGGTATGGGTTGGACCAGTATGCTGCTAGTTGTGGAGATGAAAATTGACGTGGGCTGGAGCAGTGTGCTAGTAGTTGCAAAGATTGGAGTAGATACGGGCTGAAGCAGTGCGCTGGTAGTTGTGATGGAAGTAGGTATGGGTTGGACCAGTATGCTGCTAGTTGTAGAGATAGAAGTGGACGTGAGCTGAACCAGTGTGCTAGTAGTTGCAAAGATTGGAGTAGATACAGGCTGAACCAGTGCGCTGGTAGTCGTGATGGAAGTAGGTATGGGTTGGACCAGTATGCTGCTAGTTGTGGAGGTGGAAGTAGACATGGGCTGAACCAGTGTGCTAGTAGTTGCAAAGATTGGAGTAGATACAGGCTGAACCAGTGCGCTGGTAGTCGTGATGGAAGTAGGTATGGGTTGGACCAGTATGCTGCTAGTTGTAGAGATGGTAGTAGACATGGGCTGGATCAGTGTGCTAGTAGTTGCAAAGATTGGAGTAGATACGGGCTGAACCAGTGTGCTGGTAGTCGTGATGGAAGTAGGTATGGGTTGGACCAGTATGCTGCTAGATGTAGAGATAGAAGTGGATGTGAGCTGAACCAGTGTGCTAGTAGTTGCAAAGATTGGAGTAGATACAGGCTGAACCAGTGCGCTGGTAGTCGTGATGGAAGTAGGTATGGGTTGGACCAGTATGCTGCTAGTTGTAGAGATGGAAGTAGACGTGGGCTGGACCAGTGTGCTGGTAGTCGTGATGGAAGTAGGTATGGGCTGGACCAGAATGCTGGTAGTTGTAGAGATGGAAGTAGACGTGGGCTGGACCAGTGCGCTTGTAGTCGTGATGGAAGTAGGTATGGGTTGGACCAGTATGCTGCTAGTTGTGGAGGTGGAAGTAGACATGGGCTGAACCAGTGTGCTAGTAGTTGCAAAGATTGGAGTAGATACAGGCTGAACCAGTGCGCTGGTAGTCGTGATGGAAGTAGGTATGGGTTGGACCAGTGTGCTGGTGGTTGTAGAGATGGAAGTAGACATGGGCTGGAGCAGTGAGCTGGTAGTTGTAAAGATTGGAGTAGATACGGGCTGAACCAGTGTGCTGGTAGTCGTGATGGAAGTAGGTATGGGCTGGACCAGTATGCTGCTAGTTGTAGAGATGGAAGTAGACGTAGGCTGAACCAGTGTGCTGCTAGTTGTAAAGAATGGAGTAGATGTGGGCTGAACCAGTGTAGTGGTAACTGCATGTAGACAGCAAAAGAAATACCAAAGGTCAGATTCTCTATCAAGCCTGATTTATCCATTGTAACACAGTATTGCAACAGGTTCAGAAAGCAACATCTCTGCAATAGCCATTAAGTTATGTGAAGCAATGTACTATAATGCACATTAAATAGTACTCTTGCACAAATGTATTAGACAATGATAGCGATACCAACATCATGCTTTGTAATACATACATACTTGTGGTACTGCAGCGGACACCAGCATCTTCGGAGTGTTCACAGTTATGTGAGCCAATTCCATTACTGCGACAGTCCACAAGTCGGCTCTCGGTACCAGTACATCGGACATTGTCCAGGAGGATGGACCCAGTGCCCTGACCAAAGAAGGCATTGGACAAGGCCTGTGCGTCTGTATGATGAAGTTATGATAAAAATAATGAAAAACAAAACAAGATGAATGGCCCAACGTAGGGAAACAAGTAAGGTAGGGATGGCAGCATGAAATGCTTCAGTAACTGCATGCCAGTGTTTCCCCACTTTTCCTTCTTTCCGCACTTCCATTCTGTATCTTGTTATTATGCTCTCATGACCATACAGTATACAACAGCGTTGAAACAAATTAATGGCAATGTAAGACCACTTTTATTATAGCAGCAGGTGCATGTTTGATCTGAAGTTTGCTATTTATCACAGACCAACAGAAGGCTGTCCTCTCAGAGTTCTTTCCTAGCTATTGAACTGTGTTCCCTACACTTGCAGCTAGCAAAGTTGAAGAACCCAGGCATCCCAGCCCATGGACCGTATTTCCTAACGATATTGAGTAGCAATTACAAGTGAAGAAAATGGCGTCTGAAATGAGGTCACGTTTCTTGTGTGTGTAGTTAGAAGTGCTTTGTGTGGCAAGCGATAGAGTCATGCACTGTGCACTGTGCATGGCTGCTGTGCTGTACTAAAACCATCACGAGGGAGCACATGTGGGGTCCTACGATATTGCAGGCTGACTCGGCTAACCTTGTGATGTACACGAATCGAGTTGTTGATCTGGCGCAGCATCGATCCTCATACATCTGGAACGCGCAGTACAAAGCACGAAGGTGCCACGAGAGCCCATCCTGATAACTGAAAAATGAAGGCGAAAAATTTTTTCCGCGCTTTGCGCGGACTGATCGGCGCTACGCGCCTCTATGCACTTCCTTCGGCAGCGTGCGTAGGCTACGCCACTGGCTTGCCCCCCCAATCGTAAATACGTGCCGCCGCCCCTGACTAATCTAGGCCATGATGCTGGAGGTGAATAATCAAACTTCAAACTTACCAAATCCGCGGAAGCCCAGTTGTCCACAGGCCACATTGGCATCTGGTACTCCCCAGAGGTCATCACACACAGTGCCCCAGGCATTGCTGTTGCAAATCTCCACACGACCTTCAAGATTGCTTGTTCCACCAACAAGCCTGATGTCACCATCTGCACATACTGATGCACCTGATGACAGATGAGAGTACATAACTGCATGAAGCTTAAGGGTATCAGACAGCCAATGTATGTAGTACACATTTGGTCAAGTGTGCTGGAATCAACTGGTAGAGTACTAAATGAAAATGTAATGAGAAGCCTCGTTGTGCAGTTGGCCTGAGTTCCAGCAGTAGAGCATGGACAGTAGAGCTCAAGAGACATACTTTGACAGGTGACTCCAGCATCTTCAGAGTGGGTGCAATCATGAACACCAATTGGATTAGAGGAGCAGTCCACAAGTCGTGTTTCAGTTCCAGTACATGCCACCTGGTCCAGGAGGATGGCTCCAGTTCCCTGGCCAAAGGTGGCCATTAACTGGGCAGTTGCTCCTGTGAAAAATAATGCAGTGTCACATGGTCTTTGAAGCTGTTTCTCAAAGCACATTTAACACTAAATGCCATTTGTTTAATGTCTCGTGGGGGTACGTAACTGTGTACCCCCCCCCCCCCCCCCCCCCCCCAACTGTTTATGCTCAACAAGGTCTACTTTGCCTGCATCAGCAATTGCACCTGTAATCAAAAGTAACATCAGTTGACAAGATTGTGAAAGCAGTTGCACCTGCAATTGATGAAATACAAAGTGACATCATGCAGTTGATAAAGGGAGGCTGGAATAACTGCAGAAGAAATTCTGAGAAATCACTGTCGGTTATTACGACATCATAGCTTCGCCAAAGGTTGTTGGTGAGTGACTACAGTAACTAAAGTATTGTGCCTGTACAAATTAAATTCCTCACAGGCCTGCAAACATGCTCATAGTCACAAGTACTTTGTGAAGTCATGGCTCAGATGGTGTGGTAAGGTATATTAAATTATCACAGTTTCCTCCTCCTGTACAGAGCCTGTTGATGATACTGCTAGCTGCATTCATACCTGTTGTGGAGAATCCCAGCTGTCTACAGACCACAGTAGCATCATTGTTGTCCCAGAGGTCATCACACACTGTACCCCATGTTGAATTGTAGCACATTTCAACACGACCTTCAGTGTCATTTGACCCACCAACAAGCCTGAGGTCACCATTTGCACAACCTAACAACAATGCAGGCAAAACAGTATGGTGAAATAGCCACATTAGCACACACATGCAATTGCAACCATGAGATTCAGCATTTTGAACCACACGGGGCAATCACACAGGTGACGTCAAGAGACTTTCTTGTGATGTCACTTTCAGCAATGTCCGGCTGCTTTAGCAGGAATTAAAGGGGGGACAGAGGTCCCACCCAAAGGGGAAACCATGGTTGTCATTGGGCATGGTTGTAGGAAGGACTGAGTTGGCACTGACTTGGCTGTTTTTCTCCTCCTTTGCACAAATGGGCTAAGAAAATAGCCCCCAAGCCTCGTTCAAAAATGAAAGAGGAGAGTATGAAGGGCCGGTATCAGACAGCCAACGTATGAAGTACACATTTGGTCAAGTGTGCTGGAATCAACTGGTGGAGTACTAGCTAAATGAAAAATGTAATTACATTTTCAAGGCCTTAATTACACTGAGTTCCAACAGTAGAGAATGGACAGTAGGAGCTCAAGAGACATACTTTGACAGGTGACCCCAGCATCTTCAGAGTGGGAGCAATCATGAACACCAAGTGGATTAGAGGAGCAGTCCGCAAGTCGTGTTTCAGTTCCAGTACATGCCACCTGGTCCAGGAGGATGGCTCCATTTCCCTGGCCAAAGGCGGCCCTTAACTGGGCAGTTGCTCCTGTGAAAAATAATGCAGTGTCACATGGTCTTTAAGGCTGTTTCTCAAAGCACATTTAACACTTATTGCCATTTGTTTAATGTCTTGTGGGGGTACGTAACTTCCCCCCCCCCCCCCCCCCCCCCCCCCCCCCACCGTTAATGCTCAACAAGGTCTATTTTGCCTACATCAGCAATTGTACCTACATGTAATCGAAAGTAACATCAGTTGACAAGATTGTGAAAGCATGCATTTGCACCTGCAATTGATGAAATACAAAAGGTTAGAGTGACTGCAGAAGAAATTCTGAGAGATCACTGTCGGTTATTATGACATCATAGCTGTGCCAAAGGTTGTTGGTGAGTGACTGGGTGGTAGACAGGAACTAAAGTATTGTGCCTGTACAAATTAAATTCCTCACAGGCCTGCAAACACGCTCATGCTCACAAGCACTTTGTGAAGTCATGGCTCAGATGGTGTGGTAAGGTATATAATTATCACAGTTTCCTCCTCCTGTACTGAGCCTGTTGATGATGCTCCATTGCAATGAGAAGGAACTTGGGTAGAAGCACTTATCAGAATTATGTTTGTAAAACTTGATGAATGGAGTAAATTCCAGCAAGTACCTGTTGGAGAGAATCCCAGCTGTCGACAGGCCACACTAGCATCAGGAGTGTCCCACGCATCATCACACACAGTGCCCCAGGCATTGTTGTTGCAGATCTCAACTCGGCCCTCCCGGGAGTTTGATCCACCACGAAGTCTGATGTCACCATTCAAACAGATGGCTACGTAAAAAAATGGAAGCAAATTAGAGACGTCAGTTTATGTGATAACTATTTTAAAATTCAAGGGCAAGGATGCAGATGCTCAGAAGAAGCGTTCCGATTTGCAGTACAGCTGTGCCACAAACACAATCATGTTGGAAAAGTGTTCTGAATCTTTTTTGTCTCAGCACCGAAGTGCCGAGACACAGTGCTGGATGCGTAGGTACGTATGTGGTACGTAACTCTTAATAGGGTGTCAAACGTATTTATAGCCTGCAAGTAGATCTTCAAAAGTGATAATGGGTTTGCATGGCTGCTCATGAATCCTCTTACCAAGACAGCTGCTAACATGGCTATAATACTAATTCAGGACAATGAATACTCACTCATCCAGTGTGCTGCATCCCAAGCGCATACTAATTAGCTCACTCAGCTCTAGCTAGCTAGCTATATAGATAAGTGCTGAAAGAATTGGCCAAGGTGTTGACTAAACATCAAGCCCAGACACGACCATACTGCTTTCACCCTTTGGGTGAACATTCCTGACCCACCCCTTGCTCACACAGAACCTCCAAGGATATTGACGCTCACTTAAGCTGAAAGTCTCATAGCTAACAGTTTTTGCAGTCATAATAAAGGGTTAAGCAGCTGCCATGTCCTCTGCAATGTCTGCATGATTCTAGCTGATACCAAGTCGTGCCGAGACACATCAAGTCTTTTAAAGACTCACTTGTTAAAGACATGTTCCGTGAACATTGAAAGTCTAAGGAAATAGTTTATACTCTCCATAGAGTCATTCCTAACTATGGCTCATTGCTAATTGGATGATAAGTAGCTACTTCAGTGAAGATCAGCAAGGTATCCTGTGACATGCCAAAACAGGTTTTGATGTTGCACTGTGATGTCAGCATGCATTACTTACGTTGACATCTGACACTAGCATCATCTGAATGAAAACAATTGTGACTGCCAATCGTATCGTGGGGACAATCAATAAGTCGGGTTTCATTCCCAGTACACTGCACATTGTCCAGCCAGATGGATCCAGTTCCCTGGCCAAAGAAGGCAAACGAGATGGCAGATGCTCCTGGGGGAGGAAAGGGAATTCGATGCAAAGCCGTTCTAACACTTGCCAACTGCATTCATACCTGTTGTGGAGAATCCCAGCTGTCTACAGACCACAGTAGCATCATTGTTGTCCCAGAGGTCATCACACACTGTACCCCATGTTGCATTGTAGCACATTTCAACACGACCCTCAGTGCCATTTGACCCACCAACAAGCCTGAGGTCACCATTTGCACAACCTAACAACAATGCAAGCAAAACAGTGAAATAGACACATTAGCACACACATGCAATTGCATTTCAACAACCATGAGATTCAGCATTGTGAACCACACGGGGCAATCACACAGCAGACCAGATGATTTCGTTTTATCCTTTAACCACTGATAGCTTCAAAGACATCAAGAGACTTTCAGCTTGTGATGTCACTTTCAGCAATGTCGGATGCTTTAGCAGGAATTAAACGGGGGACAGAGGTCCCACCCAAAGGGGAAACCATGGTTGTCATTGGGCTTGGTTGTAGGAAGGACTGTTTGGCACTGAGTTGGCTGTTTTTCTCCTCCTTTGCACAAATGGGCTAAGAAAATAGCCCCCAAGCCTCGTTCAAAAATGAAAGAGGAGAGTATGAAGGGCCGGTATCAGACAGCCAACGTATGAAGTACACATTTGGTCAAGTGTGCTGGAATCAACTTTTAGAAACTTAGAGTACTAGCTAAACAAAAATGTAATGAGAAGCCTCGTTGTATAGTTGCCTTAATTACACTGAGTTCCAACAGTAGAGAATGGACAGTAGGAGCTCTAGAGACATACTTTGACAAGTGACTCCAGCATCTTCAGAGTGGGAGCAATCATGAACACCAAGTGGATTAGAGGAGCAGTCCACAAGTCGTGTTTCAGTTCCAGCACATGCCACCTGGTCCAGGAGGATGGCTCCAGTTCCCTGGCCAAAGGTGGCCCTTAACTGGGCAGTTGCTCCTGTGAAAAATACTGCAGTGTCACATGGTCTTTGAAGCTGTTTCTCAATTAACACTAAATACCATTTGTTTAATGTCTCGTGGGGGTACGTAACTGTGTCCCCCCCCCCCCCCCCCCAACTGTTTATGCTCAACAAGGTCTATTTTGCCTGCATCAGCAATTGCACCTGTAATCAAAAGTAACATCAGTTGACAAGATTGTGAAAGCAGTTGCACCTGCAATTGATGAAATACAAAGTGACATCATGCAGTGGATAAAGGGAGGCTGGAATAACTGCAGAAGAAATTCTGAGAGATCACTGTCGGTTATTATGACATCATAGCTGCGCCAAAGGTTGTTGGTGAGTGACTACAGTAACTAAAGTATTGTGCCTGTACAAATTAAATTCCTCACAGGCCTGCAAACATGCTAATAGTCACAAGCACTTTGTGAAGTCATGGCTCAGATGGTGTGGTAAGGTATATAATTGTTCTAATATCACAGTTTCCTCCTCCTGTACTGAGCCTGTTGATGATGCTCCATTGCAATGAGAAGGGACTTGGGTAGATGCACTTATCAGAATTATGTTTGTAAAACTTGATGAATGGAGTAAATTCCAGCAAGTACCTGTTGGAGAAAATCCCAGTTGTCGACAGGCCACACTAGCATCAGGAGTGTCCCACGCATCATCACACACAGTGCCCCAGGCATTGTTGTTGCAGATCTCAACTCGGCCCTCCCGAGAGTTTGATCCACTACGAAGTCTGATGTCACCATTCGAACAGAGGGCTACGCAAAGATATGGTAGAGACGTCAGTTTATGCTATGACTCTTTCGGAATTCAAGGGCAAGAATGCAGATGCTCAGATGCTACAATTTGCAGTACAGCTGCGCCACAAACACAATCATGTCGGAAAAACATTCCAAATCTTGACATTGATTTTAAAGATATGTTCTGTAAACTTTGACAGTCTTAGGAAATAGTTTATGCTCTCCATGGATTCATTCCTAACTCTGCCTCTCTTTAGCAAATTGGAAGATATTAAGTAGCTCGTATGACTACATCAGAACTTCAGTGAAGATCAGCAACACCATAAATTATCCTGTGACATGCCAAAACAGGTTTTTAGTTTGCACTGTGATGTCAGCATGCATTACTTACGTTGACATCTGACACTAGCATCTTCAGAATGGACACAATCGTGACTGCCAATAGTATTGTGGGGACAATCAATAAGTCGGGTTTCATTCCCAGTACACTGCACATTGTCCAGCCAGATGGATCCAGTTCCCTGGCCAAAGAAGGCAAACGAGATGGCAGATGCTCCTGGGGGAGGAAAGGGAATTCAATGCAAAGCAGTTCTAACACTTGCCAACTGCATTCATACCTGTTGTGGAGAATCCCAGCTGTCTACAGACCACAGTAGCATCATTGTTGTCCCAGAGGTCATCACACACTGTACCCCATGTTGCATTGTAGCACATTTCAACACGACCCTCAGTGTCATTTGACCCACCAACAAGCCTGAGGTCACCACTTGCACAACCTAACAACAATGCAGGCAAAATAGTGAAATAGACAAATTAGCACACACATGCAATTGCAATTTTTAACAACCATTGATATTCAGCTTAGTTAACCACACGGGGCAATCACACAGGTGATTTTGCTTTAGCTATGATAAGTTAGCCCTTTAACCACTGATGACTTCAAAGACGTCAGCTTGTGATGTCACTTTCAGCAATGTCCGGCTGCTTTAGCAGAAGGGGGGGACAGAGGCCCACCCAAAAGGTGAAAACATGGCTGTCATTGGGCTTGGTTGTAGGAAGGACAGTTTGGCAATGAGTGTGCCATTCTTCTCCTCCTTTGCACAAATGGGCTTAGAAAATAGCCCTCAAGCCTCGTTCAAAAATGAAAGAGGAGAGTATGAAGGGCCAGTATCAGACAGCCAACGTATGAAGTACACATTTGGTCAAGTGTGCTGGAATCAACTGTTAGAAACTTTGAGTACTAAATGAAAATGTAATGAGAAGTCTCGTTGTATAGTTGGCTTTCAAGGCCTTAATTACTCTACCACTGAGTTCCAACAGTAGAGCATGGACAGTAGGAGCTCTAGAGACATACTTTGACAGGTGACTCCTGCATCTTCAAAGTGGGAGCAATCATGAACACCAATTGGATTAGAGGAGCAGTCCACAAGTCGTGTTTCAGTTCCAGTACATGCCACCTGGTCCAGGAGGATGTCTCCAGTTCCCTGGCCAAAGGCGGCCCTTAACTGGGCAGTTGCTCCTGTGAAAAATAATGCAGTGTCGCATGGGTCTTTAGATAGCTAAGATGTACAAAATGTGTCTTGCGTGGTACATAACCGTCAGTACTCAGCGCTTGCAATAAAAACAATCCAAAACTCGATAGCGGTGCCTAAATTACTCACAACGACAACGAGTCAATGACACCATCATTTGCTGTGTATAGCTAGTTACCTGTTGGAGAGAATCCCAGCTGTTGACAGGCAACACTAGCATCAGTAGCATCCCAAGAGTCATCACACACTGTGCCCCATCGGTCGCTGTTGCAGACCTCCACCCTACCCTCAAGACTGTTTGTCCCACCAACAAGCCTGAGGTCACCATCTGCACATCCTGACGCACCTGTGCACAATAATGACAGAGGAGAGTACATAACTGCATGAAGGTATCAGACAGCAAATGTATGTAGTACACATTTGGTCAAGTTGTCAACTGATAGAGTACTAGCTAAATGAAAATGCAATGAGAAGCCTCGTTGAACAGTTGGCTTGCAAGGCCTTAATTACACTGAGTTCCAACAGTAGAGCATATGGACAGTAGGAGCTCTAGAGACATACTTTGACAGGTGACTCCTGCATCTTCAGAGTGGGTGCAATCATGAACACCAAGTGGATTAGAGGAGCAGTCCGTGCACAAGTCGTGTTTCAGTTCCAGTACATGCCACCTGGTCCAGGAGGATGGATCCAGTTCCTTGGCCAAAGAAGGCTCTTAACTGGGCAGTTGCTCCTGTAAACAACAATGCAGTTGATCTTTTATTAATAATAACTATGTATAAAATGTGTCTTGTGTGGTACATAACTGTCAGTACTCAGCACTTGCAATAAAAACGATCCAAAATTCCTGAATAGACATGCAGTGATGCCCAAATTACCATCAAGACCACAACGACAACGAGCCAATGACACCATCATTTGCTGTGTATAGTTACCTGTTGGAGAGAATCCCAGCTGTTGACAGGCAACACTAGCATCAGTAGCATCCCAAGAGTCATCACACACTGTCCCCCATCGGTTGCTGTTGCAGACCTCCACCCGACCCTCAAGACTGTTTGTCCCACCAACAAGCCTGATGTCACCAGTTGTACAAGCTAAAATTAAAGTATGAATGCAAACAAACTAGCATAAAGTTGTGCATTCTAATGCTGTTCCTCAGACTCTAGCTCCTTCCTTGCGGTGAAGGTAAATGAGGTAAGGGCTTAGCAGGGATGGAGGGGCTATAAAAAGATTGCACCCAAAGCACATGCAAGAATTGTGTAACGGTTAAACGTTAAACTACCCCCATGTCTATACTGTTGTGAGTGGTTGTATTCACCAGTGCATGTTCAAACTTAATTTATAGCATATAGCTAACAACATGAGAATATGATCATTGAGTGAACCGGTTGCTAGATATTTTAGTAGCTAGCTATTATATCCCACAACAAAATAGTGAGGAAGTCTTTTGTGCTGGTGTGTGCGCATGTAGCATCCATGGGTGTGTGCAGTGTGTGCATGTTGCAGGAGTGTGTGCGTGATGTGTGTGCGCAGCCATGTTCAGCCGCTCTATAAGCATAACCATTCTGTCCGTTCTCAGACGACTCAAACAAACCACGAACTAGTGTATTTGTCACTGGGTGAGTGTGATCACATCACTGTAATCATGTAGCCTCATTCCCAGGCCCCTCCCCGGCTTTTTGTCGCATACTGTATGCAATAAAAAGCTAGCTGGGCGGTGCGTGGAACGAGGCTAGTAATGATGTAGCTACTAGAGTAGAAAATATGGCTGTTGTTCCAAAATGCCATGTCGACGTCTCCACTGTTCAAGGCACTATGCTGCTCTCTTTATGTATCTGGAGCTATGCTATACAGTGGAGATGCAAGTTGGCGGGCTATTCCTTGAGGTACAGTGGACCATGTGAATATCAGCTGCTGTTGATTTTCAGTTGCTGTTGATTTTCAGTTGGTCTGGGGGAAGGGGGAACCAATTTTCGGCTGGTCTGGTGAATGATGTAGGCGTTAAAAGTGTACAAAGCACACCAGGTATAGGGCATGCCCCACAGGAACATTTACACCTCTGGAGATTTTTTCTGGTGTAGCTAGCTATTAAGGTAGGAAACATGGGTACCGCGATCTCCGAAACCAAGTTGATGGATAAATGGGCAGCATCAAAGCGTACACAAGTTTCAGCAATACTTTGCATCAAACTGCTCCCTCTGCTTGAAAATGCCCTAAAACTCAATTTTAAGGCCCTCTACTAAACTGAAAATTTGGACCCTCTCCAAGGCCCCACCCACACTCTGACCCCATCATCAATACACACACAAAACAGGCCAAAAAACTACGGACGAATTTACCACCTGCTCTCCTCACTTGCAGGCTACAGCCCAAAACTCACTGCCGCCCTCAAAAACAGGGGTTCGGCTACCCTAGGCTTTCAAAAAAAATTCCACGCACACCAGCTAAAACCAACTCAAGCCAAGGGCACTCTTCAAAAGGTCAACCTACCCCCTGCAAAACTAGGGATGCTTTTCCACGTTCACCTCTCGGTTACAGAGTTTTGGCCACACATCTACTCCCTCTCATCAGCCCAGTCCAGCTACCAAACCAGCCAAATTCGCCCTAACACGAAAATGGGCGGGGCCTGTAATGCCGAAAGGTCAACTCTCTAGAGTACCTTGGCCAGGGAGCTGTCGGAGGCTGTTCACTTTCCAGGCTGTTCTTCGGCAACTTCAGCAGCCCAACAAACATTCTGCTCACTCCACCTAGCTATTCACACTCAGATAGCCCACTGCTACATTCAATAAGCCAGAATAGCTTCTTACGTAAAAAAAAAAAAAAAAAAAAAAGTGTTCAAACAAACCTTCAAAGTACCGCACGGCCACATCAGAGTACCGATTTGAAACTTGAAAGGGCCGCTAGCCGCATCAAAGAGAAAAGCCCCCCTTGTTTATTCCGGTTGCCGCCATGGGTAGCTAAACGTAAACGTAAAAAATAACTCTATATAACCGTATCGAGTGACGTCATCTCATTAATTATTCATGACAAAATTGCGCGATTTCGCCGATGCCATGCTTCCTACCTTAAGCTTGTGATGAAATAGCATGAGTTCAAAATCTTATCACCACTCGTAACCAATATGCCTCAAGCGCTGCTCGGAGAAGTGTGACTCAGCCATGACTACACGTGGCTGCTTACTATGTCAACAGCTGCTGGAGTATCAAGCTAACACTATTTTTAAAACTTAGCTACTATAGCTAGTTGCAGTGTGAATGTCAGGTAGGAACTGTACCCTGCTATAGGCCCTGTCGTAGGTACACCACTCAGTGTTTCCTTCCATGCATGCAATGCACTGTGTACGTTGTGTTCGGTATAAGCCAGTTTATGGCATCTGCGGATCTCACTTTATAGCTAGCTATACATTGCAGGAAGTAATGAATAAAGGTATTCAGATAATGGAACTTAGAAACTTAATTCATTGATGAATAGCACGAGTCATGCACATATTTCGCATATTAAACATGATTCATTGAAGGTTATGATGGTACAATTAAGTCATGCACAGGCATACTGTGTTGACCCCTAAGTGCAGTATTTGGAGATCAGAATGTTAATGAAATAGAATTGCTGACTGTAACCGAATTTCCAGTACTGAGGTCATGATCAGAAACATGTCAGTAAGCACACAACTCAGTAAATTATGTGAGACTGCAAAAAAGGCAATTTGTCATTGTGTTACATACCGTGTAACGAGATTAATATTCTTTGATGCCGAATTATTGAATAGTGAGGAACATTACAAGCGGCAAAGGCAGTGCCTAAATAGTGCGGAATGATGAAATACAGGTGTGGCGCACACATAAAATACAGGAATCATGAGAGACTGCTAGCCTGGGAACGAGGCTAGGAGACAGCTGTACACAATTAATGATTATTAATGTAATCATGAGTTTATAATCATTCTGCACTATTATTTTAAGCACTGCCTTTATACTGTCTATTGTCCATGACCATGACAACCGTAATAAACAAATAATGTACACTAGTATGTACGCAATATTCCACGAGGTTGAAGGTGAGTGGAATATTGCACTCCAAGGGCAGTAATAAATCTGATATCCAACGCAGTAGCATGCAAAATTTCTTTTTGGATTCAGAACTTCAGCAATCATACACAGACAGCTACTACCTTTAAAAAAATGGAATTGGTAGTCTATAATATCTATGCTGCTAAATACAGTGTACAGTAGCTAGCTAACATAAACAGTGTTTAGCCTAGTTCCCGAGGCCCCGCCCAGCTTTTCGTCGCGTTCTTTCGTGCAACCCAAAGCGGCGCGCGGGCTTGGGAAGGAGGCTAAACAGTGTTATAGCTAGCTACATAACAAGTTTGTTGTCAGACAACAATAATATTAATATTGTTGTTGTCTTGTAAAAGTTGTAGAATATCACGATGTTCAAGTTTATTTCACACGTACGTACATGTACATGTACATGTACACGAATAATCACTATTGTATAATAATGATTGTTGACAGTTCGCTTTGTACATGTAGTACACAAAAGGGCATACTGCAAAAACTGGCGGTGGGAATGACTTGGGAACGAGGCTAGCTACACTCCACTATAGTCTAGCTAGATCAAGTATAATTCAAATTTCAGTTTATACGGTGGCTTACCCTGCTGCGTTGTAAGCAAAGGAAGGCTGCACAGCCCCAGGAGGACACAATAAACGGCTGCAAAGGACCTCATGCTTCTGTCTCGTACTCTAAAAAGACGCTGCGTGCATGTTGAGCTACTACACCGCACTTCTGGAAGATTCCGTATACTTCCGCATATGGCTGTCGTGTACATAGCAGCCCCACCCCCACGCGCGCTAAATTCTTTTACCATCTTGGGTCACAATGACGATGCCAACCTGAGCTGTGTTGTCAAAGTACTTTCTTGGGAGGCCAGCTGCCGGAGGGCTCAACAGCTGGATCTAAACCTCTCTACCTCCACCCACCTTCGTATGTGAACTGATAACATGTTGCGCCTGTAGGTTATAATACCATTATTCTCCCGGGTAGCTAGAACCGCGTGGAATTAAGGTAGTATGTGTGGCATTGCACACTTTCCCTTCACCTTCTGGTTTTGAAAGCACAGTACCAGTATATGACGTACTGAGGTGGAATACCACGATTGTGCCCACTGGGTCTGAGATGCAGAATATCGTGCAGGCGCTCTCTGAGATGGAATGCATGTGCCTGAGACTACGATGCATGTGCCACTTCCATGGCAAAGATTGGCGCAGATAGGTACGGTGGCCTTGGTTGCACAATTAGTGAACAGATTGGAGTATAAAATAACAGGCAAATATACTGCTTACATCTGCTCCTTTCTTGCAAGAATGGGCAGGATGATGACTTCGTGCTTAATAAACATCCAATTGTCAAGTTTATTCACGATGACATCATATGAAATCCATAATAGGCATCACATTATGTGTGATCATGTACTGGGTATATTCATACATGCATAATCCCGTAGGAGAGACACAACCCACATGCATTGCTTATTTGAACTTTGACCTGATTGTATTGGGCAGATATATATATAGCCCAATTGAAACCCTCATGGTTATGTAATTGTGAAGAAAATTCGTAGCCAAGCATTGCATCATGAGTGTATAGTTGGCGTTGTAAGGCTCACAAGATAATTGAGCACTGAATCAACAACACAATAAGGGGTCTGGCTGTATGCCCATTCTGAAATCCTGAGCTCATTATAAGGCCCAGGCAATATACACTTGCTAATGAGATACATGACCCAATAATAATATTCCTGAGGCTCCCAACTTTTCTGTGATACAGCTTTCAGCCCTTTCATGCATCTTCCATTGAATAGCTAACCGCCTAGCAGGAACACAGAGCACCATCATTGTCAAATTGAATTGCTCTGTGATTGCACCGTCGACTTGCCGTTTGAGTCGGTGGTGGGAACATTTTGTTATTTCCCGTATAGACCACACCCGGTACGGGCATTCCTCTAACCAGACTTGAATGGCTAGTGGACGGTGCGATCGAGCAACTTTGATGCATGATGACGGTGCCCCGTCCAGTACCGTATTCACAGGCTATAGTTTTGCTGCTGGAAAGTTCTGGAATAACATAATACACAAGTTGGCTCTAAGAAGTATGCTGCATGATGTTCTACAAGTGAGTTTGTTCTAATATTGCATGCTTGTTCTTAAGTACTGGGAAACGGTTCATTGACATCACCCTTTTGGTCAGTTGTCCTGTGAAAGAGAATGAGGCAATATAAAGATCACAAATGTCCGGGAAACAAAGTAGGTATGCCAACAACAAATCCATTCCTTGGGTACGCTGAAGCCAACTGAGGGCTATAGCACAAACCACAAACAAAACACAACCCAGTAACGATAGTATTATAGGTTTGGTATATACATTATATGAATTAAAATAGCATCTACTGGAGAGAGAGAAGGGGTCACCGGTTCCCGGGGAGTTGGATCTAGCTAACCTAACATAGAAACACCTTATGTCTGTACATGTCCACCCATGCAATTCACTATCTCCCTAATCATAGCTACATCTCATCCATCACCTCCCTATTCACATCTACGGTATGTGTCTTTAAATTGATGCTCAGATCTGGAAATATCTCCGTGGCTGGTTAGGGTTTCCATTTCAACTGCGTCACCGGAAGACCTAAATATAGCCCTAAACAAAGCTCAGGAAGATCCATAAGTGAAGCTGCACCGTTTTTCAGAAATGTAAATATGAACAAGGCCAGTGTGAAGCTGCGCCGCAAATGAATGTCAGAAAAACACGGCATCAATTTTAAAGACATGTACCGTACCCTTCTCACAAGTAGTTGAGTGTCATCATAACCCACTACTCTCTACTCCTGCAATCCTCCTGACCATACCAACTATCCCGCTTAAACTATGAAAATGTACGTCTTCCACATCTACTCAGCACGCATCTAGCCTCCTGCACCAAGCCACATCTCTTCTTGTATTCAGAACGTAACTGCAGTTGAAACCTCAATCTCACTGCCATATGGCCCTCCCATGAACTCACATACCTCTCTGGCCCATTCTTAGATCTCAACACACATACACATATAAGTGTAACATAGTGTACACACACACACTGGTCCACATGTATACATACACACATCAAACATCTCATACACCACTTCAAACTACTCACCTCTTCTTGAAATCCACGCCAGTCTTCCGAGTTGTGTTCCACCTCTTCAAATTCAATCCAGTCATCCAAGTTCTGTTCCACCTCCCGCATCCTCCAAGCTGCTGTCGATTCCGTCACAGTCTCTGAAACAATAATCCAGATTGCAAAACAATAAAGTCATCGCCAGGTCAATAAATCAATCAACATACCAGGTAACTCGCTGGAAAGCTGTATGCATGCTCTCTCTGTCTTCATAAATACTCCTTGAAATGCCAACAATGCATGCATGGTCACACAGAATGTGCACAGCATAGGACCAACTATCCCTGTTCATCCCTGTAGACTAGTACATATTTGACCCCCATGATGATCATTTGCTCTCTCTGCTTGCGGCAATCAGGTGAAATTACAGTGTAAGTTTGCGATAGCCTCGTACACAGGCCTTCTCACCCTGCATTAGTATAATAATTATACTGCAAGTGCAAATGCTGGGGTGAGAAGGCCTGGGAACAAGGCTAGGTTTGCGAGAGTCTGGCTTCGGCAGACTAGGTTACAACTGGCTGACCAGGATCACCTGAGTACAGTTTGCTCCTTGTCCTGATATCTAGCATTTAGCGAAATGTATAATGATATCAACGGTGTAAGGACTCAGCGGTATCTTTGTATTGTGACAAAACTGCCCTCTTCGACTGTATTAGTGCAACAAAAGATAAGACAATGTTGGAATATTATTAACGGTTGTAAATGATGGTATGCAATGTTTCATAGGATATTAATTTTAACGTATGCACGAACGTCAGATACTAGGCCAATGAGAGTGAGGCTATAGCTAGTCACAGTTTGCAGCAACTTAGGAGAAAGGTCGCACAATTATTCATTAAATAAAATGACACTAGAAGTTTCAGATGATGTGTTGGAAAACCAACAACTAACAATGTGCACATAATATTATGAACACTGCGATTTTGTGATACTCACCCAGTTGCAGACAGGTGACTCCAGCATCTTCAGAGTGGCCACAGTTATGAACTTTAATACCATTATTGGGGCAGTTCACAAGTCTGGTTTCATTTCCAACACACAACACATCATCCAGGAGGATGGAACCACTTCCCTGGCCAAAAAAGGATCTTCCATGGGCAGTTGCACCTGTGATGAAACAATTGCATCAGCTATCACTACTGTCTTGGCTTATTGAATAAGAACACGCATGCATGTTCGTACTAACAATTATAGCTAGTGGTGTGATGCATGCAGATGTCGATCAGGGCCTAAAATTATGCTAGTGTCCAAAAAGCTATAATAGTAGTATGAGTCACTTGGGCTAGCATGTTCCTGACCTGATGGACGAAATCCAAGCTGTCCACAGGCCACATTTGCATCAGCTGTTCCCCAAGAGTCATCACACACAGTGCCCCATTCATCTTCCTCACAAACCTCCACTCGACCTTCAAGATTGCTTGTACCGCCAACAAGCCTGATGTCACCATTTCTACAGACTACTGACGCATCTGCGACGAGTGCAAAATATATAAACAGGTCAGCTGACATAAAAGAGCAACTTTCTAGAGTAGACGATATACAAAGTAATAGGTATCAGAGAGTTACATGCTATGTATGGTTGCGGAATATAAACAGCGATTTCACCACTCTCTAGCAGCTTGCTTGATATTAATAGTCACTTCAGTCACTGAAAGCAAAAAGCTCTCGTATCGCAGAACGGCTTGAATCTGAGTTGTGAATAATTGCTGAGGTCACATGACCACTATTAGATTCCTGGTTTTGGGTACCAGTGTGTCTCTTGATGTGGGAAATGGCTCATTGAAGTCCTCTAGCTACTAGGCTTTAATGTGATCAGGCAGATCTTTGAAGAAAAATTCTACAAAGCTCTTTCTTGGTTAAGATCTTATGGCTCATTGAATGTGGCTATATAATGGGCTAGTTGAGTAAGTGTGAATCTCTAGCTAGAGTGAGTGGGAAAGTTTGTGGGGCTGCTGAAACACCAGAAGTCCAAATTCAGTGCATGACATCCCACAGTTCCCAGGCCAAAATACTCCATTACAGAAAGTGTGCTAATGTGAATCTGTGTTAGTACCCTCCAGTCTGTAGGGTCAGTGAGAGGGAATAGATTCGTGGACAGACACTCTCCAACGTAGAGGTGAGAACTGAAAAGCAGCCCACGTTTTGCTGGGATAGCTACAGGCTTGCCTTCAAAAACTAGGTTAGGTGGGTCTACATCGGTCAGATCACATGGAGGAACAAAATGTGGAGGCCGCATGCCATGCAAGTCTATACGTACTGATCAGGGGCGTAGGAACCGGGGGGGCCACAGGGGCCAGGGCCCCCCTTGTTTTACAGCAAGCAAAGTTGACTTACAAAACGTACTTTGGCCTGTCGCTCCGCGATCCAGTCGGCTCTGCCGATCACATGGCGCAAGGCGTACGCGATGATCTCACCGCCGGCCCCATAGTGTATATACCGTTACGTATAATTAGATAACGCAGTGTTCAATCGACTGTCCGCGTGGTTAACGGTTGTAGCTAATCCGGATGAAAAGAAGGAAGCTAACAGCCGCACACATCGTGGTTACTTGGTCAATCTTCTTTGCGTCTGGGAACGTGTCCAGAATGCGTAGAGATGCTACGAGAGCGCTTCCTGAGCACTGAAAAGAACACGTAAAAAAAAATTTTCCGCGCTTCGCGCGGACTGATCGCCGCTTCGCGCACCGCCTTCGGCGGTGCGCTGTGAAATTTGCCCCCCCCCCCCCCCCCCCCCAGATAAAAAATGTTAGGTACGGCCCTGGGTTAAACTTTTCATCTTCCTAGCCCCTGCTGATAGCTTATATAGCACACTCGCAAAAAGCAATCTTTGATTTAACAGCATACTTTGACATCGGACACCGGCATCTTCAGAATGGGCACAATTGTGGACACCAATTCCATTGTTAGGGCAGAACCAAAGTCTAGTCTCAGAGCCCGTGCAGCCCACATTGTCCAGGATGATCAGTGCATTTCCCCCACCAAAGGCAGCACGGGACAAGGCTTCTGCACCTAATAAGCAGTGGTTTAAGGTTACAGGATACTCTTGCGCGCGCCGTGCGAAATTTAGTGGGAAATATATACTAAATTTCTCTAACCAAAATCTCTAGTACGAAGAGTGTGAGTAACTTGATTCTGGCGGTGGAGGTGCGCTGTCACAAGGTGCAGGGCATGACGGAAGCTTTTTTGATAGCATAATCCTTGGCAAATTTTAATATCTGCTTGAGAAAAGCGATAAGTATGGCTTTTTGGTGAACTGAACTGCTTGTTTTTGCACGGCTATACAACGTATCCGTAGAAGCTTCCATTATGCCCTGCACGCGGAAGCTTTTACGGATATGCTGAACAGTTCAGCAAAAAACCGTACTAAGTTTACCACTTTTCTCGAGCGAGACAGCAGATAAATTTGCCAAGGATTATGCTATCAAAAAAAGCTTCTGTCATGCCCTGCACCTTGTGACAGCGCACCTCCACCACCAGAATCAAGTTGCTCACGCTCTTCGTACTAGAGATATTTGGTTAGAGAAATTAGGTATACATTTCCCAATACATTTCGCACGGCACGCGCATGAGTATCCCGCAAGCCCTTCAATATTCAGCAATCAAGTTTGAAGAAAAGACAATGGCAAAATATTGCAGATCAACTTCAGCTATTAGCTATACCTGTTGAAGAAAATCCAAGCTGTCGGCAGACAACATTAGCATCAGCCTCTCCCCACATGTCATCACACACAGTGCCCCATGCGTTGTTGTTGTAGCAGACCTCCACCCGACCCTCAAGACTGTTTGTTCCACCAACAAGCCTGATGTCTCCAGTTGTACAAGCTGAGAAACAATGATGAGCATGCCAATAGCTCTATGCATACTAATAGTATACTAATAGGGAAGTTGTGAACTACTCAGTGAGAGTCACACTGTATAGTGCTAGCAACGCCATTTTCTAATGACACTAACTTCGTCATCCCAGGACAAGTTAGTTACGAAAGTGGGTGGCATCAGTTCGTTGTATAGGTAGCTATACTTTTGCCAAGCTCCACTGCGACTCACCGGGCATAGCTACCATGCATGCACGTACACTGAATACACAGATTGTGGGGCATGTTCCGCGGCGCCATCTAAAAGCGCACGCACCCACACATAATATATCATCTTACTACTTACCGAATACCTCGCTGTCGTTCTCGCTCAGCTATTTATCGCTGCAGCACGCGAGAGCTTTAGTTTGCGTTCCTATGCTTTTTGGTATAAGCGGAAATGTACGCATGAAGCTAGTAGTCTATAACTGCAAAGAATAGAAGCGACTTCGCTCTTGCAGCTCCAGCAGTTCTCCATGGAAGCCCCTGCCAGCGTTCTCGAGTTGTTCGTGAGGTTGGAAGGTTGCGCACGAGTGACTTTAAGTCAAATCCCGCCCCCGGAACATCCCACTTCCGTCATACACACATCTGCATGCTCGATCTCGCGGGCAAGACGTTCGCGGCGCGCGCCGAGAGGCGCGGCATTGGTGGTGCGCAGGAGATCGATAGGAGGTGCCGCCCTCTCGCGCGCTGTGAACGTCTGGCCCGCGGGACTAGCACGCACCATAGGTAGCTAATAAGTAGGTTTATTATCAGATCCATGCATGCACACACTGAATGTCGTGCCGAAAAGTGTAGCGGCCAAAACCGCTAGAGCTGCTACGGTTCCATGCACGCCATATTAGCGATACTTCTCACTAGCTAGCTATACTACAGTTGGCTCACTCCCCGGCTGTTGAGTTGTAAGCAAAGGCAGGCAGCACAGTTCCAGGAGGACACAGACGGCGAAAAATGGCTGCATCATACTACTGCCTTCTCCACTATTTGCTGCAGGCTACAAGACGAGCTACTGAAACTTCGCCTTTATAACGCACGTCTTCTGGATACTTCCGTATACAACCGCACATGGATGTCGTGCTCGTAACAGCTCCACCCATCTTCAAAGACGCGATGCGACCTTCAGTTGTGTCAAGCGTTTCCGGGGGAACTTCCGGATCTCAACACACTTGACTGGAGCTAAAGCTCTCAACCATCACCCAGATTTTCTACTTACGAGTGTGAACTACTCCTTAATCTGCATGACCTTAGCTACTCAGTAATTATTGTACACTTCAGTTATCACCACAATCTCCTGTTATCGTGCTGTAGTCTATACTAGCAATAGCGTGCATGTTCCTCCAGGGTAGCTTATGTACTCGAGCTCAAGGTCACTTTGTTAATAGTGGCAAATTCAGTGGTGCACACAACGGATTTGGTGGGTGTCATACAGGCGACTTCCGTCATACGTGACTCCCGATTAGCTACTGGTGTGCCTAGGTGTGAGTGACTCTCTTGCAGGTAGCATTAGCAACAAGATGAGAGTATACCTGGATGGACCTCAATTGCCTACCATGCAAGGGCGCAGTTTCCACTTGTTGTATGCATGCACTCCATTGTAGGGATCGAAGTATGGTGTGAGTCTAGCTATGAGCGGGGGTCTATGCAATGAGAACCTACTGAAGAGTCTTCTAAGCCGGTGAGTTTGCTCGCACTTAGCTAATGGGAGTATGCACAACATGCATGCAGTTGCAGGCTAGCCAGGATGCAATAAGACTCGGTTGTGTCCATGAACTGATTCAGAAGGCACGACCACAGGATGCCAATCCTTTGGGAAGTGGTGTAGCTGCTTGATAAATTTATAGCAGACTAATAATTATGCTAGTAAAACCCATCTTGGGCTATAGCAATGAGATATGAAGCTGGGATTTGCACCATTGTGATCAGCATGAATGGAGCATTCCAGATTGAGATTAAAATTATCATTTTAACTCATTACCTACTACTGCAAACAGCTTAAAGAAGCAGAAGAGCATGTACAAAGTATTAACGCCTAATATTAAACCCCCTATATAAATTCTTATGGGCTTATGGGTATCCTCCGGGCTCATTTGGCTGCTACAGGGTGCAATGGGTTAAGGACATCATTTGAATATAGCTACAATGGCACAATTCCCACCATCATATCTCATTCACATAGCTACACCATGGCAACATTCTCTTCCAAGCCCATAGCTATTACAATTTACAAATAACCCACTTTTAGCTCAGTGATCCATTTTTGGGGCAGAATTGGCACACTGGTAGCTAGCTTTGGTATCAGTTGGTAAAAAATTTTTGTTTGGGCACCAAAACATACCTCCAGCTGGTTGACTGATACCACATAAATGTGTGTCTTAACAAATGAGGGGGAACATGATTGGTTGTCACCAAAGCATCCCTATGCCTGTCAACACGTACTGCAGTGTCCCCTAAAAGCTACACAAACACAGTAGCTACATGATATATGTACTGCGTTTGTGTAGCTTTTAGGGGACACTGCAGTGTTGACAGGCATAGGGATGCTTTAGTGACAACCAATCATGTTCCCCCTCATTTGTTAAGATACACATTAGTAACAAGGGTATGCTTTTAGGGACACTGCATGGTGACAAGCAGATACATTATATGCCACATTCGCACGTTTTTGACATGATTGTACAAGCGGTCACATTGCAAGTACATCCTAAGCTTTTAAGGTACATATTTGTAACAAGCACGCAGAACTATTTGCATTTTCAACATTAATCTTTTAAGTGGTAGCTGTGAGTGGCAACCACACTCCTGTCTGCCGAGTTAAGTTACAACAGCTCGCTTGTCACGCAAGCTAGGTGTCACGCAAGCTAGGTGTTGCAGCTCATCCCAATCTTTTAAGTGGCATATACTTTGGTAGTAAAGCAGGCACAATGTTTGATTCCCAACAAGGAGTACTATATGATTTGAACTTTGAACCAGGCTGCTCTTGAGCTGAGTGGGATAGTAGAATGCATGCTTTCCACGGAAACTCACAATCAGGACTTTGAAGACATAACCATTGAAAACAGTTTACTGAAATACTAGTACTATCAACCCTGGTCTTGGCATCAAGATGCTTGATCAACGCGTACGGTTTGAGTTGGCTACTCTTCAGTGTCAATGACTTCACTATTACAACCTGTTCATCACCCTCAGTTCCACTCTTCTCACTGGGAAATTGTCTGCTGTTATAGGTATACCACAGTCAAACAAAGAATAATGGAACCACTCAAACTAGTCATTTTTGTGTCCCCTGACATATGGACACAGCAATCACCCTTGCTGTGCATGCGCGCACAGGATAACAAGCTCACAATTCATGCCTGTACTGAGATGCCATTATTCATAGTGCTGAGACTGCATGCTCAAAGCGATTAGCTAGTCTTGCGAATATCTGCATGCCTGTGAGACTACAGAGTGATTATGGAAAGTAGAGTGTAATGGCTATACACCGCTGTTATAACAGTGATATAATAACATCTGAAGATTTCATCTCAAGTCTTGCTCACAACTACCATAAACAACAGCAGTATAGCTGACAAAAGAGACAAATTAGTATTATAAAACGGTGACTGTAGTTAGACTTAATTGCGACATTGTCCATACATGTTAAGCTGTAATGGGCATCAAGGTACACACACGAGAAAAAGACACTATCTCCATTTAACTTCCTACCATACATGTTATCATGCAATGAAGTCATGATTCAGCTAGGCTCACAGGACAATTGAACACTGAATGAACATCACAATAAAAATAGCAGGGGTCTGGTGGAATGCCCATTCTGAGTTCATCCCAGGCAATATACAATTGCTAATGAGATACATGACCCAGCAGTAATATTCGTGAGGCTCCCAACTTTTCGGCCATGCAGCTTTCAGCCCTCTCATGCATCTTAGGTTGTGGGAACATTACGTTATTTTCCATGTAGACCATACCTAGCCTACAGGCACTCCTCTAACTGGCAGAATCACTGACAAAGCCATCACGGACTCGAACGGCTAGCGGACCTTGCGATCGAGTTTGACAATGATGGTGCGCTGTCCAGTCCCGTATTCACGGGTAGTTTTGCCGCTGGAAAGTTCCGGAATGACATAGCTAATAACTACAAGCAGTTTCAAGTTGGCTCTAAGAAGTATGCTGCATGATGTTCTACAAGTGAGTTTGTTCTAATATTGCATGCATGTTCTTAAGTACTGGGAAACGGTTCGTTGACATCACCCTTTTGGTCAGTTGTCCTGTGAAAGAGAATGAGGCAATATAAAGTATGCTATCACAAATGTCCGGGAAACAAAGTGTATGCCAATAACAAATCCATTCCTTGGGGACGCTGAAGCCAACTGAGGGCTATAGCACAAACCACAAACAAAACACAACCCAGTAATGATAGTATTATAGGTTTGGTATATATATTATATGAATTAAAATAGCATCTACTGGAGAGAGAGAAGGGGTCACCGGTTCCCGGGGAGTTGGATCTAGCTAACCGAACCTAACAACACCTTATGTCTGTCCACCCATGCAATTCACTATCTCCCTAATCATAGCTACATCTCATCCATCACCTCCCTATTCACATCTATGGTATGTGTCTTTAAAATTGATGCTGAGATCTGGAAAAATCTCCGTGGCTGGTTAGGGTTTCCAGTTCAACCGCTTCTCCGGAAGACCTAAATGCAGCCCTAAATGAAGCTCGGGAAGATCCATATTAAAGTGAAGCTGCACCATTTTTCGGAAACTTAGTATGTAGCTACAAAGTCAGTGCGAAGCTGCGCCGCAAACGAATGTCAGAAAAGCATTCCAAATCTCGGCATCAATTTTAAGACTTGTACCGTACCCTTCTCACAAGTAGTAAACTCAGCAGAGTATCCACATCAAACACATCTTATACACCACTTAAAAACTACTCACCTCCTCTTGAAATCCACGCCAGTCTTCTGGGTTCCGTTCTGCCTCTTCAAATTCACTCTGGTCTTCCAAGTTCTGTTCCACCTCCTGCATCATCCGAGCTGCTGTCGGTTCCGTCTCAGTCTCTGAAACAATAATCCAGATTGCACAACAGTAAAGCCACAGGTCTATAAATCACTCAACATACCTGATCATGTGTACTAGTGCAAATGCTGGGTTGAGGAGGCCTGGGAACAAGGCTAGGTTTGCAAGAGTCTGGCTTTGGCAGACTAGGTTACAACTGACTGACCAGGATCACCTGGTTTACTCCTTGTCCTGATATCTAGCATCATCAGTTAGCGAAGTGTATAATGATGTCAACGGTGCAAGGACTCAGCGGTAACTTCATAGCAAACCCTTGTGACAAAACTGCCCTCTTCAACCGTATTAGTGCAACAAAAGATAATACAATGTTGGAATATCAGTAACGGGTTCGTAAATGATGGTTTACGATAACCAATAATAAATTTCACATATGTGCGAACGTCACATACCAGGCCAATGATAGCGAGACTATAGTCACAGTCTAACAGCAATGTAGGAGAAAGGTCGCACTAGAACATTACAAGTTTCAGATTGCGCATAATGTGTTGGAAAACCAACAACTATGTGCACTCAGGGGCGGAGACAGCTACCAAAAAGTGTGTGTGTGTGTGTGTGTGTGTGTGTGTGGGGGGGGGGGGGGGGGGGGGGGGGGCTAATAGGACAATGGTACGTTGCCGAAGGCAGCGTGCCATTAGAGACGTCGACCCTCAAGAAACGAGGTGACATAGCTATAAGTTAGTGCTAGATTTCGTGGATAGTATCAAGTATAACCATCCAGCCTGTTGTTTTTGGGGGGGGGGGGGGGGGGGGGGGGGGGGGGGCTCAGCCACCTACTTCTGAAAGTGGGGGGGGGGCCCTGCCCCCCCCCCCCCCCATATATCTCCGCCCCTGCACATAGTATTATTATGAACACTTTGATTTCTTGATACTCACCCAGCTGCAGACAAGTGACTCCAACATCTTCATCGTGGTCACAGTTTTCAACTTTAATACCATTGTTGGGGCAGTCCACAAGTCTGGTTTCATTGCCAACACAGAACACATTATCCAGGAGGATGGCTCCAGTTCCCTGGCCAAAGAAGGCTTTTTCATGGGTGGTCGCACCTGTGATGAAACAATTGCATTAGGTATCACTAATGTCTTGGCTTATTGTTCATCAGAGAGAGTGTTGTGATGCAAATGTCGATCAGGGCCTAAAATTATGCTGGTGTCCAAAAAGCCTAAACAATAGTTTTCCACTTGGGCTGGTAGTATGAGTCACTTGGGCTAGCATTATATAACCTGACCTGATTGACGAAATCCAAGTTGTCCACAGGCCACATTTGCATCAGGAGCTATTCCCCACTTGTCATCACACACAGTGCCCCATTCATCTTCCTCACAAACCTCCACTCGACCTTCAAGATTGCTTGTACCGCCAACAAGCCTGATGTCACCATTTCTACAGACTACTGACGCATCTGTGACAGGTGCAAAATGCATAAACAGGTCACCTGACATAAAAGAGCCACTTTCTAGAGTAGACGATAAAATATAAGCAGCGATTTCACCACTCTCTAGCAGTTTGTTTGAAATCAATAAATCACTTAAGTCACTGAAACCAAATCAAGGCAAGAAGCTCTCGTATCACAGAACGGCTTAATTCTGAGTCGTGCTGAGGTCACATGACCAGGTGCACTATTTAGATTCCTGGTTTTGTATACCAGTGTGTCCCTTGATGTGGGAAATGGCTCATAGAAGTCCTCTACTAGGCTTTAATGTGATCAGGCAGATCTTTGAAGAAAAATTCTACAAAGCTCTTTCTTGGTTAAGATCTTATGGCTCATTGAATGTGGTTTTAAATGGGCTAGTTGAGTAAGTGTGAATCTCTAGCTAGAGTGAGTGGGAACGCTTGTGGGGATGCTGAAACACCAGAAGTCCAGCTTTGAAGATGAGTGGCATCCACAGTTCCCAGGCCATGGCCAGAATACTCCATGGCAGAAAGGTGATTTTCAGCATTATCATTTTCGTGCTAATGTGAGTCTGTGTTAGAGACAGGTACCAAAAAGTGTGTGTGTGTGTGTGTGTGTGTGGGGGGGGGGGGGGGGGGGGGGGGGGGGGGGGGGCGGGCTAATAGCACAATTGCACGCTGCCGAAGGCAATGCATAGAGGTGTGTAGTAGTGATCAGACTGCATGAAGCGCAGAAACATTTTTTCGCCTTCATTTTTCAGTTATCATGATGGGCTCTCATGGCACCTTCTCATGGCACCTTCGTGCTTTGCACTGCAAGTTGGCCCCCCAGAAACGAGGTGACATATCTATAAGTTAGTGCTAGATTTCGTGGGATAGTATCATCCAGCCTGTTGTTTTTGTGTGTGTGTGTTTTTTTTTTTTGGGGGGGGGGGGGGGGGGGAGGGGGGGGTCAAGCTCCCCCCCCCCATATCTCCGCCCCTGTAGCACGCTCCAGTCTGTAGGGTCAGTGAGAGGGAATAGATTCGTGGACCAACGTAGAGGTGAGAACTGAAAAGCAGCCCACGTTTTGCTGGGATAGCTACAGGCTGGCTTTTCAAAAACTAGATTAGGTGGGTCTACGTCGGTCAGATCACATGCAGGAACGAAATCTGCAGACCGCATGCCATGCAAGTCTGCTACTTGCACACTGAATAGTGAAAACCAATGTTTGATTTAACAGCATACTTCGACATTGGACACCGGCATCTTCAGAATGGTTAACGGCACAATTGTGGATACCAACTCCAACATTGGGACAGAACCATAGTCTGGTCTCAGAGCCCGTGCAGCCCACATTGTCCAGGATGATCTGTCCAGTTCCCGCACCAAAGGCAGCACGGAGCAAGGCTTTAGCTCCTGCAAGGAATTAATGTGGTTTAGTAAGTCCTGCAATATCAGAAATCTAACTTCAAAGTTTGAAGAAACGACGATGGTGGCCAAAATATTGCATTAGCTCTATTATACCTGTTGAAGAAAATCCAAGCTGTCGGCAGACAACATTAGCATCAGCTTCTTCCCACTTGTCATCACACACTGTGCCCCACGCACTGTTATTGTAGCAGACCTCCACCCGACCCTCAAGACTGTTTGTTCCACCAACAAGCCTGATGTCTCCAGTTGTACAAACTGAGAAAGAAAGAGGAGAAGGTGTGCATGCCAATAGCTCTATGTGCATGCTAACAGTGAACTACTCAGTGAGAGTCACACTGTACAGTGCTGGCCATGGCAACGCCATTTAGCTGCACAAATTTTTCTCAAGTCATGCAACATTATTTTATTTCAAATGACACTACCTTCATCATCCGGATCCCGGGCCCAGGACAAGTTAGTAAAAGTGGGTGGTATCAGTTCGCTGTAGGTAGCTATACTTTTGCCAAGCTCCACTGCGACTCACCGGGACAGACCACGTACACTGTGCACTGTACATGTACACTCCATAATAAGATTGGAATTGTTGGGCATGTTCCGCTGCGCCATCGAATCTTTATTAAAGCGCGCACCCACATACGGCACACACTTGCATGCTCCTAATCTCGATCTCGTGGGTGTTCGTGGCGCGCAGGGGAGAGGCTCGGCATCGGTGGTGCGCAGGAGATAGGAGGTGCCGCCTTCTCGCGCGCTGTGAACGTCTAGCCCGCGAGACCAGCGGCACCTCCAACACATTTCATGCATTCAGTGCACAGTGCTCCTCTCCACAGCATTCGCTCCTCAGTGCCCAGACTTGGTGGGGCTCATGCACTTGAAGAGCTTCCTCATTAAGTGATCTCCCCCTTAACAGGGGTGGCTGGTGGCCTAGCGGTTAAAGCATCCGACTGCTAATCTAAAGGTTGCAGGTTCGAATCCCACCATTGCCATAGGAGAGATTTTCTTTCTCTCCTAGGAGTTGACTCAGCTCTACCCTTAAAAATGAGTAGGTGTGTTCTTGAAGGTGTTTTCACCTGATACAGTTCACACCGCATCCTTCGGAGGGGATGTAAAGCCGTTGGTCCCGGGGTACTGGTTAATATTAGCATTCATGCTATTCCGGTTACCTCGTTAGCCACTCTACATGGTGGTTTCTCATAAAAAATAAATAAATAAATAAAAAAACATTATACCTAGTGACTTAACTCATTACTTATTACTGCAAACAGCTTAAAGCAGAAGAGAATGTAGTTACAAAGTAACATTAAACCTCCCATATAAATTCTTATGTGCTTATATTCTCTGGGCTCATTTGGCTGCTAAAGGATGCAATGGGTATAATTGCAAACAGCTTAAAGAAGCAGAAGAGAATGTAGCTACAAAGTTTTAACGTCTAATATTAAACCTCCTATATGAATTGTTTTGGGCACATGGGTATTCTCTGGGCACAGTTAGCTGCTACAGGGTACATTGGGCTTTAACCTATTAACAGTAATCCTCAGCCACGAATGAAGCAATTACTAGGAATACCTATCCGCATAATTGCCTCGCGCGCACGCCGCGGCGCATGCGCAGCGTGCTTACCAGTATGATAGATCTCTAGCTAAGCGAGTGTGGAGCTGAGTCTGAGATAAACATGTCGATTACACTCACTGTTCGACTCCACATGTAGCTGCTCTAGCTCTGCAAGCCCTGAAGGCCCCGCTCGCTTGTACCCTAGCCTCTGGCTACGCGAGATTATTGTGGAGTTGCGGTATAAACAGATGTCGACTGTTTGACTCCGTATGTAGCTGCTCCGGCTCTGCAAGCCCTGGAGCACCGCGCGCTCGTCCACTGATCTGTTTCGCAAGGTTGTAGTATCAACGTTCCTGAGCGCGACATATTCCGGTACGTACGTACATACGTATATAGTGATCCCCATTCAGAGCCTCGCGCTAATGCGCTCGGCAATAACAAACCTGGTTTGAGTCCCTTCAAAGCTCTGGTCTTCATGTGGTAGAGCACGTAGGAAGCTGAAGCATGAGCTGCAAATGGCTGCCAACTCTTCTCCTTCGTGCCGTCAGCCCAGTCGACAATCGCTTTGATGACGATAGCCTCGGGTTTGTTGTTTGGGACGGACTGGACGGCAAACATGATACCTGCTCCTTCCATTTCACCTCCTTCAGCATCAGGGAAGTAGGCAGTCAGCTTGTTTTTCTCCTCGAGGCTATCTACCAGGTTTGGTCCACTAATAATCGGGTCAATCTTGACTTTGACGGGATCGTCAGGACCACGCATTAGTTTGAATCCCGCAGTTTGGTCAAATACATCCAAAAGTCGAGCGCCCACTGGAAACTGTGGGCTACGGATGACGTCACTCTCTGTTCCGATGCGTCGGTACGTGTAGTCTTGGACAATATTTGCAACAATAATGTCAGCCATCTGTAGCTTTCTCCTATTTATCCCATAGCCAACTCCAACACTGATCACAAATCCAGGTTTTACGACTCCCAATGCTCTTATGAGTTTTTGGGTAGCTGCGTTTGGTCCCTCGGTACCTGGGCTAGACTTTATAACTGCTGTATGGTACAGCCCGTACATTCCAACTGTGAATGTTACGCCATTCCGAGATATTTGCACAAGGTTGTTGCGTCCTTTGAGGGGTTCCATGAGGGCCAAGGTTGCCCTAGTCTCCTTGGAGTTGACCACCATCAGGATTGCTTCAACTGGGTCCAGATATTTCTGTCGATCGTTGCTAAAAGTAATGGGGATGTCAGACAGTTCAGGGAAATCTTTATCACAAACAAGGGGAGGGTCAGGGCCTGAAAGAGGTGGTACCGGTGTTGGTGTCTGAGGAACGCAGCAACAGCAGAAGTAACATTTTGGTGCTTAATTCTCCATTACTATGTGATGCCATGAACTCAGGACTTGAGAGGCTAATGCATTAACATGATGCAATAAAGTGACTACTTATCACATCTTCAAACACAGCTGTAACTCACATTTCCATCTTGTGAGATTGAAGCGTATTCCGAAAGGTCGTTATCATTAAACATCATGTCTGCCAACATCTCCTCTGCCTGTTTATCATCCAAGTCATCCAAATTGGGCAGATGCGGAGCTGCAGCATGTAAAATACAAACATCGATATTAGCAGTCTCATTTCTGTGTGTGTGTGTGTGTGTGTAATGCATCCATACATGGTGTCTGAAATTCCTAGATTCTGTTGCTAACCTCGTTGAGCTCGCAGGGAGGTAGCAGAAGCCAAAATTGGCCCCAGGAGAAGAATGAGGAACAGCGCTTCCTTCATTTCTGTAGTGTTGCTCCAGTAGCAGTCCTCTCTTGAGATGTTTATAGCTGAGCCAAGAGCTGGATAATAATGTTGCAATGGCCACACTGCGGAATTGTTTCAACAAGACTTTATAAGAGCAAGAGCCTGCAACAAAATTTAATGGTTTCATGTTATATATGTACCTGTTAAACATTCACTGACTTATTGGTACATCATAGAGACCATAATTAGCTTTGCTTGGAGTTGCACCCTCTTAGCTAGTGTTGAAACTCTTGTTATAACTTAGCTTGGTTATGCGATAGCCGAGCAAATTAAGACCATATGTATATAGGTGTCAACACTCACTTTGAGGATTCATGTGATGTAGCTGTAAGAATTGTTTGCAAAGCTTTTAGGGACATTTGTAACATGCAAAGGACATTATGGTGACAAGAGTCTCATTTGTGAAGCTTTTAAGCAACACTTTGGTAAGCAGACACATTGTAGTTATGAATCCAGACAAGGAGTGCCGTGACCTCCAATGTTTTAGCAGTGCTCGGTTACACCAACTGCGCAAATCAAGACAACTGTGTAGGTGTCAACACTCACTTTGAGAAATGTAAGAATTGTTTGCAGAGCTTTTAGGGACATTGGTAACATGCAAGGGACATTATGGTGACAAGTCTCATTTGTGAAGTACCATTACCTCAAATTTATGTTTTATCGTAGCTCGGGTACGCCATCTGTACAAATCAACGCAAAGTTGTAGGTGTAACACTCACTTTGAGAATTCATGTAGCTAGTGTAAGCAGAGTTCTTAAGGACATTTGGTAACATGACATTTTGGTGACAAGTCTCATTTGTGAAGCTTCTAAGGGACCCTTTGGTAAACAGACACATTGTTACTGTAGCTGTGAATCGGCAGACAAGGAGTGGCGTGACCTCCAGACTACTGAGCTATTTTGGATCGCATCTTAGCTGTCCAATTTCAGCTGGGTTTGTTAGCTACCGGTATAACCAATTGAAACTCAACGTACTCTGGTCTTTCGACATGCAGTGTAACTGACAACAGAGACTCAACACCAGATACTCGGACTTGCTGCTCCCTAGCCTGTTGAGTATCTCTCTCAACGCCAAAGGTCATGAGCATTTTTTGTTGTGTTACTAGCTCTGAGTTTCTGTCCAATAATGGTTAGTAATTACAAACAGTTACAAATCAAGACCACTAGCTATTCCAAGTGACTCATTCTACCAGCTAGCCATAGTGGAAAACTAACAACTTTTGAACACTTGCTACCCCATCACGGGTTTGCAGCTAGTAGCTATTGCTTCAAACTCCAGCATATTGAAGGTTGATTTTGAAGCAAGAGCGAGTAGTTAGAATGACAGATTGGAGGATCGATGAAACCCCAACCGAACTGTATTAAGATTGTGGAGCTTATAGCTATCGGACACTTTTTGTGATAACACTTTGGTAACAACAACAGGCATTCAAGTGGCTTCCTTGTGAAGCTTTTAAGGTACACTTTGGTAACAGCGGACACATTCTAGCACGCAAGGTGTGCCGTGACCTCCAGACCACTCTTGAGCGATTTGCATTTTAGCTGTCCAATTGCAACTGTGTTAACCAGCTAGCTTCAGCTAGAGCAGGTTAGGTTAGGTTAACGAGTATTCAATCAAGTTGCAACTTGATTGAATACTCGTTAATGAGTGAGTGTGATTAGAATCACAATATGCAGGACGAAATTAATGTCACAACCAAGCTGTAAATTACAAGCTAAAAGATGACCTCTAAACTACAGTACGGTTGGTAATTGCTTGTGGAGCTTTTAGCCAACACTTGTTGACAAGCAAGGGAGGGACACTTTGCTAACAAGCATTCAAGTGGCCTCAATTGTTAAGCTTTTAACCCTTTCCCCGATGTAGCCGGATATATCCGGCATGAGCACATGCGCGTCTTTACAAAAATCCATAAAATACACTTTGAACCCTAGCGTCGCGAAGAACGTTCTGAGCATGCTCAGAACGTTGCTCTAGCACGTGGTATTTTCTAGAACATTCTACGGCATCGGTTACTAAGGGCAAATGCGCAAAAATGCACTTAGTGTCAAAAATTTCAAGATGGCTAACATGTATACTGTAAGCGGTGTTGTTGAACGACTGGATGACTTGGATTTCGACCTCGACGATGGATTAGACAGCGATTTCGGACGAGAAGGAGTCCGTAGCTACCTTTCCAGGGCTGACTTGGACGGTTTTGATGGCGTGCGGCGCGGTGATCGCGACAGAGCCGCACACAATGGAGGACGGAGACACTCGCGGCGATAGAGAAATGGATACTCCCATCCCCTACCCCTAGCCCGGTTCAGGGTGATCTGGACGCTGCCTCGAGTAAGTCTACACTTAGTAGAACCTAGATATAAAGTTTAGTAATCCAGGAAAAAACAGACATCATTCCAGGAAAGAGCAGATATCATTCCTTGTGTGAATGTATTCTGTAGGCTTGGTAAAGAGCACTCTGAACAGTCCTGCCCCTCCTCCTCGAGGCTCGCCAGCTCCTCTTGTGTTTTCAGAAGGTTTGCATGGAGTAGTTCAGTCCATTGCAGTCATGGATCAGCCAGGTCAACCCCTTCCCCTCATGGATAAACCAGTTCATTCCCATGGTACGTAGCATGTCGCCTGTCTGTCCTGGACGAGGACGGAACAAGGAAACGGACAAAGACGAGGACATGGTATGGTGATTGGCAGGGGATTTGGGAGAGGAGTGTGTGTGTGTGTGTGTATGTGGGGGGGGGGGGGGGGGGGGGGGGGGGGGGGGGGGGAGGAGCACAGTGGAGGGAGTGACAGACACAGAGCAAGCGAGGAGAGAGCGAGTGCAAGTGCAGTTCACGGTCCGCCTACGCATGGCCAGTACATCTACAGGGGTATATGTAAAATCTAGGAGAGGAGAGTATATCTCTCTTCAACCAAATCCAGGTCCTCCTGTTGATGACAGTGTATTGTGTGGACCTTTGCATGGTCTTTTTTACGACGAGGAATTGCTGGTAGTGGAGACAGCTAGGTGTTACGTAACGTAATACGCATTATTGAAGGCCACCATCTGATGTCACTTTTGCCGAAATGGAGGTATTCTGTCATGCACACACAATCATGCAGGTTGGGGATACTCCAGTGATGAAATATGCCCTGGCACTGTGGCCTTTGTCCCTGTACTCCGAAGATTCTGAGTTCTATTCCTTGGATTTGAGGGCGTGTGCAGTCTTCTACAAAAGCAGTTTCGTAGCCTTGTCTTGGTGATGCTCCTGTCTGCTCCCTTGGACTCCTGGAGTCATATGAGGGGTTCATGAGGATAGCATGACAATACACAAGTGTTGTATTCTTGAAAATGTTTGTATGGCATGCTGTTGACAAAAGTAATAATAAATAATAATAATAATAATAATCGTCTTATTCATGAAAAATGTCATATAAACCCGTGTTTTTGCCGTGTACGTTTGTTCTATATATGGGGCTGAAAGTGACATAATGTGTATAAATAGCTCAGCTACTTAAAAAGGTGTGGTTGCTAGGGACTCTGCCGTTCAGGGGCGCTGCTATGAATTTTTAAGTAAACGCTATTCAATTTCCTGCGTGAAATGCAAATTAATTTATCGAAGGACACTTTGGTAACAAGTGTTGCTGAGCAATGAATGCAGAATGTGTGAGTGCCGTGACTTCCAAACTAGCTGCTCTTAGCTAAGTGATTTGGGATTGTATTTCAGCTGGTCTCTTGACAGTGTAACCATGGTAACCATGCTGATGGTAGTATACAGAATCAAAATGTACTTACTTCTTAATTGTTCCCTAGCTCGTTGAACGTGTTTCCTTAAGTTCCTACGTGCAAAATGCCATGAGCAAATTTAATGAGCTTTAACAATGAGACCACTGTAAAGTAGTCTACAATAGACCATGCCGAGATCAACTGGTAGCTAAATGGATATGGGACCTTGTTCATAACAAACCATAAGTTGCATGATACATTGAAATCTGATGGGTGCAGCAGCACCCGGAGCACCCATGGTTCCTATGCCACTGTAAAAGCAACTAGCTACCTAGGCCCAACACTCCTTTTGGATTGTTTTGTGGAGCGTTAATGGGACTCTTTGTTGACAAGTAGATATAAGGGGACACTTTGGTGGCAAGCATTCAAGTGGCCTCACATTTTGGAGACTATGCAACAGGTAGGCCCACTGTGTCCGTTTTGATACAAGCATGCACATTGTACATGCTTTCAAGGGACACTTTGGTAACAAGTGGCACGTTGTATGCACATTGTGAAGCTTTCAAAGGACACTTGGGAAACAAGCAGGAACATTGTATGCACATTGTAAGCTTTTAGGGACACTTTGGTAACAAGCATGTACATTTAGGGACATTTTGGTAACAAGCAGGAACATTGAGTACTCATGCCTAACAATGAGTACCTTATCTGACCTCCATCCACACCACTCTTGAGCTAGCTACATGGGATATAGCATTTTAGAATGCATGCTTTTCCCGATTGCAACTGTGTTAGGACGTCAACCCTCTTAAAGTCTGTGCTCGTAGTTTTATCAGTATCATACACAGTCAATACAGAATTGCACCATTCCTAGGAAGTTGTTTACAGTGGTTTCCATGGTAACTTAGATACAAGAATTTCAATGGAAACAGTGGATCAACCAAAATGTTAGTGTAACAACTTGCCGTGGTAACACTTACCATGTACTAGATCTATCTATCTTACTGTTAACAAAATCAATATTACATTGTCCACAATTTAGTGATTCCACAATGGTGATCTGAGTCACAGAGATCAAAAATGGCGCATAATTATTCACTGGACAACATCATCCACAGTTTCATACACATTATCATCTTTCTCCAGGTCTTCATAGTTGTTGCTAACTTCATCCAGATCCTTGGGAATATCTTGCGATTCCTTGTCAGATAAATTAGCAGCTGCAACATTCCTAGCTCTTGGAGAGTAGCGCCTAGAAAGGTAGAAGAGAGACTTTCACAGTGAAAAATCATTGGCTACAGTGGTAAATCCTGTTAGTGCGTCATACAAGTTATTCAATTCATCACATGTATGGTTCAGCATGTATGCATGGTTTATGCCTAGTACATCATTCACTTGATTCTGGTCTAGGTCAACTACAGGTAAGTATGCAGATGGCCTCATTCTCAGGCCACAGCCCAGCTTTCCTCTCTTGCAGTATTGCAAGGGAAAGAACACTGTGTGGGGTCTGGTAACAAGGCTACCCTCTAGGATGATGATGGCCACTAATAGGCCTAGTCGTCCATACCTGCACCGGTTGTAATAATATTTGGTAACCATGACAACCATCAGAGTGACAACAGTGACCACTATCACAATGACGGCAACAGCTATCCCTCCACCAACACCAGGTGGTATGGCCATGCCTGAAGTAGCGCCACTTTCTGACAGGCATTCCTGCTCCACGAACGATTGTATTTCAACAGTGCACGAGGGATCAGCTGCCAGAACAACTCCATCAACGTTGAAACTTGCACCTCTTTCAATCCACTCAGTTAGAGACAATAAGACGGTTGATATGTTGACATAGGGGACTGGTGTAGAGAGTTTGCCACGAAATGTAACTTTGTCTGGATTGTCACCAAAGCATTTGAACCCAGTGCTGCCGATATCCCCTGTGGTGAACCCGCAGCGACACAAGTGTTCAGCGTTCATCACAATAGCTGCAGTCACTATCTGTAGTTTCTCGGCAGGTGTTGACAGCTGCAGATGAATATTAGCTGGGAATTAGGTTTGAGATCACAGCCAGTCACGTTTAGCTAATGAGTTGTGGCAATGTGTTGGCCTACGAAATCCTCTCAGAGCTGCAGGCAACATTCTAGTTCAGTACCTTATGAATCATAGCAGCTGTATTGCAAATAGGGTGTCCTGCAGGTCAGCATTGATTAACATTTTTTGCTGATAGGGGGAGCTTGACTATAGCTAGTTGCACTTAGCCTCGTTGCCTCACTCCCAGGCTCCTCCCCATGCAGCTTTTTGTCGCATACTGACAAAAAGCTGGGGAGGAGCCTGGGAATGAGGCTAAGAAATGGTACGCTTAAGATCCTAATTGCTATGCTGTTAAGTGATGGTTCCATCTTTTTCAAGGAATACCTTCTACCGTGTAGCTAGTTGGATCAACAAGGCAAGTGATTAGCAACATGCAACACAGCCTTCACCACTTGCTTGCAAGTCATCCAAATTGGGCAGATACGGAACTGCAGCATGTAAAATACAAACATCGATATTAGCAGTCTCATTTCTGTGTGTGTGTGTGTGTGTGTAATGCATCCATACATGGTGTCTGAAATTCCTAGATTCTGTTGCTAACCTCGTTGAGCTCGCAGGGAGGTAGCAGAAGCCAAAATTGGCCCCAGGAGAAGAATGAGGAACAGCGCATCCTTCATTTCTGTAGTGTTGCTCCAGTAGCAGTCCTCTCTTGAGATGTTTATAGCTGAGCCAAGAGCTGGATAATAATGTTGCAATGGCCACACTCAGATTGTGGAATTGTTTCAACCAAGAGTTTATAAGAGCATGCAGGCGTCTACACTCACTTCGAGGATTCATTTAATGTAAGAATTGTTTGCAGAGCTTTTAGGGACATTGGTAACATGCAAGGGACATTTGGTAACAAGTCTCATTTGTGAAGCTTTTAAGGGTAACAAGACAAGGAGTGCCGTGACCTTCGATTGAATGTTTTAATAGAGCTCAGTTACGCCAACTGCGCAAATCAAGACAACTGTGTAGGTGTCAATACTCACTTTGAGAAATGCAAGAATTGTTTGCAGAGCTTTAATTTTAGGGACATTGGTAACATGCAAGGGACATTTGGTGACAAGTCTCATTTGTGAAGCTTTAAAGCAACACTTTGGTAAGCAGACACATTGTAGTTATGAATCCAGTCAATGTAAGAATTGTTTGCAGAGCTTTTAGGGACATTTTTTTTTTTTTTTTTTTTTTTTTTGAATGAGAAACCACCATGTAGAGTGGCTAATGAGGTAACCGGAATAGCATGAATGCTAATATTAACCAGTACCCCGGGACCAACGGCTTTACATCCCCTCCGAAGGATGCGGTGTGAACTGTATCAGGTGAAAACACCTTCAAGAACACACCTACTCATTTTTAAGGGTAGAGCTGAGTCAACTCCTAGGAGAGAAAGAAAATCTCTCCTATGGCAATGGTGGGATTCGAACCTGCAACCTTTAGATTAGCAGTCGGATGCTTTAACCGCTAGGCCACCAGTCACCCCCCAATTTGGTAACAAGCAAGGGACATTATGGTGACAAGTCTCATTTGTGAAGTGCCGTGACCTCCAATGTTTTATCATAGCTCGGTTACGCCATCTGTACAAATCAACACAACTATTCTTACTTTGAGGATTCATGTAATGTAAGAATTGTTTGCAGAGCTCTTAAGGACATTTGGTAACAAGCAAGGGACATTAATTTTATCTAATATTGTGGAGCTTTTATTGGACACTTTATGCGACAACACTTCGGTAACCTCCAGACCACTCTTGAGCTATATGCATTTTAGCTGAATTGCAACTGTGTTGGCCAAACTCAGTTGAAATGAAAAAAACTCTGGTCTTTCGACATGCAGTGTAGCCATGCTGTACCTTAGCAGCTAAGCTAACAATACAATTATTCATTCAGTTACTCCATAGCCCGTTGAATGCCTCCTAGAGGTCAAATGTCGTGAGCATATTCAATAAGCTTCAACAATGAGCTTCTACTATATAGCTAGTCCTACATCGGGAAATGCTTACGTTGAAGGGGAGTCTGGCTAAATGAAATGCATTGTGTTTAGAGGGGGAATTCAAATTTAGGGGGGAGTTCCCCCCTAAAGGGCCTGAAATAATCACTGCTGTCGAGTGTCTTTCCTCAAGATCCTAGAGGTACGTAGTGAAAAGGTCAAGTGGCCTCAATTGTTAAGCTTTTAAGGAACATTTGGTAACAAATGTTGCTGAGCTATGAATGCAGAATGTGTGAGTGCCGTGACTTCCAAACTAGCTGCTCTTAGCTAAGTGATTTGGGCCCGGGCCGGGATTGTATTTCAGCTGGTCTCTTGACAGTGTAACCATGGTAACCATGCTGATGGTAGTATACAGAATCAAAATGTACTTCTTAATTGTTCCCTAGCTCGTTCAATGTGTTTCCTCAAGTTCCTACGTGCAAAATGCCATGAGCATATTTAAAATGAGTTCATATAACATTTGCACGTAGTTCTGTTTCTATTTCACTAGCAAATTTAATCATGGAGATTAAATTGTTTGTCAATGGATTTGTGCAACACGAGTTAAATCAGTTAGCTAACTTTATTTCAATTATGTAATATAGTATCTATGTGTTGTGTACACCTTATGTGGTGTGTATACATGTTATAATAATAATAATTATCACTGTAAAGCAGTGGCATTGGAAGTAGTCTACATTAGGGGGTGCATATTCGCAACAAGATTGTACATACAAAGCAGTCATATGCACTGCAAGTACTTGGTAAGCTTTTAAGGTACATTTTTGCATACAGAAATATTACTTTCAACATTAATCTTTTAAGTGGTACATACTTGGCAGTAAAGCAGGCACAATTAATGTTTGATTCCCAACAAGGAGTACTATAGCTATATGATTTGAACTTTGAACCAGACTGCCCTTGAGTTGAGCGGGATAGTATTAAAGAATGCATGCTTACCACAAACTCAAACAGCTTACTGCAATGCTGACTTGTCATCAACATGCTTGATCAATGCGTACATTTTGAATTGGCTACTCTTCAGTGTCAATGACTTCACCATCACAACCTGCTCATCACCCTCAATTCCACTCTTCTCACTGGGCAAATGTCTGCTGTTATTGGTACCACCGTCAAACAAAGAATAATGGATCAGGGGTCGCCTCTCATACTTCTCCTCTTGAGACTCACAAGAGGAGAAGTATGCCAGGCCACCCCTGAAATCTACAGTAGCTAATTTTGCTTTCATCTCACTTTTCTTGATATAACCAATGGAAGTGCCAGGAAAGATTATGAAATGAATCTGCAGACGATTTGAACTCCAAGCCTGTTCCAGTCAGACATTAATTTATGTAACTACCAATAGACCACTGGGACCCATCATTAGAGGAGGAAGAGGACAAACTACCTATATATAGAGAACCTTGTGCTGTCTTGTTTGACTTGTTTCTTACTCTCAGCACTTTCAGTAATGTGTGTTGTGACACTTCGTGCACTTTGAACACAACGTTCATCTCTTAGTCTTGTTCATGACTGATAGTATTAATGTAGCTAGCTATACCAATGGAAAGGATTTGTTTAAGTAACAAGCAGGCACATTGTAGGTACACTTTGGTAACAAGTGGCACATTGTATGCACATGAGAAAGCTTTCGAGGTAGTGACATTATAAGTACATTTGTAAGGCTTTATTGTAAAACATGCAGGAACATTGTATGCTCATTGTAAGTTCATTGTAAGCTTTTAAGGGACAATTTGGCAACAAGTGCATGACACATTGCATGAATCCCAAAAGGGAGCTCGCACCATGATTGTGAACTGAGTCGCTCTTGAGATGAGTCGGATAGCTACCATTTTAGAATGCATGCATTTTAGAATGCATGTTTTCCAATTGCAACAGGCTCAATTAAGCTCAGTTAAAGCAACTTGCACGGTCATGTAATATATGCCATGAACATGTAGCTAAACCCAGTAGCTATGCTGTACATTAACGTTACTGGACCTAAAATTCAAATCAAGTTCAACAGTGAGCACCGGCAGGCTATAGCAAGTTCAATGTTTTGATGGACTCTAGATCAGTAACATGAACATATAGCTTGAGCTATGTAGCTAGCTGCCAGTTCCCGCTGGGACCTCACTCTCTATTCCTGAGCTGTTCCTGCTGGGACCTCACTCTCTATTCCTGAGCTGTTCCTGCTGGGACCTCACTCTCTATTCCTAGGCTGTTTCTGCTGGGACCTCACTCTCTATTCCTGAGCTGTTCCTGCTGGGACCTCACTCTCTATTCCTAGGCTGTTTCTGCTGGGACCTCACTCTCTATTCCTGAGCTGTTCCTGCTGGGACCTCACTCTCTATTCCTGAGCTGTTCCTGCTGGGACCTCACTCTCTATTCCTAGGCTGTTCTGTTGTTGCGAGGAGAAAGGTCGCACTAGAACATTACAAGTTTCAGATTGCGCATAATGTGTTGGAAAACCAACAACTATGTGCACTCAGGGGCGGAGACAGCTACCAAAAAGTGTGTGTGTGTGTGTGTGTGGGGGGGGGGGGGGGGGGGGGGGGGGGGGGGGGGGGGGGGCTAATAGGACAATGGTACGTTGCCGAAGGCAGCGTGCCATTAGAGACGTCGACCCTCAAGAAACGAGGTAACATAGCTATAAGTTAGTGCTAGATTTCGTGGATAGTATCAAGTATAACCATCCAGCCTGTTGTTTTTGGGGGGGGGGGGGGGGGGGGGGGGGGGGGGGGGGGGGGGGGGGGGGGGGGGCTCAGCCACCTACTTCTGAAAGTGGGGGGGGGGGGGGGGGGGGGGGGGGGGGGGGGGAGCCCCCCTTGCCCCCCCCCCCCCCCATATATCTCTGCCCCTGCACATAGTATTATTATGAACACTTTGATTTCTTGATACTCACCCAGCTGCAGACAAGTGACTCCAACATCTTCATCGTGGTCACAGTTTTCAACTTTAATACCATTGTTGGGGCAGTCCACAAGTCTGGTTTCATTGCCAACACAGAACACATTATCCAGGAGGATGGCTCCAGTTCCCTGGCCAAAGAAGGCTTTTTCATGGGTGGTCGCACCTGTGATGAAACAATTGCATTAGGTATCACTAATGTGTTGGCTTATTGTTCATCAGAGAGAGTGTTGTGATGCAAATGTCGATCAGGGCCTAAAATTATGCTGGTGTCCAAAAAGCCTAAACAATAGTTTTCCACTTGGGCTAGCATTATATAACCTGACCTGATTGACGAAATCCAAGTTGTCCACAGGCCACATTTGCATCAGGAGCTAGTTCCCACTGGTCATCACACACAGTGCCCCATTCATCTTCCTCACAAACCTCCACTCGACCTTCAAGATTGCTTGTACCGCCAACAAGCCTGATGTCACCATTTCTACAGACTACTGACGCATCTGTGACAGGTGCAAAATGTATAAACAGGTCACCTGACATAAAAGAGCCACTTTCTAGAGTAGACGATAAAATATAAGCAGCGATTTCACCACTCTCTAGCAGTTTGTTTGAAATCAATAAATCACTTAAGTCACTGAAACCAAATCAAGGCAAGAAGCTCTCGTATCACAGAACGGCTTGATTCTGAGTCGTGCTAAGGTCACATGACCAGGTGCACTATTTAGATTCCTGGTTTTGGGTACCAGTATATCCCTTGATGTGGGAAATGGCTCATTGAAGTCCTCTACTAGGCTTTAATGTGATCAGGCAGATCTTTGAAGAAAAATTCTACAAAGCTCTTTCTTGGTTAAGATCTTATGGCTCATTGAATGTGGTTTTATATGGGCTAGTTGAGTAAGTGTGAATCTCTAGCTAGAGTGAGTGGGAATGCTTGTGGGGATGCTGAAACACCAGAAGTCCAGCTTTGAAGATGAGTGGCATCCACAGTTCCCAGGCCATGGCCAGAATACTCCATGGCAGAAAGGTGATTTTCAGCATTATCATTTTCGTGCTAATGTGAGTCTGTGTTAGAGACAGGTACCAAAAAGTGGGGGGGCTAATAGCACAATTACACGCTGCCGAAGGCAATGCATAGAGGTGTGTAATAGTGATCAGACTGTGTTAAGCGCAGAAACATTTTCACCTTCATTTTTCAGTTATCATGATGGGCTCTCATGGCACCTTCGTGCTCTGCACTGCAAGTTGGCCCCCCAGAAACGAGGTGACATATCTATAAGTTAGTGCTAGATTTCGTGGGATAGTAGCTATCATCCAGCCTGTTTTTTTTTTTTTTTTTTTTTTTTGGGGGGGGGGGGGGGGGGGGGGGGGGGGGGCTTGCCTATATCTCCGCCCCTGTAGCACGCTCCAGTCTGTAGGGTCAGTGAGAGGGAATAGATTCGTGGACCAACGTAGAGGTGAGAACTGAAAAGCAGCCCACGTTTTGCTGGGATAGCTACAGGCTGGCTTTTCAAAAACTAGATTAGGTGGGTCTACGTCGGTCAGATCACATGCAGGAACGAAATCTACAGACCGCATGCCATGCAAGTCTGATACTTGCACACTGAATAGTGAAAACCAATGTTTGATTTAACAGCATACTTCGACATTGGACACCGGCATCTTCAGAATGGTTAAAGGCACAATTGTGGATGCCAACTCCAACATTGGGACAGAACCATAGTCTGGTCTCAGAGCCCATGCAGCCCACATTGTCCAGGATGATCTGTCCTGTCCCCGCACCAAAGGCAGCACGGAGCACGGCTTTAGCTCCTGGAAGGAATTAATGTGGTTTAGTAAGTCCTGCAATAACAAAGTTTGAAGAAACGACGATGGTGGCCAGAATATTGCATTAGCTCTATTATACCTGTTGAAGAAAATCCAAGCTGTCGGCAGACAACATTAGCATCAGCCTCTCCCCACATGTCATCACACACAGTGCCCCATGCATTGTTGTTGTAGCAGACCTCCACCCGACCCTCAAGACTGTTTGTTCCACCAACAAGCCTGATGTCTCAGTTGTACAAGCTGAGAAAGAAAGATGAGTGCATGCCAATAGCTCTATGTGCATGCTAACAGTGAACTACTCAGTGAGAGTCACACTGTATATAGTGCTGGCCATGGCAACGCCATTTAGCTGCACAAATTTTTCTCAAGTCATGCAACATTATTTTATTTCAAATGACACTACCTTCATCATCCGGATCCCGGGCCCAGGACAAGTTAGTAAAAGTGGGTGGTATCAGTTTGCTGTAGGTAGCTATACTTTTGCCAAGCTCCACTGCGACTCACCGGGACAGACCACGTACACTGTGCACTATACATGTACACTCCATAATAAGCTTGGAATTGTTGGGCATGTTCCGCTGCGCCATCGAATCTTTATTAAAGTGCGCACCCACATACGGCACACACTTGCATGCTCCTAATCTCGATCTCGTGGGTGTTCGCGGCGCGCAGGGGAGAGGCGCGTGCGCAGGAGATAGGAGGTGCCGCCTTCTCGCGCGTTGTGAACGTCTAGCCCGCGAGACCAGCGGCACCTCCAACACATTTCATGCATTCAGTGCACAGTGCTCCTCTCCACAGCATTCACTCCTCAGTGCCCAGACTTGGTGGACTTGAAGAGCTTCCTCATTAAGTGATCTCCCCCTTAACATTATACCTAGTGACTTAACTCATTAGCTACTTATTACTGCAAACAGCTTAAAGCAGAAGAGAATGTAGTTACAAAGTAACATTAAACCTCCCATATAAATTCTTATGTGCTTATATTCTCTGGGCTCATTTGGCTGCTAAAGGATGCAATGGGTATAATTACAAACAGCTTAACCCTTTAAGTCCCATTGACGTCTATAGACGTCATTTAGACCCTATGCACTTGTAGGGCTTCTCGTCAGTCCAAAAAGGGACCAAAAAGGCTTCAGAGGGCCTAGGGACGACTTTGAGGACCGAACTAAAAAATTTGGTCAGATTTCGGCGCGCCTCCCCCACTAAACGTACAAGCGGGGGGGTATCGAAAGGGGGGGCGGCAGCCCCCCCCCCCCCCCCCTTCGCCTGTCGTGGGCAGTTTTTGATTTTAATGAGATTCATTGACCCGAGAATTTTTGATTCTAATGATATTCATAGACCCCACGCAGGCCCTCAAGAAAACATGCAAATTGGTGGTGTAAGGTGTGCCATCAGTCAGATCTGGTCCAAGCTTAGGGAAATGCTGGGCGAAAATCCGGCTGACATCCACCTTTGACCTCCGATTGCTGGGCTTGCGGGGGGTCATGAATATCATTAATGGTATTGCCAGAGGGGTCTCTCCATGTGTGCGGGCCCCACCAAGTTTGGCCGCTGAGGAGCGAATGCTGCGGGAGAGGAGTACCTACGAAAGTGGTGTGCGCTGAATGCATGAAAATGTGTCGTCTTGGTGGGAAATATTCGGTGGTTAAAGGGTTAAAGAAGCAGAAGAGAATGTAGCTACAAAGTTTTAGCGTCTAATCCTATATGAATTGTTTTGGGCACATGGGTATTCTCTGGGCACGGTTAGCTGCTACAGGGTGCATTGGGCATCCTCAGCCACGAATGAAGCAATTACTAGGAATACCTATCCGCATAATTGCCTCGCGCGCACGCCGCGGCCGCATGCGCAGCGTGCTTACGAGTATGATAGATCTCTAGCTAAGCGAGTGTGGAGCTGAGTCTGAGATAAACATGTCGATTACACTCACTGTTCGACTCCACATGTAGCTGCTCTAGCTCTGCAAGCCCTGAAGGCCCCGCTCGCTTGTACCCTAGCCTCTGGCTACGCGAGATTATTGTGGAGTTGCGGTATAAACAGATGTCGACTGTTTGACTCCGTATGTAGCTGCTCCAGCTCTGCAAGCCCTGGAGCACCGCGCGCTCGTCCACTGATCTGTTTCGCAAGGTTGTGGTATCACCGTTCTCAGTCCCACGCCCAGCTTTTCGTCGCTTGCAGTAAGGTAGGGCGGGGTAATTCGGGCCACTTTAACTTCAGGTCAACGGTAACTAAAAACGGACAGACTTTAGGCAAACTTCTGGCCATGTATATCCAGGGACTCAACCTGCTTACAACTCACTAGAAGCAAGAATCCAATGGATGCTTCTTTCCTGTTGCAACGTTGAAGTGGCCCGAATTACCCTGTGGCCCGAATTACCCCGCCCTACCTTACTAAGCAGCGACGAAAAGCTGGGCGTGGGACTGGGTACGAGGCTACCACAGCAGCTGGTAGTATAACTATAACTTATGTACCCCCTACACACCTGAAATTTTTACACGGTGTCTAAAATCATTAGTGCTATGTAATGACATTGAGTAATTCCTGAAAGGGGTCAAGGAAAAAACATTGGAAATGCAAATTCTCCCTGTATGTGTGTTCATTGAAGTGATCTCATTGAAAAGATCACTGGGTTGCATTTTCAGTTGCAAACCCCCTACGGTTTTCCAGAAATAAACGTCAAATATTTTTGGGGGTATACAACCACCTTAAAATTCAACCTACAACAGAATGGACATCATTTGAAAGCTCCATGCTGATCACAACAGTGCAAATCATATAGCCTCTTATCTCATTCCTAGCCCAAGATACCTGCATGCATGCATGCCTACATTGTAGCCTCTCTAGCAAGTAAACAATTGTATTAATAACGGTGTTCCTTATATGGAACAACCATCATTATAGTTGCAAACACAGAGCAGAACTCAACTATCACAGCTGATGTTTCACAAGCTCAGGCTGGAAGTTATAGTAAGGTACTGGTAAACCTATCACAATAACTACGTATACAGTACATGTAGTAATAATATGGCAGTTATCTCACATTTATTTTTTTAGGGACAAGATGACAACATTATTTCCTATATGTAGCTAGCTGATACACAACAGAATGAGCTGCTCTACAGCTACAATACTAAAAGGGGGATAATAAATAAACACAAAGCAAAACAAAACAGCTAACACAATATACAACTTCATGCAACTAATTATAAGTTACATTGGAGAAACTAGAGTGTAGACTGAACTGCTTTATTTGGATTCACTGAAATCAAAATAATCAGCATTCATGGATCCTTTTGGCTTCTCTGGGGCCACATCATAGTCATTCATGGCCCTTCCTGGCTTCTCTGGGGCCACATCGTAATCGTTTGAGGCAGGGAAAGAACCAGACAGTTCAGTTTCGGTCATTTTGTACTCTTCCTCAAAAAGTGGGTTTTCCACCATTCCAATTCCTAACTGGTCTCTGTCTGAAACAATCCTACATAGGATGAAGAGGCATTTAGTAAGTGGTCATGAATTGTAGCAGTTTTCATAAGATCATGAACTTATGCCCTATAATAATATACACAAAGCTACCCTGATTGTGAAGCATCTAGCAAAACGTTTTCACTTCATACAGGGAAGGCACTACGGCTGCCAAACTAACCTGAAGGACTTCATCCTGGAGCTCTTCCACCACAGCATGATCACTGCAGCCACAGCAATGACAATGATCAGGACAAGGATGCCAGCAACAACGCCGATGATCCACAGGTTGGACGGACCAGCTGGAGATACGGATGACGTTACACAGTCTTCGTTTTCACACAGCATAGCTCCCCGTACACGTAGGGTTTCGGTATTCAATCGGACACTGTTCGTCTGTTCAGCCCACTGAACGATACCATTGGCTACGGTGCTGCTGTCAACGTTACCCGTCCCAGCGACATCAGCTCGGAAGAGAACGGTAGTAGGATCTTGGGGATCGCAAGCCCACCTTCCACTAATGATGTGGTCTTGGGTCACGTTACAGCTACATATGAACTTCAGGCTGGTTGCCAGCTGTTCAGTCAGAGCTGCCATCTTCACAGTGCCAAGGATAGTCTAGTATATGTGGGAAGATTCACTTTCCCTGTAATGACATTCGACTGATACACAACATCAGTTTAATTAGCAAGGATCTCTAGATCAAGGTGTCTGAACATGCTGCATGATAGTCCTCCACCCAATTAGCATATAATTTTTACTAGGAATACGTATCCACATCATGACTCGTGTGTGCATCGCATGCGTACTTATGACCTGACCATGTGCTTACGTGATCTAGCTAGAGTTTGAGAGTGTGCACCCGAGATGAAGTCGTCGATTTCGCTCACTGTCTCCACATGTAGGTGCTCTAGCTCCTGAAGGGCCTGCTTGCCTTACCCTAGCCTCTGACTACGCAAGACTATTGTGGAGTTGTGGCATAAACAAAATTTATTGTTGACTGCGCTCACTCTTCGACTCCATATGTAGATACTCGAGCAAGCCCTGGGGGGCCCGCATGCTCATCCACTGATCAGAGTCTCAAGGTTGTAAATCTCGCACATCTCGTGGCAAATATAACTCAATTGGCTGGCTGGAAACCCACAAGTGCTATCAACATTCCTGAGCATGTATGGTATGTACATACATCGCGAGAAACAGATTACCCATTCAGAGCCTCATGCTAATTGATGCACTCAGCAACTTATGTGAGAAATCTCATGGGTACTTTATTGCATAAACGGAGAAAATGGTGATGAAACCATAACCAACGAAAAGTTAAATGAGTAATTCACTTCAGTGCAACTGCAGAAGACAAGTTAGGCTTCATCACGATTGAAAAACACTGCATGGCTGAATAGGAATTGCCAAATGCTCAAAGTGGTGGGATTTGGTCTTGAATTAAGCCATTCCATTTTGCAAATTTTGCAAAGACTGACGAGGCCTCACATTGACTAATATGTGGCAGTTAATAATAACTGCAGAGAAGGAACGATCATAGGTGTGAAACAAATGCAGCAAGCAACCTCTGATCAACAGTGGCTTAGCTTTAATGTTAAGCTGCAACCCATCAACTGGGTCTGGAAACAAGACCACCCAACACCACGCAGCTAAAACGTAACTGGGACCCTGTGAATTCATAGTACAGTTGCTACTTAGCTATAATATAATAGCTTACGATCCAAGACCGGCATTGTGTAACACCAGATAAGGTAATCTGGACGGTAGTCATTGCCACGTCTGTAGAAAAGATAACAGACAAATAGAATTCACAACTCTTCTAATTTCATCTAGCAAATTAACAGATGGCCATTGTCTGACTAGCTGGTCTCATTCTCAAAGACCAACTGCATGGACCCATCCCAATCCCATTCTCGCACTGTCCAGTGGTTGGTTATCTGAAGTGTAGCAAAATGGAAGTAGAGTTTTTCTGAAGTGTAGCAAAACGGAAGTAGAGTTTTTCCTTATGTACAATGAAAGACAAGAGTGGCCGGATGTGGCCATGTGGCCGCATGTGGCCTGAAGCTCAGGTCATGCTCGGATGTCAACTGGAGATTTACCCATGTACCAACTGCCATGATCAGTTGTAAGAGTTGTGAAGTCTAATATCCTTTTCTAGAGAGCATCTACCACTTTAGAGACCATCTAATAGTCACTGTACGTACCTACAGGTTTTAGTTGAAAACATAAACTGCTCCAAAACAGATTAAAACAACCCAGTGCTGGTGAGAAGGTTAACAACTTACGTGGTGCAGGCATGGGGGATGGTGTCACCACAGGTGCAGTGCGAGTACTGGATACTACATGGAGGGGATATGCAATGAAATCAGCACAAATGAACTTACAGCAATAGTGACATACTGTACAGTAGTATCACTGTACGTATTGGACCAACTGATTGGCAGTCATTGCACCATTGCAACCAAAATTATTATATAATAGTTGAAGGGCTGAGAACCAGAGTGGCCTAACCCACAAACATTGAACTAGCCCCCCATAACTTGAGAATACTGTTATAATGTGTTTCAGGAGCTGCTGAAATTTCAAGAATTTCACAATTTCGGTCATATGCTCGTACCCATTGCATATTTTTTACTCCATTTTTGAGCAATTCATGCAATTTCCAGTACTTGATTTTGGGTTAGGCCACTCTGGTTCTCAGCCCTTCAGTTGTTCAACAATTAAATGGAAATTGATCAGCAATAGATTATTTGCTCAGCTACTTCTCACTCATTCATGAATTCTAGGGCGCATGATGACATCATGCTCGGCTTAAAACCTGATTATGCACCACACAAACATAAATCTTACCTGTTGGTTGGCCCTGCACTGCTGTAGTGGAGACTGAGAGACTGGAAGCTGAGGTGGAGGTGAGAGTAGACACTGGCAGGACCAGTGCACTGGTAGTTGTGCTGGAAGTAGATACAGGCTGGACCAGTGTGCTGGTAGTTGTGCTGGAAGTAGGTATGGGTTGGACCAGTATGCTGCTAGTTGTAGAGATGGAAGTAGATGTGGGCCGGACCAGTGTAGTGGTAACTGCATGTAGACAGCAAAAGAAACACCAAAGTTAGATTTTCCATCAAGCCTGATTTATCCATTGTAACACAGTATGGCAACAGGTTAAGAAAAGCAACATCTCTGCAATAGCAATTAAGTTACCAGCAACGTGTGCAGCAACGTACTATAATGCACATTAAATAGCGCTCTTGCAGATTAACCACAAATTTATTAGACAATGATAGCGATACCACCATCATGCTTTGTAATGCATACGTACTTGCAATACTGCAGCGGACACCAGCATCTTCAAAGTGGGCACAGTTATGTGAGCCAATTCCATTATTGGGACAGTCCACAAGTCGGCTCTCAGTACCAGTACATCCCACATTGTCCAGGAGGATGAGACCAGTTCCTTGACCAAAGAAGGCAAAGGAGAAGGCCTGTGCATCTATGTGATGAAGTCATGATACAAATAATAAAAAACGAAACAAGATGAATGGGAAACAAGTAAGGTAGGGATGGCAGCATGAAATGCTTCAGTGACTGTATACAGGTGTTTCCCCACTTTTCCTTCTTTCCCCACTTTTCCATATTCTGTATCTCTAAACATCTTGTTATTATGCTCCCATGACCATAGCTACATTATACAACAGCGTTATAACAAATTAATGGCAATGTAAGACCAATTTTATTTCAGCAGCTGGTGCATGCTTGATCTGAAGTTTGCCATTTATCACAGGCCAACAGAAGGCCGTCCTCTCAGAGTTCTTTGGTTCTTTTCTTTTGATTGATGTCAGCCTAGCTATTGAACTACTGTAACACTTGTAGATAGCACAGCTGAAGAACCCAGGCATCTCATGGACCGTATTTCCTAACGATATTGAGTAGCGATTATAAATGAAGAAAATGGCATCAGAAATGAGGTCACATTTCTTGAGTGTGCAGTTTGAAGCGGTTTGTGAGGCAAGCGATAGTCATGCACTGTGCACTGTGCACAGCTGCTGTGCCGTATTAGAGTCCTTAGTATACTGTAAGGTAGAGTTAGGATACTGCAAAGAAGGGTCAGTATACTGTAAGGAAGAGTCAGTATACTGTAAGGAAGAGTTAGTATACTGTAAGGAAGAGTTGGTATACGGTAAGGAAAAGCAGACATATTAGCCATTATGCTGGAGGTGAATAATCAGGCTTCAAACTTACCAAATCCGCTGAAGCCAAGTTGTCTACAGACCACATTGGCATCTGGAGTTCCCCAGAGGTCATCACACACGGTGCCCCAGGCATGGCTGTCACAAATCTCTACACGACCTTCAGTAGCTGAAGTCCCACCACGAAGTCTGAGGTCACCATTCGCACACACTGAGATAGTGGAACAACACATGCAGGCTGTCAATGTAAACTGACAAATTGTGCGGCAGATGTAGGTATAGATGGCGGCCACTTAGGAAGGGTATACCTCAAAGAGCTCAAAGGAGTGCTTACCAAATTGACATTGGACACCAGCATCTTCAGAATGGACACAATTATGCACAGTGATTGCATTAGCAGGGCAGTCCACAAGTCGGCTCTCAGTTCCAATGCACTGTACATTATCCAGGAGGATGGGACCAGTTCCCTGGCCAAAGCCAGCACGCGATACAGCAGTTGATCCTGCACAGAAGATTCATCAGCGAGGGACAGAGCAGATGACTTGTTTATTGATTAGAATAATTAAAATGGGTCATCTACAATTCCTCAGGAAAGTTACAACGTTACCTGTTGAAGCAAATCCAAGCTGTCGGCAGGCCACATTAGCATCAGGAGTATCCCAGAGATCATCACACACAGTTCCCCATACATTGTTGTTGCATATCTCAACTCGGCCTTCGCTAGAGTTTGATCCACCACGAAGTCTGATGTCACCTTGGACACAACCTACATATATTGATATGGTACCCTATAGTTGTTAAAACCTGGACTATTAACGTTGTCACACACATGTTAGATGCTTACCCTGACATTCAACACCAGCATCTTCAGCATGGCTACAATCAATTGATCCAATTACAGACTTGGGACAGTCTTGAAGCCTGGACTCTGTTCCATTGCACTGCACAGCGTCATACACAATGTTTCCAGTTCCCTGCCCAAAGTAAGCCAAGGAACGGGCAATTGCACCTGTAGGAAACAATATATCATGCCATGCATGTATGAGTCAGTGTATTGGGCTTAATAGGTGTTAGTGGCTATGTCTCTCAACTGCTTGAGAATTCCCACTGGTGAAAGTGCATAAAGGAGGAGGGTGTGGCTAAGTGGCAATAGTATATAGACACTTACACTAGACTAATACACGACATTGTGGGGCGAGCCTGCTCATGAGCAAGTGCACATGCACTCATGTTATGTACTTGTATAGGCTTTTGCCCAACTGTAAGGGCTGAACTTTCATAATTGCTACACTGCTAAATGGGAGCATATAAGAGATACCGGCTATGTCTACTAGTGGAAGTGCATGATGTAAGCAGAGAATAGATCTGTCAGTGAAGGGGTTAAGGATGGTGGTACTTGTATGGCTGCGGCTGTTGCTGATGTTTATCATACAAACCACACATACATAGAAATGCATCCTTAACAATTGCGACTGCAAGGTACCTGTTCGAAGAAATCCTAGCTGTCCACACACCACACTGGCATCAGTGCTGTCCCAGAGGTCATCACACACAGTGCCCCAGGCATTGAAGAAGCAAACCTCCACTCTACCCTGGCTAGAGTTTGTCCCATCAACCAGCCTGATGTCACCATTGACACAGCCTGATGGACATAAGCAAAGAATTAGTATGACATGCATATTTGAATGCATCTGTAGGCCTTCAGCAAAATGCAGGTGCAAGTCTGAGCTCTGTAACGCACACCTTTCTTGATGAACAGTTGTCAGAAGTGAAAAGGTCAACACCAAGCATTTACTCAGAATTCACTGCTCGCTATGGAAATTAGTTACGTAGCTATATCTCAAGAACGATAAGTGCTATGGATTTCAGTACTTGGATCAGCTTACTGCTAAGGACTACAGACTAGTTTGATATGATATGTGCATCATGCATAAGATAAGCATCCCTTTCAAGAAGGACTGTCCGATCAAGAATAGTTTCATCCGAATGTCAATGATTTCGGATATTGACTTCAAGAGTCTATGCGTAGTTCTGCAGTGATGCACAGGAAATGTTGGTATGCGGATTTGGGTGGAGCTGACATCTAACCAGCCAGGATGCTGCATCCCCGAATCTAATGATGCGGTTCCACATTAATGAGCCGGATAATATTTGCTAGCAGAAATCAATTATGTAATGCTGATAGCAGCCTGCAACCATTTCAACAAGTACACAACAATGCAACACAACCAGAATTTTAGTAGACTATACTCACCTTGACAACTAACACCAGCATCTTCCGAATGGATGCAGTTATGATCTGGATTGTAGGTGCAGTCAACTAGTCGGCTCTCATTTCCTGCACAGGCAACATCATCCAGATAGATGGGGCCAGTGCCCTGACCATAGCGGGCAGAGAGGTAGCCAATCGCCCCTGCGGGAAGATAATTACAATGGGTGATACCATAATCTTTGAATGATGGAATGTATTAACCTCGTTCCCAGGCTCCTCCCCAGCTTTTTGTCGCATACTGGGAATGAGGCTAGGAATGTATGTCTAGCAAACGCATTCTAGACATTGTTTGATTGCTTTCTAACTGTTACTTCGACAGTGAAATTATCGGTTGTAAGTATCAGCATGTTCCATATATAATACTGTAGACTATCTATTGACCACCAAGTTCCCCATATCCATGTGGATGCATTAAGGGTCCACACGTGCGTTTACAAAAAGCTGAGTTGGCTAAACGTGAAGCCAGTTGAAAGTAAAGTCAATGCGCCTAGTGTTTCTTCTCAACACCTAACAAAGCAGCACAATCAACCTTCTCAGATATACAACTGTGTTGACAATCACTTATAATATTCATAGCCGAGCATTGATATTCACAGCTGCCACAGAATCCACTTGTTTATATACAGCTGCTGGGTGGGTGGGCGGATACTGCATGTCTAACGGTCTGAGAATACTAGTGCCCACCAACTGATTGAGCTGTTACTATAAATTTAGCTTGTCAACGTAATGGTGGATGATGTATCAGTACACACTGCAGCTAGTTGTTATGTACATACCAGTTGGAGAGAATCCCAGCTGTCTGCAGACCACATTCGCATCAGGAGTTCCCCATATGTCATCACACACTGTGCCCCAGTTATTATTCATGCAAACTTCCACTCGGCCTTCTATAGGAGTTGGTCCGTTAACAAGCCTAACGTCTCCAGTAGTGCAACCTGATAGATATACACAGTCATGTGAAATAAAGATTTGTCAGACATCTTCACGCATGTGTAATAACTTCAATGGCAAAGTGTTTAACAAACTCATGAATTCATTATTCCTGGCAAGATCAGTTAGTGTTTGGATGAGCAATGAACAGTAGCATAGTATCATTGATTGACTGTTAGCCATTGCCATATGTTGCGGCTGCAAAGGCACAAATGGAACTGCATGGTTATGATAAACCCAGACAATACAGCCTGAATATTGCAGTATCAAGGACAGAATTTGATACATAGTTGCAGGCCTAGCACCTATGGCTTCTCACCTATTCAATAATTGGCTACATAGAAGGGTAGGTCATTTACCCAGACCATTCCTTGTGGGTTTGGTCTGGAATCAGACTTATCCTACACAAGAGGATTCAAGTATGTAACTGCAACAACTCTTGGAAACAGAAATATCTTGCTATATAGTCTTCCTGAGGCATTAGCTCCAGTGAAATTATGAGAAGGAATAAGCCAGTTGCACACAAGAGCGGAGGAATTTGATTGACGTGACGTCACATCCGGTTGCTCTCGTTCCCAGGCCGTCTGCCAGTCGCGCGCGCATCGCATACGTGACCTTTGAACCCTTGTCAGATAGCTGGCAGGCCTGGTACAACTCCTACGTCATTTACAAGCAAAGTGGACACGGTTATGAAGCAACTCGACTACACGTATGCTTTCGAGTTTATATTGATACCACGAAGACAGCAACTTGATGCCAACTCAGCGCTAACGGCAATACAGCATGCACTAACGTTTGACTACTCAGGCGTAAGTCCTACCAAGCGCTTACTGTAGAGGTAAGCTATTGTAGTTACCTAGGCTACTACAACCGTACAACAAGGAGTTCCATACCTGACGCCTCCAGTGGTCCACCACGGTAGCGTAAAAGCCAACAATAACTCGCTAGGAAACCTGCCGTTAGCCCGTGAACTTCTGGAACGCCGCCATTTTACATGAAACCGTGTCCACCAACGTCACAACCGTGTCCACTTAACTTGTAAATGACGTAGGAGTGGTACCAGGCCGCCTGCCAGCTATCTGACAAGGGTTCAAAGGTCACGAATATGCGATGCGCGCGCGACTGGCAGACGGCCTGGGAACGAGGCTAAAGTATTGCAGTGAATGGCAAAATTGGCAAGGGGCGGTTTGAAACCTGCGCGTGACTAAAACCATACCGATTACACAGTTCATGTGACTGTGGTGATGGACAAAAGACCTGGTGGTAAAGACGGTGTGCAAAGAGTGAGAATCGGTTGAAGTACGAACGAGAACAACGCAGTATGCTGGATATACCTGTAACGTGTTGTGGCAACAACCCAAGCCAGGATCCGAGCGCCTTCTTCCACTGATTTCCAAGCGATCCAGGTAGTCTCGCGTAGCCAGACTCTGGCTACGCGAGACTACGATCCAGGTACGAGACCGAGATGGTACAACTCAGCGTGTTTTGGATGGATGGCAGGCAGCTGAGGTCGCTGTCGCGAGCTTGTTCCAGGCACTTTTCCCGATAGCGATGCCAAAAGAGAACCAACAGCTCGCTCAGGTCTGCTCCCGGTATGTCCGCGTCAGTAAGCGTCACAGAAACCATAGCTAATACCTTCGAAGTATAATAATCTAGCTATGCAGGACCAGACTGAGAGCCTGAACACTGGAGGCAGGGGGGCTGTAGACGTATTTGTTCTCGTTCGTACTTCAACTGATTCTCACACTTCGCTCACCGTCTTGACTCTTGTTTATCGACGCGGTCACTTAAATTGTCATAGTTTTTATCACGCGCACATTTCAAACGCCCACCTACCGATTTCACCATTGACTGCAATAGCTGCAATAGAGCAACCGGATGTGACGTCATACATTCCGTGAATACTTTTGCTTGCGTGCAACTGGCTTATTAAGAGGTCTGCAGTTTCAAGAAAAGGTGCTGAATTTCCCTTTGAAAAACCAGCTGCAGTAATCAAATTGTTGGTGAAACTAATTATTCTGGTTTTTCAAAACTACTACAACACTACTCCAATGACTCTTCTCACAACATATGATCTAATCTAATTTGCTTTGCACTGAAATGCAATGCAACAATGTAATTAATCCACTAGTATTGGAAATTAACTGATGGCATTCAATTTGAGCATTATCAGTCAGTTATAACAACTAAGTCATCACCAAAAAGTAAGTAACGTGTAGAGTAGGAGTGAGACCTATACGTACTTTGACAGGTGACTCCAGCATCTTCAAAGTGTGAGCAATCGTGAATACCAAGTGGATTAGAGGTGCAGTCCACAAGTCGTGTTTCAGTCCCATTGCATCCCACCTGGTCCAGGAGGATGGCTCCTGTTCCCTGGCCAAAGAAGGCTTGGGAACGAGCAATTGCACCTGCAATCGAAAGTAACATCAGTTGACTAGATTGTGAAAGCAGTTGCACCTGCAGTAACATCATGCAGATGTTAAAAAGGAGGCTAGAGAAAGAAGAAATTCTGAGTGATCATTGTTGGTTATTACAGCTGAGCCAACGGTTGTTGGTGAGTGACTGGGTGGTAGACAGGAACTAAAGTATTGTGCATGTACAAATTTAATTCCTTAGAGGCCTGCAAGTACACTCATGATCTCATGCACTTTGCGAACTCATGATCTCAAGCACTTTGCGAACACATGATTCAGATGGTGTGGTAAGGTTTTGTTCAAATATCACAGTGCTGAGTCTGCTGATGATGCTCCATTGCAATGAAAAGTGATTCGCTACAGAATTATGTTTGTAAACATTATAATGAAATTTCAGCAAGTACCTGTTGGAGAAAATCCCAGTTGTCTACAGGCAACATTAGCATCAGGAGTGTCCCATGCATCATCACAAACAGTGCCCCAGGTATTGTTGTTGCAGATCTCAACTCGGCCCTCCGTAGAGTTTGATCCATCACGAAGTCTGATGTCACCTTGGACACAACCTACATATATTTGAAATGGTACCTTAGTTGCTATAACCTGGAAAGAGTACTATTAACCTTACATGTTAGATGCTTAGCTGACTGCTTAAGGACTACAGACATGTTTGATATGTGCATCAGGCGTAAGATTAGCATATCCCGTTCATGCAAGCAGGACAGTCCGATCAAGAATACTCTCGTCCGAACATCAATGATTTCAGAAATTGACTTCAAGAGTCTATACGCAGTTCTGCAGTGATGCACAGGAAATACACTAATTTTGGGATGCGGACTTGCATGGGTGGAGCTGACATCTAACCAGGATGCCGCATCCCTGAATCTAATGCTGCTGTTCCACAATAATGAGCCCGACAATATGTGCTAGCTGAAAATCAATTATGTAATGCTGATAGCAGCTAAATCAACAAGTACATGACAATGCAACACAACCAGAATTTTAGTAGTCTATACTCACCTTGACAACTAACACCAGCATCTTCAAAATGGACACAGTTATGATCGGGATTGTAGGTGCAGTCAACTAGTCGGCTCTCATTTCCAGTACAGGCAACATCATCCAGATAGATGGGTCCGGTGCCCTGACCATAGCGGGCGGAGAGGTAGCCAATCGCCCCTGCAGGAATATAATCACAATGGGTGATACTATAATCCTTGAATGATGGAATGTATTAGGCTCGTTCCCAGGCTCCTTCCAAGCTTTTTGTCGCGTATTGGGAGCAAGGCTAGGAATGTATGTCTAGCAAACTCGTTCTAGACATCGATTGCTATCTAACTGTTACTTCGACAGTGAAATTATCGTTTATAAGTGTCAGCACGTTCCATATGATACGATACCGTAGACTATGTAGTGACCACTAAGTTCCCCATATCCATGTGAGTGTATAACAAAATATCAACAGTGATAAAGCTGAGTTGGCTAACCGTAAGGCCAGTTGAAAGTAAAGTATCGACTTCAACGTTCTTCACTGAATAGTGTTTCTTCTCAATGACCTAACAAAGCAGCACAATCAGCCTTCTCAGTTATACAACGTGTTGACAATCACATTCATAGCCGAGCATTGATATTCACAGCTACCACAGGATCCACTTGTATACAGCTGCTGGATGGGTGGGCGGATACTGCATGTCTACTGTTACTAAATTTAGCTTGTCAACATAATGGTGGACGATGTATCAGTGCACACTGCAGCTATTTGTTACGTACATACCAGTTGGAGAGAATCCCAGCTGTCTGCAGACCACATTTGCATCAGACGTTCCCCAGAAGTCATCACACACTGTGCCCCAGGTATTATTCATACACACTTCCACTCGGCCTTCATTAGGAGTCGGTCCATTAACAAGCCTAACGTCTCCAGTGGTGCAACCTAATAGATGTACACAGTCATGTGATAATGATCATTATCTTCACGCATGTGTACTAACCTCAACAGCAAAGTGTTTAACAAAAATTGATTATTCCTCGCAAGAGCAGTTGGTGTTTGAGAACTCAGATGAGCAATGAATATTAGCGTAATATGAGTATCATTCATCGTCTGTTAGCAATTGCCACATGTTGCAGCTGGTAAGTAAAGGTGTAAATGGCACTGCACTTCAATTGCAGTATCAGGCACAGAGTTCGATACATAGCTACAACTATGGCCATGCATATTGATGTAGTACCAGCAACGATGTCAAGGAACATAGCAAGCACAGTAATCAGAATCTCATTCCACAGATCCACTGAACATTGTAGGCATGTATCACCCATACAAAATTTAGTCTCGCGCTACACACTCGACTATAAATTTCCCATGCACAGGTGATATGCCAATAACACCATTGTGAAAGGTAGACATCCTATGCATACTTCACTGACACTAGCACTCTACAGCAGAAAACCCATACAACCTCAGTAGTGTTCAATAACATACTTTGACATCTGACACTGGCATCTTCAGAATGGCCACAATTGTGAATGCCAACTCCACTGTTAGGGCAGTCAAAAAGTCTGGTCTCGGAGCCTCCACAGGCCACATTGTCCAGCAGGATGGGTCCAGTTCCCTGCCCAAATGCAGCAAAGGAGAGGGCTATTGCACCTGTGAGGAAAATATGATTATGTATGTGATACATCCAATGCTCACATGCATGCCAATATAAAGTGACCTGTTGGTGAGAATCCCAGTTGTCTACAGGCCACATTAGCATCAGGAGTGTCCCACGCATCATCACAAACAGTGCCCCAGGCATTGTTGTTGCAGATCTCAACTCGGCCCTCCGTAGAGTTTGATCCACCACGAAGTCTGATGTCACCATTCGAACAGAGGGCTACATAAAGATATGGAAGCAAACTAGAGATGTCAGTTTACGCTATAACTATTTCAGAATTCAAGGGGCCCTTATGCTCAGAAGAAACCTTCCAATTTGCAGTAAAGCTGCATCACAAACACAATCATGTCGGAAAAGTGTTCTGAATCTTGACATTAACATGTTCTGTAAACATTGACAGTCTAAGGAAATAGTTTATGCTCTCCATGGAGTCATTCATAACTCTGACACACATTAGCAAATTGGAAGATATTAAGGTAGTAAACATGGGTACCGCGATCTCCGAAACCAAGTTGATGGATAAATGGGCAGCATCAAAGCGTACACAAGTTTCAGCGATACTTTGCATCAAACTGCTCCCTCTGCTTGAAAATGCCCTAAAACTCAATTTTAAGGCCCTCTACAAAACTGAAAATTTGGACCCTCTCCAAGGCCCCACCCACACTCTGACCCCATCATCAATACACACACAAAACAGGCCCCAAAACTACGGATGGATTTACCACCTGCTCTCCTCACTTGCAGGCTACAGCCCAAAACTCACTGCCACCCTCAAAAACAGAGGTTTGGCTACCCTAGGCTTTCAAAAAAAATTCCACGCACACCAACTAAAACCGACTCAAGCCAAGGCCAGTTTCCAAAAGGTCAACCTACCCCCTGCAAAAATAGGGATGCTTTTCCACGTTCACCTCTCGGTTACCGAGTTTTGGCCACACATCAACTCCATCTCACCAGCCCAGTCCAGCTACCAAACCAGCCAAATTCGCCCTAACACGAAAATGGGCGGGGCCTGTAATGCCGAAAGGTCAACTCTCTAGAGTACCTTGGCCAGGGAGCTGTCGGAGGCTGTTCACTTTCCAGGCTGTTCTTCGGCCACTTCAGCAGACCCACAAACATTCCTGCTCACTCCACCTAGCTATTCACACACAGATAGCCCATCGCCACATTCAATCAGCTAGAATAGCTTCTTACTTAAAAAAAAAAAAAAAAAAAAAAAAAGAGTGTTCAAACAAATCTTCAAAGTACCGCACGGCCACATCAGAGTACCGATTTGAAACTCGAAAGGGCCGCTAGCCGCATCAAAGAAAGAAGCCCCCCTTGTTTATTCCGGTTGCCGCCATGGGAAAACGTAAACAGATGAATAACTCTAAATAACCGTATGCAAGTGACGTCATCTCATTAATTATTCATGAGCAAAATTGCGCGATTTCGCCGATGCCGTGCTTCCTACCTTAACCCAAACCCCTAACTAAAACTCATGAATATTCCAGCTTACTAGCCTTCACTTCAACCCAAACCACACTACATGGGAACTGAAAGCACATCACTAATGATATTCATGAGAGTCAACACAAGCCAAACTTCCCTCCAAACAGCAAACTAAAGGCAATCTTGCTCACGATTGCTACACACGGCTACCTGAAAATGGCTCATTACTTATTCATGAAGCTGACAGACAAGCTGAATCTCAGCCAAAGCTGAAGGCTTTAATGAGATTCATTGACGTCAATTTGGACAACAATACCAGTCATGAGTCCCAATTTAGGGCTAATGATATTCATGATCCCTGGTTGTCAGGGTTAGGAGAGAGTGGAGTCTCAGGGTGAATTTACGAATAGTGCCTCACACAACACACAATGCTTTCAACCCCATGCTACACCACCAAAGATCTGACAGGTGGTCACTAATGATATTCATGAGCATCAACATAAGCCAACCCTCCCATCGGACAGCTGACTAAAGTCCAACAAGCTCACGAGCACAGCATGGAGCTATCTAATCCCAACTCATTATTATTCATGAGCAGACAGAAAGACTGGGTTCTATCCCATGCCCACTGGGTTTTAATGAGATTCATAGGCACACCAAGGTTAGTGGGATCACCCTAACCCGGATCAGGGTTAATGATATTCATAGGGCTAGGATCTACAGAGCTAGGCCAAACTCCAGTGTTAGGATTTGTCATTGCACTAGCCTAATTAAAGCCTTCAGATGGCCCTTAAGGTAGTAAACATGGGTACCGCGATCTCCGAAACCAAGTTGATGGATAAATGGGCAGCATCAAAGCGTACACAAGTTTCAGCAATACTTTGCATCAAACTGCTCCCTCTGCTTGAAAATGCCCTAAAACTCAATTTTAAGGCCCTCTACAAAACTGAAAATTTGGACCCTCTCCAAGGCCCCACCCACACTCTGACCCCATCATCAATACACACACAAAACAGGCCCCAAAACTACGGATGGATTTACCACCTGCTCTCCTCACTTGCAGGCTACAGCCCAAAACTCACTGCCACCCTCAAAAACAGAGGTTTGGCTACCCTAGGCTTTCAAAAAAAATTCCACGCACACCAACTAAAACTGACTCAAGCCAAGGCCAGTTTCCAAAAGGTCAACCTACCCCCTGCAAAAATAGGGATGCTTTTCCACGTTCACCTCTCGGTTACTGAGTTTTGGCCACACATCTACTCCCTCTCACCAGCCCAGTCCAGCTACCAAACCAGCCAAATTCGCCCTAACACGAAAATGGGCGGGGCCTGTAATGCCGAAAGGTCAACTCTCTAGAGTACCTTGGCCAGGGAGCTGTCGGAGGCTGTTCACTTTCCAGGCTGTTCTTCGGCCACTTCAGCAGACCCACAAACATTCCTGCTCACTCCACCTAGCTATTCACACACAGATAGCCCATCGCCACATTCAATCAGCTAGAATAGCTTCTTACTTAAAAAAAAAAAAAAAGAAAAAAAAAGAGTGTTCAAACAAATCTTCAAAGTACCGCACGGCCACATCAGAGTACCGATTTGAAACTCGAAAGGACGTCATCTCATTAATTATTCATGAGCAAAATTGCGCGATTTCGCCGATGCCGTGCTTCCTACCTTAAGTAGCTACTATATACATGTATTACTTCAGTCAAGATCAGTGAGGCCATAAAATATCCTGTGACATGCCAAAACAGGCTTTTGAGATTACGTAGTTTGTATTGTGGTGTCAGCATGCACATTACTTACGTTGGCATCTGACACTAGCATCTTCAGAATGGACACAATTGTGACTGCCAATCGTATCGTGGGAACAATCAATAAGTCGGGTTTCATTCCCAGTACACTGCACATTGTCCAGCCAGATGGATCCAGTTCCCTGGCCAAAGAAGGCAAACAAGAAGGCAGTTGCTCCTGGTGGAGAAAGGAGAATTCGATGCAAGCAGTTGCTGACTCAGCATTACCTAATACCGCTAACTGGATTCATACCTGTTGTGGAGAATCCCAGCTGTCTACAGACCACAGTAGCATCAGGGGTTCCCCAGAAGTCATCACACACTGTGCCCCATGTTGCATTGTAGCACATTTCAACTCGACCCTCAGTGTCATTCAATCCACCAACAAGCCTGAGGTCACCATTTGCACAACCTGACAACAATGCAGGCAAAACAGTATGGTGAAATAGAGTAATTACCATACATATCCTGCTGCACTTTAACAACAGCAGACCAGGTGATTTTGTTTTAGCTATGAATAGACTTAGTTAGCCCTTTAACCCTTTAAGCCCCATTGACGTCTATAGGCGTCATTTAGACCCTATGCACTTGTAGGGCTTCTCGCCAGTCCAAAAAGAGACCAAAAAGTCTTCAGAGGGCCTAGGGACGACTTTAAGGCACAAACTCAAAAATTTGGTCAGATTTCGGCGCGCCTCCCCCACTAAACGTACAAGTGGGGGGGTTTCGAAGGGGGGGCGGCAGCCCCCCCTTCGGCCTGTCGTGGGCGTTTTTTGATTTTAATGAGATTCATTGACCCGAGAATTTTTGATTCTAATGATATTCATAGACCCCACCCAGGGCCTCAAGAAAACCTGCAAATTGGTGGTGTAAGGTGTGCCATCAGTCAGATCTGGCCCAAGTTTAGGGAAATGCTGGGCGAAAATCCGGCTGACATCCACCTTTGACCTCCGATTGCTGGCCTTGTGGGGGGTCATGAATATCATTAACGGTATTGCCAGAGGGGTCTCTCCATGTGTGCGGGCCCCACCAAGTTTGGCCGCTGAGGAGCGAATGCTGTGGGAGAGGAGTACCTACGAAAGTGGTGTGCGCTGAATGCATGAAAATGTGTTGTCTTGGTGGGAAGAATTCGGTGGTTAAAGGGTTAACCACTGATGACCTCAAAGACGTCATCAGACTTCCTGCTTGTGATGTCACTTTCATCAACGTCTCGCTGCTTTAGCAGAAAGGAGTCCACCCAAAGGGTGAAAACAGCATGGTTGTGTTTGGGCTTGGGTGTAGGAAGGACAGTTTGGCACTGAGTGGGCCATTCTTCGATCCTCCTTTGCACAAATTTTGCATAGAAAATAGCCCTCAAGCCTCATAGGGCCTCTGTTTTTGAAAAAGAAGGTAGTCATAGTCTGCAATGACAGTCATTGGATGAGGGCCATGGCTATTGAACACTCATTAATGAGTGGGCGCTACATGGGCAACATTTGGAGCCAGAAAACACAAGGAAAATGGGAACATGGTTCATTGCGATCTATAGGTTGAAAGTGTCCTCCAGAGAATAGGTTAATTGGTTAAAGCTTAATAAAGTACCAAAGTAATTACATACTCAGACTTAGCCCTATGGGTAGTAGCTAACTAATGATGGAAAGGTCTATAACCCTGCCTACAATCACCGTCTGATCAACCAGCCCTCCACCCTGCCTCATTCAGCTCTTCTGACGAAGGGTTGCAAAATGCAACCCATGGTGCTGGGCAAACATGAACAGTGCAGATAAACAGTAAATGGACTTGCAATGTACAAAGGGCGTGGTTGACACTACCGTGTATGCTCAAAAATGTGACAGACGTGCAGTAACTATCATCACAATAATTATGATAGATACCACCGTGTTTGTATCATGGCAACCAATTAATGTACAGTGGGTGATACATACCCATAGTGCCCACTCCAAGTGGTATCACCATGGCAACCGTGTGATTTATACTGCTATTGATATGTCGCTCCAAGTTGTCATCATACATGGGGTTTTAATAATTGGCTATGCAGCATGTTAGTAAAAGGTACTGCCCACAGTTAGCTAATACACAGTGGCGGATCCAGGGGTAGTTCGCTGGGTTCGGTCGAACCCCCTTCTTACAGTTGAATTAATAAAGAATTTACTTTACTTTCAACCTATAATTTCAAGCGCTTGCTTGCAGCGGTGACGAGCATCGAGGGCAACATCAAGCGCTCTGCCGTTGCATTGCAACTCCTGGCTGAAAGCGAACGGCTTGGGAGCGAGACCACGATCTAGTATATTTACATGTACCTATGTACTGCGTTGCGTGAGCGAAATTTGAGTAAGAAACAGAAGCACATGGCGGTCCCGGGGCCTGCAATCCTTTCACATCTGGAACTTGCAATGCAAAGCACAAAGGTGCCACGAGAGCCCATCCTGAAAATATAGGCGAAAAATTTTCCGTGCTTTGTGCCGACTGATCAGCACTGCGCACCTCTGTGCCAGGTCTTCGGCAGCAGCCCTGCATATAAAAGAACCCCCCTTTCTAAAATCTGCCCCTGATAGAGTGCAAATGTGTTCTGACAGCCAGGTGCACGTGTTACAAGATTGATGGCATTTACGTTCTTGTATGAGTGGGCATGTTTACAAATTGCAGGAGGCTATGTATAACTAGAGGTGTTCATAGAACACATACCCCGCGCTGAACGTCAGGATGCGTGCAGTGCAGCTACAATCGACGTGACATCTTTGCCGATGCGCATCGAACAAGGCGGCTATGGCGTATACTGTGTTCGTGTATGGCCGGCCATATCCAAGGTGTGGGAGTGACCGCTTACCGTATATAATATTGTGAAGCTGGAGAGGTGGGGCCAAATGTTACGAATAATAGGAAACAGCTGGAAAAAACAGCTGAAACAATAGCCACAATGTCTGTGAAGTACATAGATCGTGACAAAACACTGTTTCCTAGCGGTCATCTCGAAGCATGAAGTTTCCAAATGCACTGCGTGTCCTGTTCTTGATGGGACTCTGAGGTCACGAAGAGGTGGAGCCAATGTTATGAATAGTTATGAAAAGTAGGAAATAGCCGGAATGCAGCGAAACGGAGCGCCTTGACTTCAGTCAGGTACATATAGAGGTTTTTTGCTATTTGCTATTGTTTGACTCCATTTCGATGGTTTATGATGGTCTATGTGGCGAGATTTCAATTTTTTCCGCCTGACAGACAGACGACTGACTGACTGACTGACAGATGACTGACTGACGGACAAAACCGATTGCTTAACCCCGCTTCGCGCATGCGCGCGCGGGGTAAATATGGTCGGTCACTAGCCATGGGAATTATAGGTATGCATCACCAATACAAAATTTAGTCTCGCACTACACACCCGACTATAAATTTCCCATGCACAGGTGATATGCCAATAACACCATTGTGAAAGGTAGACATCCTATGCATACTTCACTGACACTAGCACTCTACAGCAGAAAATCCATACAACCTCAGTAGTGTTCAATAACATACTTTGACATCTGACACTGGCATCTTCAGAATGGACACAATTGTGAATGCCAACTCCACTGTTAGGGCAGTCAAAAAGTCTGGTCTCGGAGCCTCCGCAGGCCACATTGTCCAGCAGGATGGGTCCAGTTCCCTGCCCAAATGCAGCAAAGGAGAGGGCTGTTGCACCTGTGAGGAAAATGTGATTATTTATGTGATACATCCAATGCTCACATGGATGCCAAAATACTGTATAAAGTGACCTGTTGATGAGAATCCCAGCTGTCGACAGGCCACACTAGCATCACTATTATCCCATGAGTCATCACACACTGTGCCCCATTGGCTGCTGTTGCAGACCTCCACTCGACCCTCAAGACCGTTTGTACCATGAACAAGCCTGATGTCTCCAGTTGTACAAACTGAAAAAGAAATATTAAATTCAGCATGTAAACTGTAAACTGTAAACTATGCGCACTGAATACCGTTTCTGAGACTCTCATGGACTATCTTCCATGCATGTAGGTACATTGAGGGGTGGATTGTCCAGTGTTCAAATTGACAGCAAGGTCCACTTGTCCTCATAGCCATCCTGTACTGATCTCTGACTCTTATACCCTGTTTACACGACACAAAAATAACCGATCCGTGCCCAAGATAACTGAACCGTACCGCGCTCGAAACCGTGCCGGCGTGCGTTTACACTACATCAAAAATAACCGTGCTGAATCAATTATTGAGGGCGTGATCGAACACGTGCGCATCAGTATAAGTGCTCTGCAGCTAGCTAGAGCTAGCTCTATGGCTACCTCGCGTTTGCGGAAAGTTTCTCGATCTGCTGTTACGATGTATGCGTTCGTTTACAGAACACCGGCAGTCGGAGTAGAAGCCACGCCAGGCGGGGTACGACGTTGTTCATTCAACGCAGAGCAAGACAACATGCTGTGCTTGTCATACTTCTTTCTCAGCTATTATTGGCTACTCTGAAAGCACCGAGGAGAGAGTGGGTTCGTCTCAGGTACGTTGTACACTCAGTAAGTGCTCACTGCGGTCATACGGTCTTCGTTAGGTTCCGGTACTGGATTGAGACCGCTAGCAGAACGGTTCTAACCGTGCTGGCACGGCACGGTTTGGTGGTCCAAGAACGGTTGTTCTAGCACGGTTCAGTACAGTTCAGTTAGCGTTTACACGGCAATTTAATAACCGTACCGAACCGTACTAAACCGTGCCAGTACGGTTGTTTTGCGTCGTGTAAACGGGGTATAAGCTTACCCAGCACCCACTCATAAATGTTTGTTTTCATACTCACTCAGACAGGTGACTCCAGCATCTTCAGAGTGAGCACAATTGTGAATGTCAATACCACTGCTGGGGCAGTCCACAAGTCTGGTTTCAGTGCCACCACACTGCACATCATCCAGGAGGATGGCTCCAGTTCCCTGGCCAAAGAAGGCCTGGGAACGAGCTATTGCACCTGCAATTGAAAGTAACATCATTTGACAACAATGCAGTGTCATTTGGCCACTGAACGTGTTTTCCGAAACTAACCTAAGAACTGAATATCATTTGCCTATTGTCTCATGGGTTAACCTTTTATATTTAATAACATCTATATGCCTGCATCTGAGTACTTGGTATCAAAACACTCAACTTCTGGTATAAAGTAAACTACTGACCTGATCGACCAAATCCAAGTTGTCCACAGGCCACACTTGCATCAGTTGCTCCCCAAGAGTCATCACACACAGTGCCCCAAGCATTGCTGTTGCAAATCTCCACACGACCTTCAAGATTGCTTGCTCCACCAACAAGCCTGATGTCACCATTTGTACAGACAGCTGACACATCTGTGTGCAAAGAACATGGAGGAGGGTAGTTATTACTACCAAATTAAGTACATAGCTACTTAGACTTAGAGCATGTGAAATCTCACAAGAATTGCCTCAGTGTACAGTTGCCCCTATACTCTCTGCAATGAAAACTGGTGATAACACACAAAGGCTATGTAGACTAGCAGATAACTCATTACTATTTATGTAAGGTAAAATGCTTATTAATCGGAGCCCAACCTATGACTGTGTAGTATCTAGTGATGGAAGGGAAAAGGTTCAACTCTGCCTACAATCCCCCTGATCAACTAGCCCTTCTTGTCCCTTTCAGTTCTTCAGAAGGTAGGGTTGCAACCCATGGTGCTAAGGCAATCGTGAACAGCGCAGATACACACACAATGGACTTGCAACGTAAGGGGGTGTGGTTGACACCACTGTGCATGCTCAGAAGCATGACGCATGTGTAATGACTAACATCACAATATAGATACCAATGTGTCTGGGCATCACTATGGCAACTGTTCGATTTACCATGGGTGAAGTTGCTGGCTTGCATACTGCCGGAGTGGGCTCGGTTTCGTCATTTCTAACCGCAAGTGCATATGTGCACATATAATGTTATTCATCAGTCACAGGTAGCAACTAACGCCTTAATCAACACTCACGGCCGAATGCAGTGTGGAAGACTGGGTTATTTTCCCAGACCCTTCCTCCTGGGTTGGGTCTGGGAACCAGACTTCAGTGTTGAGCTTTGATAAATTTCTTGCTCTGTATCGGTTGCAACACATTTGCAACCATTCCATGTTACAGTAGTGGTATCAAGCTCACAACTTCCTGCTGTGAATATACTAAGCTCATACATAAACTAATGAATTATGAAATTCCTTGGCTACATGGAAGGGTATCATTTGCCCAGACCTTTCCTAGTCGGTTTGGTCAAGCAAGACATGTAACTGTAACAACTCAGAAATAACTTGCTAGTCTTCCTGAGACATTAGCTCCCATAAAATTATGAGAAGGAATAAATAGGTCTGCAGTTTCAAGTAAAGGTGTTGAATTTCCTTTTGAAACCAGCTGTGGAAAATGAACTAAGCAAAATGTTGGTGAAACTACTAATTCTTTTTATCACAACCACTAGCTACCACTCCATTGGTTCAGATACCAAAAGATTCTTCTTACAACGTATGATCTAAGTTAACTCACTTCTTAGAATTTGCACTAAATGCAATGCAACAATGTAGTTAATTTACTAGTCTGTGTAGCAAGAATAAAGGTGGTATTCAATTTGAGTAGTACCAGTCAGTTATAACAACTAAGTCAGAAACAACGTGTAGAGTAGGAGTGAGACCTATACGTACTTTGACAAGTGACTCCTGCATCTTCAGAGTGGGAGCAAAGCTGCACACCAAGTGGATCAGAGGAGCAGTCCACAAGTCGTGTTTCAGTCCCATTGCATCCCACCTGGTCCAGGAGGATGGCTCCAGTTCCCTGGCCAAAGAAGGCCTGGGAACGAGCAATTGCACCTGTAATCGAAAGTAACATCAGTTGACAAAATTGTGAAAGCAGTTGCACCTGCAATTGATGAAATACAAAGTAACATCACGCAGATGTTAAAAAGGAGGCTGGAATAACTGCAGAAGAAATTTTGAGAGATCACTGTCGGTTATTACAATGTTACAGCTGTGCCAAAGGTTGTTGGTGAGTGACTGGGTGGTAGACAGGAACTAAAGTATTGTGCCTGTATAAATTAAATTCCTCACAGGCCTGCAAAGATGCTCATGATCACAAGCACTTCGTGAAGTCATGGCTCAGATGGTGTGGTAAGGTTTTGTTCCAACATCACAGTTTACTCCTGTTCTGAGCCTGCTGATGATGCTCCATTGCAATGAGAAGGGACTTGGGAAGGTGCACTTATCAGAGTTATGTATGTAAACATTAATGAATGGAGTAAATTCTAGCCAGTACCTGTTGGAGAAAATCCCAGTTGTCTACAGGCCACATTAGCATCAGGAGTGTCCCACGCATCATCACAAACAGTGCCCCAGGCATTGTTGTTGCAGATCTCAACTCGGCCCTCCGTAGAGTTTGATCCACCACGAAGTCTGATGTCACCATTCGAACAGAGGGCTACATAAAGATATGGAAGCAAACTAGAGACGTCAGTTTACGCTATAACTATTTCAGAATTCAAGGGGCCCTTATGCTCAGAAGAAACCTTCCAATTTGCAGTAAAGCTGCATCACAAACACAATCATGTCAGAAAAGTTGTTCCGAATCTTGACATTAACATGTTCTGTAAACATTGACAGTCTAAGGAAATAGTTTGTGCTCTCCATGGAGTCATTGCTAACTCTGACACACATTAGCAAATTGGAAGATATTAAGTAGCTACTATTAGCTAGTACTTCAGTCAAGATAAGTGAGGCCATAAAATATCCTGTGACATGCCTAGACATGCAGGCTTTTGAGGTTACGTAGTTTGTACTGTGAGGTCAGCATGCGTTACTTACGTTGGCATCTGACACTAGCATCTTCAGAATGGACACAATTGTGACTGCCAATCGTATCGTGGGAACAATCAATAAGTCGGGTTTCATTCCCAGTACACTGCACATTGTCCAGCCAGATGGAGCCAGTTCCCTGGCCAAAGAAGGCAAACAAGAAGGCAGTTGCTCCTGGTGGAGAAAGGGGGATTCGATGCAAGCAGTTGCGGACTCAGCATTACCTAATACTGCTAGCTGCATTCATACCTGTTGTGGAGAATCCCAGCTGTCTACAGACCACAGTAGCATCAGGGGTTCCCCAGAGGTCATCACACACTGTCCCCCATGTTGCATTGTAGCACATTTCAACTCGACCCTCAGTGTCATTCGATCCACCAACAAGCCTGAGGTCACCATTTGCACAACCTGACAATAATGCAGGCAAAACAGCTGCAGTAAGGTGTAATTACCACACACGTGCAATTGGACTTCAACAACCATGAGATTCAGCTCTGTTAACCACAAGGGATAATCACACAGCAGACCAGGTGATTTTGTTTTAGCTATGAATAGACTTAGTTAACCTATTCTCTGGAGAACAGATTACAATGCATTAATGAGTGTTCAATAGTGACGGCCATCATCCAATGACTGCCATTCCAGACTACTTTTGTCAAAAACAGACGCCCTACGAGGCTTGAGGACTCTTTTCTAAGCCCATTTGTGCAAAAGAGGAGAAGAACGGCCCACTCAGTGCCAAACTGTCCTTCCTACACCCAAGCCCAAACACAACCATGCTGTTTTCACCCTTTGGATGGACTCCTTTCTGCTAAAGCAGCCAGAGTGACAGCACAGCAAGTCATCTGTGTTTAAAGGGTTAATTAAAGTGTATTGTCTATACCCATGTAATTACTTGTTTGAATACTGTAATTTACTCACTCAGACAGGTGACTCCAGCATCTTCAGAGTGAGCACAGTTGTGAATACCAATACCACTGCTGGGGCAGTCCATAAGTCTGGCTTCAGTTCCAGCACACTGCACATTATCCAGGAGGATGGCTCCAGTTCCCTGGCCAAAGAAGGCTGCTGTTCGGGCAATTGCACCTGCGAAGAATAACAATTAAACGTGTCGTCATTTGATTTTGTGGGCTGCCGAGCTGACTTTGCAAAAGAGATTTAAGAAACAAAAAGGGGTATGATCGATCTGTTGAAAGGTGTTATGCTGTAGATATCTACCTAGCTCAGTTCAGTTTCGAAAGTAACCTAATAATACAAGATGCACAATAGTCACTTGTTCATTGTCTTGCAGGGTACATAACTGTTCCCCCCCCCCCCCCCCCCCCCCCCACCCCCATCCCATCGTTTATGCTTAACAATGAATATTTGCCTGCATCTGACTAGTTGTTGCCAAAACAGTCAATTTTTCATACAAATAATGACCTGATCGACCAAATCCAAGTTGTCCACAGGCCACACTTGCATCAGCTGCTCCCCAAAAGTCATCACACACAGTGCCCCAAGCATTGCTGTCACAAATCTCCACACGACCTTCAAGATTGCTTGCTCCACCAACAAGCCTGATGTCACCATTTGTACAGATAATTGACACATCTGTGTACAAAGAAGACAGAGGAGAGCACATAATGGAAGGGCATCAGACAGTCAACGTAAGAATAACAAATAGTGTGCTGGAATCAACTGCTGAAATACTAATATTAAATGAAATCTAACTCATTGTACAGTTGTCCCTACTCATACATTGCTTGCATCACACTGTATTGAAAACAGGAGAACTAATAATACCATGCATGGCTATGTACCGACAACAGAGAAGTCAAACTTATTGTTAATGTAACTACCTTAATGCATTCAAGCTTGACACCTGACACAAACATCTTCAGCACATTAACATTCCTAGCAGAAAACTCAGTCTTACTACCTATACTAATATTACATACTTTCACATCTGACACCGGCATCTTCAGAATGGACACAGTTGTGAATGCCAACTCCACTGTTAGGGCAGTCAAAAAGTCTGTTCTCGGAGCCTCCGCAGGCCACATTGTCCAGCAGGATGAGTCCGGTTCCCTGCCCAAATGTAGCACGAGAGAGGGCTGTTGCACCTGTGGGGAAAATATGGTGTTACATCTAAATTAGCGCTCACGCAAGCAAAACAAGAAATCTGAGAGTTGAATCAAGAGAGTGTTGTCCAAAATACTGTATAAAGAGACCTGTTGTTGAGAATCCCAGCTGTCGACAGGTCACAGTAGCATCAGTATTATCCCATGAGTCATCACACACTGTCCCCCATTGGCTGCTGTTGCAGACCTCCACTCGACCCTCAAGACCGTTTGTCCCACCAACAAGCCTGATGTCTCCAGTTGTACAAACTGAGAAAGAAATAAGAAAATTCAGTATCTAAACTGTAAACTGTAAACTAGCTATGCGCACTGAATACTGTTTATGTTTCTCTCAGTGTTCAAACTAACAGCAGACAGTTTATACCTAGCACTCACTCATTACATACTCACTCAGACAGGTGACTCCAGCATCTTCAGAGTGGGCACAGTTGTGAATGCCAATACCACGGTTGGGGCAGTCCACGAGTCTGGTTTCATTTCCACCACACTGTACATCATCCAGGAGGATGGCTCCAGTTCCCTGGCCAAAGAAGGCCTGGGAACGAGCAATTGCACCTGCAATTGAAAGTAACATCAGTTGACAAGATTGTGCAAGCAGTTGCACCCAGCCTCGTTCCAAATGCGGCCCTTATTTGGGCAGTTGCTCCTGTGAACAATAATGTAGTGTCATTTGGCCACAGAATGTGTTTTCCAAAACTAACGGGATTTTTTATTGTCTCATGCGAGGATGTAATTGCCCCCCCCCCCCCCCCCCCCCCCCAACCCCTGAGTAGTTGATATCAAAACACTCATCTTGTGGTACAAAATTACTACTGACCTGATCGACCAAATCCAAGTTGTCCACAGGCCACATTTGCATCAGTTGCTCCCCAGAGGTCATCACACACAGTGCCCCAAGCATTGCTGTTGCAAATCTCCACACGACCTTCAAGATTGCTTGTTCCACCAACAAGCCTGATGTCACCATTTGTACAGACAGTTGACACATCTGTGTACAATGATAGTGGAGGAGGGCAGTTAATTGATGGGCGTTTATGCAGTCAATTTATTTACCAAATTAAGTATACTGCCCACAGTTAATATAGTGCAAACGTGCCAGGTGTTCGTGTTCCAAGATCAATGGCATTTACTCTCTTGTATGAGTGGGCAGAGTTGCAGGTTTGCATAATGCAAGAGGCTGTAAGTAATGTCAGCCTCTCCAGTTTGAATTCAATCACTACCCTTGGGCGTTATAGGCATTTATCATACACCTACGTTTGAATAATGTACAGCAGTCAATGGAAAAGCCTTGTACGCAAGCGCAGTTGATAAAAACCCGTATTTTGTACTGTAGGTCACGTGAAAAATCCGTTTTAGTACTGTTGGTCACGCGAGAAATCCGTATTATGTACAGTAAGTCACGTGCGCTACAGCAACTCTGTGATAGTTTCGTGTCAGAGACTAGTCTGGCTGCGCCAGACTAGTCAGAGACTACCTGGACTAGCTGGTACTAACTACCTTTTGGGCTCCTGAAGAGGGCTGACTTACATCTCGATACTTCCGGAAGTCGAGGTTGAACTTGTTCGTATACTCCGTTTGAAATGGACCGTACAACTGCCCAGCGTGGACCGACCGTACAGCTGCCAGTTATCGGCGTGGCTCCGCCTTAGGCTTGGTACGCAGGCCTTCTCGCCCAAGCGTTTGAAGCTTGCCGTACTAACGCGAAGGGTTGGCAACCAGAAATGAAAATATTGTCGCCATGAGCAAGCTATGGCAACGCGCATTCGCTACGTTCATTGGTAGAGGAAATTCCAGGTTTGTATGATAAAATCAGTATCACCATAGTACCAAGCTATACCGGAAACATATCACTCGTTTGTCGCCTTCGGCATTGTTACTCGTGGTTCGCACTCGTAACAATACGGTTAACATTTCACTCACCAACACCGTAACAATAGTATACAAGCATCAGACCAAACCTGAACCCAACTCCTGTGTTTGCCGGGAGGTAGCATGAGACCAGTTTTCCCCGAGCTCTCAGATGATCGGGGACACAGTTCTTCCGCCCCTGATCTTGGGGGACAATGCTGGGAGCCTAGTTACTTACCCTGAAGGCTGCCCAGCATCCCGCCTAACCCTTTATAGCCAACCAGTCTCCACAAGCTACCAGTCACACCGAGCATGTCACCTTTCCCTGCTCAGTGGAGGTCATAATTATCATATATGAGCACCTGCTGCGAAAACACCATTCAGTTCCACAATCAACCCTACACCTAAATGCATCAAGGGTGGGTGGGAGGGAACATCAACTTGCTGCTTGCATGGTACCACTGCACTGTTGTAACTAACTAGTAACTAACCGATATCAAGGCACGCATGCGCCTACCAGCTCATGCAACGTTACTGCCCTAGCAACCGTGACCACAGTAACCAGCACGCATGCGCATCCCTGGATAAGTTCACTTCCGCTCATCACCACACCCCCTCAGTGCTCGTTCATGTTAAGGTAGTAAACATGGGTACCGCGATCTCCGAAACCAAGTTGATGGATAAATGGGCAGCATCAAAGCGTACACAAGATTCAGCAATACTTTGCATCAAACTGCTCCCTCTGCTTGAAAATGCCCTAAAACTCAATTTTAAGGCCCTCTACGAAACTGAAAATTTGGACCCTCTCCAAGGCCCCACCCACACTCTGACCCCATCATCAATACACACACAAAACAGGCCCAAAAACTACGGATGGATTTACCACCTGCTCTCCTCACTTGCAGGCTACAGCCCAAAACTCACTGCCACCCTCAAAAACAGAGGTTTGGCTACCCTAGGCTTTCAAAAAAATTCCACGCACACCAACTAAAACCGACTCAAGCCAAGGCCAGTTTCCAAAAGGTCAACCTACCCCCTGCAAAACTAGGGATGCTTTTCCACGTTCACCTCTCGGTTACAGAGTTTTGGCCACACATCTACTCCCTCTCACCAGCCCAGTCCAGCTACCAAACCAGCCAAATTCGCCCTAACACGAAAATGGGCGGGGCCTGTAATGCCGAAAGGTCAACTCTCTAGAGTACCTTGGCCAGGGAGCTGTCGGAGGCTGTTCACTTTCCAGGCTGTTCTTCGGCCACTTCAGCAGACCCACAAACATTCCTGCTCACTCCACCTAACTATTCACACTCAGATAGCCCATCGCTACATTCAATAAGCCAGAATAGCTCTTTACTTAAAAAAAAAAAGAAAAAAAAAAAAAGAGTGTTCAAACAAATCTTCAAGGTACCGCACGGCCACATCAGAGTACCGATTTGAAACTTGAAAGGGCCGCTAGCCGCATCAAAGAGAGAAGCCCCCCTTGTTTATTCCGGTTGCCGCCATGGGAAAACGTAAACAGATGAATAACTCTAAATAACTGTATGCGAGTGATGTCATTTCATTAATTATTCATGAGCAAAATTGCGCGATTTCGCCGATGCCGTGTTTCCTACCTTAACTTAGTTTAACCCTGCGTGTTAAACTGCATTTAACATTTCACTCACCAACACCGTAACAATAGTATACAAGCATCAGACCAAACCTGAACCCAACACCTGTGTTTGCCGGGAGGTAGCATGAGACCAGTTTTCCCCGAGCTCTCAGATGATCGGGGACACAGTTCTTCCGCCCCTGATCTTGGGGGACAATGCTGGGAGCCTAGTTACTTACCCTGAAGGCTGCCCAGCATCCCGCCACAGGAAGGAGGTCCTATAACCTCCTTCCTCCCCCAAGCCCCTTTTAAGCATACCACCTCCCCCAGCAACCTGCCACCTTACATGGCAATACCAACACACCAATAACAATGTAATAACACCTAACAACTTCCGACTTGTACAAAAACTATCCATGGGAAGACCAATTAGTTTCCTACTCCAGCAAACATGACATGGATGAAGAACATATCCAATTTAAAGCTCACCCAGGAGGCAAATTACCCCCTCCTCCTCCCAGTTACTTCCCCACTTCCAGACCAGATGGGTGCAATGCTTCCCTCAGTCGTGAAACTAATATTTTCCTTGACAGATGTACCCCCGATGCAACTTTAAAATGGCCCTATGTACCCACCCAAGATGGCTACCATGCACTGCACCTACTGGGCACTGCTGTTGGTCCTGCCCAGGTAGACTAACACACCCCACTGAAATGGGTCTGTCTTAGATGCCTTATAATACACACCTGCACCACGTACTACAGGAGCTCTAGGGCTATCCATAGTCACATCACCCTCATTAACGTGCCCCTATGGATTGTACTCCTTCAGTGACGGAACTGTAGCTTCACCCGATCCTAGGAAATCAAAGAAACATATACAACCCGCTGCCCAAAGCATTATGTCATCGCGATCATGACTCTCTCCCTCCATCCCAGCAACCTTAAAAATTGCTGGCATGATTGGAAATCTCGACCCTGGCCTTGTTGCCACTACCCTTGCCAGCCTGAGTTTTATCCACTTCAGGGAGCATTCTAACTGGGGCCAAGAATCAACAAATAGATCTTCCAACCCCCAACTATCTGCATCCTCGCAGATAAATACCTTTTAATGGATGAGTGCCGGAGCCCACATCAGCCAAGTGTGCCACATAAAAGCACAACCGGTCCTCTTCTAACAGTAGGGGGTGGAGTTAGTATTAGTACAATATGCTAGCTAAGTATCTCTGCAGTCTGGCCTGTTGCATAGATCCTCGATCTAGAGGGAGCTATGGAAAAATCGATGATGTCCTGAGTGCCCTTGAACCACAAACTGATCCACCAAACCCGGCCCACAGGGAGCTGATAGGCCACCCGATGAGCCCGTGAAACAAGACCACCAAACTCGTTCCTAAATATAGCATTCACTAACCCCAGGTACATGATCTGCCATCAGCACAACCATGCCTCCAAGAAGAACAGGCATCACAGCATGTGTGCCGTCTTATGAGAGCTACAACTGCCTGTTTGACACAATGACAAAACACACAGTTGTTCTCCATACTGAACCCCAGACTGCTACAGCAACAACGTTAACTCTTATGCCGCAACTGAAGCGGAACCATAGCCATTCCCACCAAGCCCCCGACACCACTGGGTCCCCCACAGCGCTCCACATGTACAGCCTGAAGTATCACCCCAAATCTCCACCTCTGCAGACACCTCACCATCATTGACAACCCATTCCAAGAGCCCACAAACACATGCCACCCCTCTAAATCTGCTCTGAAAGCACCCTTTCAATCTTATTCGCCTACTGAACTGTGATATCAGACCGAACACACCCCTCAAAATCTTCCCCCTGGCCTCACCACTCTGCACACATGGCTCACCAGGGACTGCAACTCTCTCCTGGTGTAACACTTCCTCTTTCTCCACTTGGCCACCAGCGACCACAACTTCCAACAACTTCTCCATTGGTAACCTGAGCACCATCTCCTAATCCTGCTAATTCCGTCATACACACTGCCACCCTCCGGTGCTGATGGGTCAAATGCCACTTTCCAGGTTCACTCTTTGGAATCACCCCAAAAGGACTAACATGCACTTCTGGCATTGAAACCCTCCGAATTGGGCCTACACTTTCTCTCTCCCCCTGAAAGTAGCTGCATACTGTATGCACCCTCGCTGTCCACCACCTCCTTGAGATCCTTTACTGACCTGATGTTGCCTATAGTGCTGCCTTACACTTGCACTTCTGCCACGGTAACCAAATCCTACCCTTCCTGATACCTCTGCAAATGTATACGTAGTTGGCAGACCCTCTCAACTGGCTCCCACCTCGACACATGCAGTGTGGGGTCACAATTTCCCACAGATCCCAGTATGCACCCTCGCTGTCACTGAAGTACATGCATGCAGCCAAGGCCAGCACAGCTCCAGTATACGGGTACCTTCCACCTGGCACTGAACCCCCACGTGCACACCACCCTTCTACAATGTAACAAACAATTCTTAAGAAAATCTCTGCATAACCATCTTTACCTGCAAAACTCTCGACCCATTAAATGATGCACAATTAAACCAGCCCATGGTCTAGCTAGCTAGCTATATCCTACCACCATCAGGACTGACACACTGCCCATAAAGTTGGGTGTACACACTTGACCAAGCAAGTGGAGGAGCAGGATCAGAGCCATCAAGTGGTAAGGACCTATATCCCTTCCCCCTGTAGCTCTGAATTCCTTCCAGCTATAACCAGTGTGACACCCTCTCCCATAAAACAACTTAGGTATAACAATACCCCCTCCTGCTCTATGCAACAAAACTCATTATGTTGGGTTAACAAGAACAGCAATGAATTTATTCAGCTAGATGAGTATCAACTTCTGCCTCTTTCCTGACATGCAGCCCCTACCACGTTTCACAAACATGAGGGGAATTGGCACCTCTAGCCGTACGAACACCCTCATTGAACTGCCAGCACACATGCTGCTTTCGTCCTTCCATTGGTCTCTGTGTCCCATCTGACCAGACTATCCGGCCCTTCCCCTCCGAATATGGCCCACCTGCTCTCCTCCTCGAGCGTCCACCACAGACCCCAGTGCAGGTACACAACTACATCCAATCAAAACCAGGGAAAACACCCCTCTCTGTGTATCCAACTCCATATCACCCACCTGTCCAACAATGTCTTTGGCCGGGAAAACAGCCAAGTCCACAAACTCCCATCCGATTCCCTTTTCATATGGTCGCTTAGGCAGCCCAGACCTTCTCCCAATCACATTTTGGGGCCTTCATTGCAGCTCCTGATTCTGCTTGTGTACTCAGCAAAGCCATGACCGAGAATGCCTGCTCCACGGCCCATACTGCAGGGGTCTCCCCCTCTTCACCAATACTCTCGCCTACCTCGAAAGGAGGCAACCCCTTCACTGTACCCAGAGACACTGCAACACATAGAGACACCAAAGTACACATTTAATTTCCCACTGGGAAAACCATGTCACCATGCCAGTATGACCTACTAACATGATCTACTACCACCAAAGACACCACCCGGCCACTACTAGCTTCAGCCACACATGCTTGGTAACCCCATACCAATGGTAGTATGACCTAGCTACTGCCGCCAAAACCTCCCCCTCTAAGACCGCTGTGACAGCATGACCTGCAGCCACCACCCACGTACCTATGGCAGTATGAAGTACTGCCACCAGTAGACCACCAATAAGACCACCATGCACGACAGCATGACCTGCTGCTATACACCTTGCCTGCACCTGTGGAAGTATGACCTACTGCCACCCGTAAACCACCAACTATAAGACCCCAAGACAGCATTACCTGCTGCCACACACCCACGTACCTGTGGCAGTATGCCCCAGTAACCACCAATAAGACCACCATGCCAGCATGATCTGCTGCCGTATATACCTGTGGCAGATGACCCACTGCCACCAGTAAACCACCACTGTGACACTGTGACAGAATGCTCTTGGACAACATCCACAGTACGTAATTGCACCCACAGTATAACATACTGCACACCACCACTACAAACAACCACCAAACACGACAGCATGACCTGCTGCCACAAACATTCACAGTACACCCACAGTATAACATACTGCACTACAAACAACCACCAGACATGATAGAAGACGCCTGCCTCACAGCCCGTACTGCCGGTGTCTCCCCCACCTCTCCACCAGTACTCCCGCCTTCCTCCAAAAGAGGCAATTGTAAATTGTAACCCCTTCAGAACACCCCCAGACGGGACTGTACCCAGAGACACTGTAACACATAGAGAAACCAGAGTCACCTAGCACATGTATAGTTATATTGTACACATTACCCACTGGGCAAACAAATACAGTAGCACTGCCACCATACACCCTAGACAACATGATCTACTGCATGCCACCCCATACACCCGGGCCACCATGAGCTTCTGCCACGCCGCTGAGTAACCACATACCCATGGCAGTACGACCTACTGCCACAAATACAACTGCCCAACTCCACCAAGACAACAGTGCCGTAGGAGTAGGTGCGGCGGCCGCCGGACCAATAATATGCTTAGTCTGGCCAGCAAGTTGTTGAATCTTGCAGTTTCATCCCAAGATTGCACCAGAAACGATCTCTGAAGGTTGAAAATTCAAAATTTTCCTGGGGGAGGGCCCTCAGACCCCCCTCCTATGTGATGCGCTTCACGCGCTTGCTTCGCTTCTCGGTTGGCGCGCCGCAGCGCGCCATTGCGCCGCCACGATTTCATCGCTCAAAGTGCTCTCCGCCTGACCAAACTAAAATTGCTTCCTACGGGCCTGGACTACATGACCTGTTGTCACACACCCATGTACCTGCACACTTGCAATGAACATGTACCCAATGCCTCGCAGTATGACCTACTGCCACCAATAATATAACCAACCATCACAACAACATGACCTGCTGCACACACCCCGGTTAACCACACACCAGTGGCAGTATGACCTACTGCCACCAACAACCATCACGACAGCATGACCTGCTGCACACACCCCGGTTAACCACACACCTGTGGCAGTATGACCTACTGCCACCAACAACCATCACGACAGCATGACCTGCTGCACACACCACGGTTAACCGCACACCTGTGGCAGCATAACCTGCTGCCACAAACATCCACAGTACACTCACAGTATAACATACTGCACACCACCACTACAAACAACCACGACAGCATGACTTGCTGCCACAAACATCCACAGTACACCCACAGTATCACCTACTGCACGCCACCACTACAAGCAACCACCAAACATGACAGCATGGCATATGCGCACACTGCTAACCACCTACCTGGCAATATGACCTACTGCCAGCAACAAACCGTATACCACTAAGAACCCCTTGACCACTACCGGGTAAGCATATTATGCGTGACAATATTACTTCACTGCCACCAAGCACCTACATAGTACGTGCTGCATGGGAACGTTAACCTGCAGTCAACACAACTTTTCACCCCAACTGCAGCATTGCCACTACCTTCATCGAGTTGCAATTGTGATATATATGGAGTTCCCCCACCACATTACTGATACCAAAACCCTGGGTTCTCTCCTAACCATCAATAAAGCAACCCTGCGACAGTATTATAGCTAGCTATTATACAACACTTCCCCACCAATTACAAGCAACCCTGCGACAGCAGTATAGCTAGCTAACCACAATACAACACTTCCCCAACAATTATGTGCCCTCAGTTACACGACCCGTCCTGTTACTACCTTCACCGGTACTCGCCGATGAGGCCTCCCGCGACCGGCGTCGCCACACGGGCTAGTAACCGCTCAACAACTCTCGTCACCAACTCTTCCATCGGAATAGCTTCGTCGTTCAGTTCCACCACAGTGACACCGACAATTTGCCAGCAGAACGGTCACCTTCCTCCATAGAGCTCATTCTCCCACTGTTACTAACCATGGACATCCGAACGGACAACTGAATGCAAACATCAACTTGCTGCTTGCATGGTACCACTGCACTGTTGTAACTAACTAGTAACTAACCGATATCAAGGCACGCATGCGCCTACCAGCTCATGCAACGTTACTGCCCTAGCAACCGTGACCACAGTAACCAGCACGCATGCGCATCCCTGGATAAGTTCACTTCCGCTCATCACCACACCCCCTCAGTGCTCGTTCATGTTAACTTAGTTTAACCCTGCGTGTTAAACTGCATGCAACAAACTCGTGATATTTTCCGGTATAGCTTGGTACTATGGTGATACTTATATAGTATCACCCATACAAAATTTAGTCTCGCGCTACACAACCGACTATAAATTTCCCATGGGTGATATGCCGTTAACACCATCGTGAAAGGTAGACATCCCATGCAGACACTAGCACTCTACAGCAGAAAACCCATGATACAACCTTAGTAGTGTTCAATAACATACTTTGACATCTGACACTGGCATCTTCAGAATGGACACAATTGTGAATACCAACTCCACTGTTAGGGCAGTCAAAAAGTCTGGTCTCGGAGCCTCCGCAGGCCACATTGTCCAGCAGGATGGGTCCAGTTCCCTGGCCAAATGCAGCAAAGGAGAGGGCTGTTGCACCTGTGAGGAAAATGTGAAATATGCATGTGATACATACAATGTTCACATGCACGCCAAAATACTAAATAAAGAGACCTGTTGTTGAGAATCCCAGCTGTCGACAGGCCACAGTAGCATCAGTATTATCCCATGAGTCATCACACACTGTCCCCCATTGGCTGTTGTTGCAGACCTCCACCCGACCCTCAAGATTGTTTGTCCCACCAACAAGCCTGATGTCTCCAGTTGTACAAACTGAGCAGGAAATATGAAATTCAGCATGTAAACTGTAAACTGTGTGTGCTGAATACTACTCATTAATGTTTGAATATAATACTGTAATTTCATACTACAGGTGACTCCAGCATCTTCTGCTGATCTCTGACTCTAGCCATACCAATAGCACATACCCATTCACAAATGTAATTTCCTACTCACTCAGACAGGTGACTCCAGCATCTTCAGAGTGGGCACAGTTGTGAATGCCAATACCACGGTTGGGGCAGTCCACGAGTCTGGTTTCATTTCCACCACACTGTACATCATCCAGGAGGATGGCTCCAGTTCCCTGGCCAAAGAAGGCCTGGGAACGAGCAATTGCACCTGCAATTGAAAGTAACATCAGTTGACTAGATTGTGCAAGCAGTTGCACAGAGCCTCGTTCCAAATACGGCCCTTATTTGGGCAGTGCTCCTGTGAACAATAATGCAGTGTCACTTGGCCGCAGAATGTGTTTTCCAAAACTAACGGGATTTTTTATTGTCTCATGCGAGGATGTAATTGCCCCCCCCCCCCCCCCCCCCCCCCCCCCCCCCCCCCCACCCCTGAGTAGTTGATATCAAAACACTCATCTTGTGGTACAAAATTACTACTGACCTGATCGACCAAATCCAAGTTGTCCACAGGCCACACTTGCATCAGCTGCTCCCCAAGAGTCATCACACACAGTGCCCCAAGCATTGCTGTTGCAAATCTCCACACGACCTTCAAGATTGCTTGCTCCACCAACAAGCCTGATGTCACCATTTGCACAGACAGCTGACACATCTGTGTACAAAGATCGTGGAGGAGGGCACATAATTAACTGACGGGCGTTATGCAGTCAATGAATTAAGTACATGCTTAGTGAAATCTCACGAGAAGTCTCAGCGTACAGTTGCCCCAACTCATACCCCCATGTGGTTACAGACAATGAAAAATGGTGGTAGCACACAAAGGCTATGTATTCACCTCATTAGCACACAAGCTGCAGGTTTGCATATTCCCAAGGCTATAAATAACGTCAGCCTCTCCAGTTTCAATTCATTCATACCCTTGGGCATACAGACATGTATCACCCACGCAAATTTCGTTTCGCGCTACCCACCTGACCATAAATTTCCTATGGAAGATGTGCCATTAACACCATTGTGACATCGTATGCATACTTCACTGCCACTAGCACTCTACAGCAGAAAACCCATGATACAACCTTAATAGTGTTCAATAACATACTTTGACATCTGACACTAGCATCTTCAGAATGGCCACAATTGTGAATACCAACTCCGCTGTTAGGGCAGTCAAAAAGTCTGGTCTCGGAGCCTCCACAAGCTACATTGTCCAGCAGGATGGGTCCAGTTCCTTGCCCAAATGCAGCAAAGGAGAGGGCTGTTGCACCTGTGAGGAAAATGTGAATTATGTATGTGATACATCCAATGCTCACATGCATGCTAAAATACTGTATAAAGTGACCTGTTGGTGAGAATCCCAGCTGTCGACAGGTCACAGTAGCATCACTATTATCCCATGAGTCATCGCACACTGTGCCCCATTGGCTGTTGTTGCAGACCTCCACCCGACCCTCAAGACTGTTTGTCCCACCAACAAGCCTGATGTCTCCAGTTGTACAAACTGAAAAAGAAATATGAACATGTAAACTGCAAACTGTAAACTATGCCCACTGAATACCGTTTCTGAAACTCTCATGTAATATCTTCCTTGCATGTAGTACATTGAAAGGACGTTTTCTTCAGTGTTCAAACTAACTTCAGATCGATCGATAGTTTAGAGCAAGTTTCAATCTCTCTTTTCTCGGATTCCTCAGACCATCACTAGAGTGTTTGTGGCTTCTGTCAACTTGCCCTCATAGCCATCCTGAACTGATCTCTGATTCTAACCATACCTAGCACCCTCTCATTAATGTATTTTCCTACTCACTCAGACAAGTGCCAATACCACCTATTTATTTTCACACTCACTCAGACAGGTGACTCCAGCATCTTCAGAGTGAGCACAGTTGTGAATGCCAATACCATTGTTGGGGCAGTCCACAAGTCTGGTTTCAGTGCCACCACACTGCACATCATCCAGGAGGATGGCTCCAGTTCCCTGACCAAAGAAGGCTGCTGTGCGGGCAATTGCACCTGCAGAGAATAACAATTAATCGTGTTGTCATATTTTGATTTGTGGGCACTTGAGCTGTCTTTGGAAAAAGAGACTTAAGAAACACAAATGGTACGATCGATCTGTTGAAAAGTGTTATGATGCAGATATCTATATACATCAGTTCAGTTTCGAAAATAACCTAAGATAAGATGCACAAAATGTCACCTGTTCATTGTCTATGGGTTGGGTATGGAATTGTCACCCCCCCCCCCCCCCCCCCCCCCCCCCCCCCAACATTATGTACCTGAATCTGAGGGTCTATTTGCCTGCACGCATGCATCGGAGTAGTTGGTATCAACTTTTTGTACTGCTGACCTGATCGACCGAATCCAAGTTGTCCACAGGCCACACTTGCATCAACTGCTCCCCAAGAGTCATCACACACAGTGCCCCATGCATTGCTGTTACAAATCTCCACACGACCCTCAAGATTGCTTGTTCCACCAACAAGCCTGATGTCACCATCTGCACATACTGACGCACCTGTGCACAATAATGACAGAGGAGAATACATAACTGCATGAAGGGTATCAGACAGCCAATGTAGCTATAAAGTACACATTTGGTCAAGTGTGCCGGAATCAACTCTTAGATTACTAAATCAAATGTAATGAGAAGCCTCGTTGTTCAGTTGGCTTTCCATGCCTGAGTTCCAACAGCTAGTAGAACATGGACAAAAGGAGCTCTAGAGACATACTTTGACAGGTGACTCCTGCATCTTCAGAGTGGGAGCAATCATGAACACCAATTGGATTAGAGGAGCAGTCCACAAGTCGTGTTTCAGTCCCAGCACATGCCACCTGGTCCAGGAGGATGGATCCAGTTCCCTGGCCAAAGAAGGCCCTTACCTGGGCAGTTGCTCCTGTGAATAACAATGCAGTTGATCTTTTTTGAATAAGATGTATAAAATGTGTCTTGTGTGGTACATAGCTAACTGTCAGGTACTCAGCAGTAGCAATAAAAGCGATCCAAAATTCCTGTATAGACAGTGACGCCCAAATTACCGTCAAGACCACAACGACAACGAGTCAATGACACCATCATCCGCAGTGGTATAGGTACCTGTTGGAGAGAATCCAAGCTGTCGACAGGCCACATTAGCATCAGTAGCATCCCATGAGTCATCACACACTGTGCCCCATTGGTTGCTGTTGCAGACCTCCACCCGACCCTGAAGATTGCTTGTTCCACCAACAAGCCTGATGTCTCCAGTTGTACAAGCTGAGAATAAAATATGAATGCAAACAAACTAGCATGAAGTTGTGCATTCTAATGTGTTCCTCAGACTCTAGCTCCTTCCTTGCGGTGAAGGTTAACGAGGTAGCTAAGGGCTTAGCAGGGATGGAGGGGCTATAAAAAGATTGCGCCTAAAGCACGTGCAAGAATTTTGTAACAGTTAACCGTTAAACTACCCCCATGTCTATACTGTTGTGAGTGGTTGTGCATGTTCAAACTTAATTTATAGCATGATTATAGCTAACCAACATGAGAACATGATCACTGAGTGAACCCTTTTGTGCTGGTTGCTAAGATATTATATTTTAGTAGCTAGCTATTATATCCCACAACAAAATGACGAGAGTGAGGAAGTCTTTTGTGCTGGTGTGTGCGCATGTAGCATGGGTGCAGTGTGTGCATGTTGCAGGAGTGTGTGCATGATGTGTGTGTGCGCATGCAGCCATGTTCAGCCGCTCTATAAGCATAACCATTCTGTCCGTTCTCAAACGACTCAAACAAACCATGAACTAGTGTATTTGTCACTGGGTGAGTGTGATCACATCACTGTAATCATGTAGCCTCATTCCCAGGCCCCACCTCAGCTTTTTGCCGCATACTGTATGCGACAAAAAGCTAGCTGGGCGGTGCGTGGAACGAGGCTAGTAATGATGTAGCCACTAGAGTAGAAAATATGGCTGCTGTTCCAAAATGCCATGTCGACGTCTCCACTGTTCAAGGCACTATATATGCTGCTCTCTATATGTATCTGGAGCTATGCTATACAGTGGAGATGCAAGTTGGCGGGCTATTCCTTGAGGTACAGTGGACCATGTGAATATCAGCTGCTGTTGATTTTCAGTTGGTCTGGGGGAAGGGGGAACCAATTTTTGGCTGGTCTGGTGAATGATGTAGGCGTTAAAAGTGTACAAAGCACACCAGGTATAGGGCATGCCCCACAGGAACATTTACACCTCTGGAGATTGTTTCTGGTGTAGCTAGCTATTAATCTTGGGATGAAATAGCATGAGTTCAAAATCTTATCACCACTCGTAACCAATATGCCTCAAGCGCTGCTCGGAGAAGTGTGACTCAGCCATGACTACACGTGGCTGCTTACTATGTCAACAGCTGCTGGAGTATCAAGCTAACACCATCTTTAAAACTTAGCTACTATAGTTGCAGTGTGAATGTCAGGTAGGAACTGTACCCTGCTAGGCCCTGTCGTAGGTACACCACTCAGTGTTTCCTTCCATGCATGCAATGCACTGTGTACGTTGTGTTCAGTATAAGCCAGTTTATGGCATCTGCGGATCTCACTTTATAGCTAGCTATACATTGCAGGAAGTAATGAATAAAGGTATTCAGATAATGGAACTTAAAAACTTAATTCATCGAGGGGCAACCGCACTCCTGGTAGCCGTTGCAACGCCGCGGTTGCCTCGCCGTAGCGAAGCTAATTATTGCAATTCGTTCCAATTAACGCACATGCCACGTGGCTCAGTCGATCGCGAGCAATGGCGACCAAAAAGGAGACAAGACAGCACTCACAACTCAGCCAGCACGGTGAGTATTGGCATGTAAGCGTCAGTGAACGACAGCGATCACGGCTGTGTGGTCAGAATCTTCGTGTGCCTTTCCTAAGAACGGTACTGCCACCGGAAGTCGGAGAGAGCGCTCGAGCAATGGCGGCCACGGCGAGACAAAAGCGTTCATATCTCTACCACCAAGGTGAGTTTCAGCACAATTATTTTGATTTTGTGTCACTGCATCATAGCGATCACGACGGTGTAATCAGAATCTCTGTACGCCATTCCGAAATAGTCAAACGTTTCAATGATTACATTATATTATATTATATCGAGGGGCAACCGCACTCCTGGTAGCCGCGGTTAAACGGTAGCTCAAGCTAAGTGTGTCAGTTCGTTCCAATTATCACACATCATGTGGGTATCATGATAGCTATATACAGGGATGATCTTAGAGTGCTCTCGAGTACCCATTCATAAAGTACGTGTAGCCGCGTTGCAACCCCGGTTGCGTAGCGCAGTACGTTCCAATTAACGCACATGCCACGTGGCAACCACGCTCAGTCGATCGCGAGCAATGGCGACCAAAAGGAAGACAAGACATTATTACAGCACTCGCAACTTCCCCAGCACGGTGAGTTTTGGTATGCAAGCGTCAGTGAACGACAGCGATCACGGCCGTGTGGTCAGAATCTTCGTGTGCCTTTCCTAAGAACGATACTGCCACCGGAAGTCGAAGAGAGCGCTCGAGCAATGGCGGCCAACGGCGAGACAAAAGCGTTCATATCTCTACCACCAAAGTGAGTTTCAGCACAATTATTTTGATTTTGTGTCACTGCATCATAGCGATAACGACGGTGTAGTCAGAATCTTTGTAGGCCATTCGGAAATAGTCAAACGTTTATTAATTATTTACATCGAGGGGCAACCGCACTCCTGGTAGCCGTTGCAACGCCGCGGTTGCCTCGCCGTAGCGAAGCTAATTATTGCAATTCGTTCCAATTAACGCGCATGCCACGTGGCTCAGTCGATCGCGAGCAATGGCGACCAAAAGCCGGGAGACAAGACAGCACTCACAACTCAGCCAGCACGGTGAGTATTGGCATGTAAGCGTCAGTGAACGACAGCGATCACGGCTGTGCGGTCAGAATCTTCATGTGCCTTTCCTAAGAACGGTACTGCCACCGGAAGTCGGAGAGAGCGCTCGAGCAATGGCGGCCACAGCGAGACAAAAGCGTTCATATCTCTACCACCAAGGTGAGTTTCAGCACAATTATTTTGATTTTGTGTCACTGCATCATAGCGATCACGACGGTGTAGTCAGAATCTCTGTACGCCATTCCGAAATAGTCAAACGTTTCAATGATTACATTATATTATATTATATTATATTACGCGGCACAATTTTTCCTATACCAGGAGTGTAATATTTATTTAGAATACATTACGCGGCACAATATTCTCTATACCAGGAGTGTAACGAGGGGCAACCGCACTCCTGGTAGCCGTTGCAACGCCGGCTGCGCCTCGCCTTAGCGCATTCTAAGTATCGCAGTTAGTTCCAATTAACGCACATGCCACGTGGCCACCACGCTAAGTCGATCGCTAGCAATGGCGGCCAAAGGGAAGACACGAAGTTATTACAGCACTTACAACTTTGGCAGCACGGTCAGTTTTGGCATGTAAGTGTCAGTGAACGACAGCGATCACGGCCGTGTGGTCAGAATCTTCGTGTGCCTTTCCCGAGGGCTGTACTGCCACCGGAAGTCGAAGAGAGCGCTCGAGCAATGGTGGCCAACGGCGAGACAAAATCGTTCATATCTCTACCACCAAGGTGAGTTTCAGCACAATTATTTTGATTTTGTGTCACTGCATCATAGCGATCACGACGGTGTAGTCAGAATCTCTGTATGCCATTCCGAAATAGTCAAACGTTTCAATGATTACATTATATTACGCGGCACAATTTTCTCTATACCAGGAGTGTAACGAGGGGCAACCGCACTCCTGGTAGCCGTTGCAACGTCGGCTGCGCCTCGTCGTAGCGCAATCTAAGTATCGCAGTTAGTTCCAATTAACGCACATGCCACGTGGCAACCACGCTAAGTCGATCGCTAGCAATGGCGGCCAAAGGGAAGAGACGAAGTTATTACAGCACTTACAACTTTGGCAGCACGGTCAGTTTTGGCATGTAAGTGTCAGTGAACGACAGCGATCACGGCCGTGTGGTCAGAATCTTCGTGTGCCTTTCCTGAGGGCTGTACTGCCACCGGAAGTCGAAGAGAGCGCTCGAGCAATGGTGGCCAACGGCGAGACAAAAGCGTTCATATCTCTACCACCAAGGTGAGTTTCAGCACAATTATTTTGATTTTGTGTCACTGCATCATAGCGATCACGACGGTGTAGTCAGAATCTCTGTATGCCATTCCGAAATAGTCAAACGTTTCAATGATTACATTATATTACGCGGCACAATTTTTCCCCTACCAGGAGTGTAACGAGGGGCGACCGCACTCCTGGTAGCCGCGTTGCAACCGGTTGCAACTCAACGGTAGCGCAAGCTAGGTATGGCAACTCATTCCAATTAACGCACATGCCACGTGAGGACCACACTCGGCCGTCGATTGATTGAGCTGAGTCAGCAATGGCGGCCCAAGGAGAAGACAAGACACTGTTACAACGCTCACAATTTCGCCAGTACGGTGAGTTTTGGCATGTAAGCGTCAGTGAACGACGGCGATCACGGCCGTGTGGTCAGAATCTTCGCGTGCCTTTCCTAAGAACGGTACTGCCACCGGAAGTCGGAGAGAGCGCTCGAGCAATGGCGGGCCACGGTGAGACAAAAGCGCTTGTATCTCCGCCACCAAGGTGAGTTTCAGCACAATTATTTTGATTTTGTGTCACTGCATCATAGCGATCACGACGGTGTAGTCAGAATCTTTGTAGGCCATTCCGAAGTAGTCAAACGTTTATTATATTATATTACATTACGCGGCACTTTATTTCCTATACCAGGAGTGTAACGAGGGGCAACCGCACTCCTGGTAGCCGCGGTTAAACGGTAGCACAAGCTAAGCGTGGCAGTTCGTTCCAATTATCACATGATAGCTAGCTATATATATATAGGGAAGATCAGAAATGACTTAGAGATACCGAATAATAGCCGCGTTGCAACCCCTCGCCGTAGCGCTAACGTCACTAGTATTGCAATTCGTTCCAATTAACGCACATGCCACGTGGCAACCACGCTCAGTCGATCGCGAGCAATGGCGACCAAAAGGAAGACAAGACATTATTACAGCACTCACAACTTAGCCAGCACGGTGAGTTTCGGCATGTAAGCGTCAGTGAATGATAGTGATCACGGCCGTGTGGTCAGAATCTTTGTGGGGGCTTCGTAAGACTGTACTGGCAACCAACGTCGAAGAGAGCGAGCGAGCAATGGCGGCCGACGGCACGACAAAACCGCTTGTATCTCCGCCACCAAGGTGAGTTTCAGCACAATTATTTTGATTTTGTGTCACTGCATCATAGCGATCACGACGGTGTAGTCGGAATCTTTGTAGGCCATTCCGAAGTAGTCAAACGTTATTTACATTATTTAATTAATTAATTACATTACGCGGCACAATTTTTCCTATACCAGGAGTGTAACGAAGGGCAACCGCACTCCTAGTAGCCGCGGTTAAACGGTAGCACAAGCTAAGTGTGACAGTTCGTTCCAATTATCACACATTACGTGAGTACCATGATAGCTATATATATATGCAGGGAAGATCAGAAATTATTTCGAGTGCAACCTGCCGTAGCGCAAGCTACGTATTGCAATACGTTCCAATTAACGCACATGCCACGTGGCAACCACGCTCAGTCGGTCGCGATCGCGAGCAATGGCGACCAAAAGGAAGACAAGAAATTATTACAGCACTCACAACTTAGCCAGCATGGTGAGTTTCGGCATGTAAGCGTCAGTGAACGACAGCGATCACGGCTGTGTGGTCAGAATCTTCGTGTGGCTTTCCTAAGAATGGTACTGCCACGGTACTGCCACCGGAAGTCGAAGAGAGCGCTCGAGCAATGGCGGCCAACGGCGAGACAAAAGCGTTCATATCTCTACCACCAAGGTGAGTTTCAGCACAATTATTTTGATTTTGTGTCACTGCATCATAGCGATCACGCCGGTGTAGTCAGAATCTTTGTAGGCCATTCCGAAATAGTCAAACGTTTATTATTTATTTATTTAGATTCGATTAGATTAGATTACATTACGCGGCACAATTTTTCCCCTACCAGGAGTGTAATATACGAGGGGCAACCGCACTCCTGGTAGCCGTTGCAACGCCGGCTGCGACTCGCCGTAGCGCAATCTAAGTATTGCAGTTAGTTCCAATTAACGCACATGCCACGTGGCAACCACGCTCAGTCGATCGCTAGCAATGGTGGCCAAAGGGAAGTTATTACAGCACTTACAACTTTGCCAGCACCGTGAGTTTTGCCATGTAAGCGTCAGTGAACGACAGCGATCACGGCCGTGTGGTCAGAATCTTCGTGTGCCTTTCCCGAGGGCTGTACTGCCACCGGAAGTCGAAGAGAGCGCTCGAGCAATGGTGGCCAACGGCGAGACAAAAGCGTTCATAGCTCTACCACCAAGGTGAGTTTCAGCACAATTATTTTGATTTTGTGTAACTGCATCATAGCGATCACGACGGTGTAGTCAGAATCTCTGTACGCCATTCGGAAATAGTCAAACGTTTCAATGATTACATTATATTACGCGGCACAATTTTTCCCCTACCAGGAGTGTAATTACGCGGTACAATTTTTCCTATACCAGCAGTGTAATGATGAATAGCACGAGTCATGCACATATTTCGCATATTAAACATGATTCATGAAGGTTGTAATGGTACAATTAAGTCATGTATAGGCATACTGTGTTGACCCCTAAGTGCAGTATTTGGATATCAGAATGTTAATGAAATAGAATTGCTGACTGTAACCGAATTTCCAGTACTGAGGTCATGATCAGAAACATGTCAGTAAGCACACAACTCAGTAAATTATGTGAGACTGCAAAAAAGGCAAGATTAATATTCTTTGATGCCGAATTATTGAATAGTGAGGAACATTACAAGCGGCAAAGGCAGTGCTTAAATAGTGCGGAATGATGAAATACAGGTGTGGCACACATATAAAATACAGGAATCATGAGAGACTGCTAGCCTGGGAACGAGGCTAGGAGACAGCTGTACACAATTAATGATTATTAGTGTAATCATGAGTTTATAATCATTCCGCACTATTTCATCATTCCACACTATTTAAGCACTGCCTTTATACTGTCTATTGTCCATGACCATGACAACCGTAATAAACAAATAATGTACACTAGTAAATATTCCACGAGGTTGAAGGCTGAGTGGAATATTATACTCCAAGAGCAGTATATAATAACTCTGATATCCAACACAGTAGCATGCAAAATTTATTTTTGGATTCAGAACTTCAGCAATCATACACAGATAGCTACTACTTAAAAAAATGGAACTGGTAAGTCTATAATATCTATGCTGCTAAATACAGTGTACAGTAGCTAGCTAACATAAACAGTGTTTAGCCTAGTTCCCGAGGCCCCGCCCAGCTTTTCGTCGCGTTCTTTCGTGCAACCCAAAGCGGCGCGTGGGCTTGGGAAGGAGGCTAAACAGTGTTATAGCTAGCTACATAACAAGTTTGTTGTCAGACAACAACAATATTAAATATTGTTGTACGCATGTTGTCTTGTAAAAGTTGTAGAATATCACGATGTTTTTATTCCACACGTAGCTACGTACATGTACATGTACACGAATAATCACTATTGTGTAATAATGATTGTTGACAGTTCGCTTGTACATGTAGTACACAAAAAGGGCATACTGCAAAAACTGGCGGTGGGAATGACTTGGGAACGAGGCTAGCTACACTCCACTATAGTCTAGCTAGATCAAGTATAATTCAAATTTCAGTTTATATGGTGGCTTACCCTGCTGCGTTGTAAGCAAAGGAAGGCTGCACAGCTCCAGGAGGACACAAACGGCTGCAAAGGACCTCATGCTTCTGTCTCGTACTCTAAAAAGACGCTGCGTGCATGTTGAGCTGCTACACTGCGCTTCTGGAAGATTCCGTATACTGGCTGTCGTGTATATAGCAGCCCCACCCCCACGCGCGCTAAATTCTTTTACCATCTTGGGACGATGCCACCCTGAGTTGTGTTGTCAAAGTACTTTCTTGGGAGGCCAGCTGCCGGAGGGCACAGCAGCTGGATCTAAATCTCTCTTCACCCACCTTCGCATGGCTGTGAACTGATAACATGTTGCAGCCTGTAGGCTATAATACGATTATGAACTTTGATTATGACACCCCTGCACATAATATTATTATGAACACTTTATGAACACTTTGATTTCTTGATACTCACCCAGCGGCAGACAAGTGACTCCAACATCTTCAGAGTGGTCACAGTTTTCAACTTTAATACCATTGTTGGGGCAGTCCACAAGTCTGGTTTCATTGCCAACACAAAACACATTATCCAGGAGGATGGCTCCAGTTCCCTGGCCAAAGAAGGCTTTTTCATGGGTGGTCGCACCTGTGATGAAACAATTGCATTAGGTATCACTAATGTCTTGACTTATTGTTCATCAGAGAGAGTGTTGTGATGCAAATGTCGATCAGAGCCTAAAATTATGCTGGTGTCCAAAAAGCTTAAACTATAATAGTTTTCCACTTGGGCTAGTAACTTGGAAAAATAACTGTGGCTGATAAAACCCACTCCTATCTTGAACTGAAAAGTAAGCTTCCAGCCACAACCAAGAACGTACTGTCAACTTACTTCATTCTCTCAGCCATCCACACATTGTGAATGGGATGTGAAGCCTTACAAGTGGTACATTCGAGAATTGTGTATATCATGAGAATGGATGAACTTGGAGACAAAATGGTTTGCTCTATGAAATTTCATGTGAAATCTACAATCACCTCTGCAAAGAAAACTAAATGCCTACTGAAGGTGCTACTACTGCTACCAGCTACTAACAATGTAAACAGCATCAAGCAGTGTACATGCACTATATCCTCCTCTATAACTAAATGAAACTAAAATTACATTCAAGAACTAAGTAACTTCCTACAACTAAGAGTACACAACCAGCTATAGCTACGGCTACATGGAACAAGCTGAGAATAATGTACATGTCAGAAAACATGTTTAGTTCTCCCTCAGTTTCATCTCAGTGAATTTAAGGGAGTAGTATTGTCCCCTCCATGACTGCCAGTTCACACCATCACCAGTGGAGGAGTATGGTCCACCGTGGTAGAGACCGTTGAGATTTGAATGGTGGCACAAGTTATACCACCAGCCACCTGTTTAAGCTGCCACTAGAATGATCATTGTCCTGGTCCCTTGTGCTGAACTTGGATCCACTGTGGTAAGCAAGAGAATCTCCTGCAGTTCCACTGTACCCTGATACTGACAGAGTGTATTGGGATACTGAATCTCCCACACTGAAACTTGAGTATCGTGCATATGACGAGTTCCCTTCAAAGTCCCGCATATCAACTCGTAGCTGAGTAGCAGTTGATATTAGACGGTGTATCTTGTCCAGACCCAGCCAGAACTCTCCACTAAGGCTTCCAAACCCTTGCTGGTAATCAGTCCAGTAGCGAAAAAAGTTCACTGATCCGTCTTCTCTGCGCTGGAACACTGTCCACCCCCCACCATCCGTGACCATGTCGCAGTACGCCTGGAATGCAGTCTGAGGGATACCAGAACGGCAAAAAGTAAGGAAACAAGAGGGATGATCGAACATAACAGTGAAGTATACAACCCCCCCTACAGAGATCTTCTTCCATATATACATGTACAATGAAAAAAGACATGTAGGGGTGATTGTATACTTCACTGTTATGTTCGATCATCCCTCTTGTTTCCTTACTTTTTGCCGTTCTGGTATCCCTACATCCTGCTACATTTTTAATGTTTTTTATTACTTGTTTATGTCATTTTTTGGCAGCAGGCGCATGTTTGAGCTGAAGTTTGCTGCAGAAGTCAGTGACCTCACAGGCACCTGGGCAGTAGGTGTCCTTGCCTTGGTATATGGACAATATTACTCAGGTATTACACTTCCAGCATTGGCCGAAGAATCAGGCCCGGGCATCTCAAGTCAACTGTTCCCTAGATGGATGACAAAGCCACTGAGTTCTCCCTGTCTGAAGACCATGGCATAGGCAGTTTATAGTAGGGACATTCATATGGGTGTTGAGAGTTGAGATAGGCATTCACCCTGCTCACAGAATACAGTATAGGTAGCAATAAAAGCTTAGCTAAATCATGCGTACAGGGACTAACCTCAGTCTTATAAAGAGTGCCTCGTTTGACAACACATCGGTCAACGCATCTTCCCCACTGTTTCTAATTCAGCGATCTTGAGAAATAATTACGTATCGTTGCTAAGTGATCGTTTAAGCGCGCATGCGTACAAACGTGAAAATGGCGTGACAAACGAAGCCATAGTTATTGAGTGGGCAGCTGCAGCCGCCTGGTGAAGACTTGGAGGTAGCGAAAAAGCGATGGGACGTTGCACTGCTCGGTTGAAAATGCTGCTGTTTCGTGCGAAAACCATCGTGACAGATTGAGGCAACGTTGAGCTAAGTTGTCTGAAGAAGAAGAAGAAGAAGAAGAAGAAAGAAAGAAAAACAATTTGCCCGTTTTGCGAGTACCTGGTGAGGTACTTTCACGACGGTTTTTCGCGACGCGAGGAGTCTTGTTGGTCATGAAAACACTCGAAGATGAACGGTATGTGGTTATAAAGGCTTATAAGTGTACCGTTTCTGAGATTTGGAGAGATTTTTTTGTATTGGCATGTATTGCGTGTACGTCGTATCCCTACATATAGACTCTACCGAGTCTATGATGTTGCATTTCATGTATGTACTATAATTTTATATGCCAGTCAAATGAATCTTCTTCTTGTCAATCAATCTCTCCCTCCATTCCTCACCCTCTTGTCAGTTTCTTCTGTCTCTCTAGTGCAAGTGCACTCCACGTGTAGCTAAGCATGTACAATATTCCGGGGTCCCAAACGTCCGGAGTAGCTATATAGCTACTTCTCTCACAATGTGCAAACAATCACTAGACGTTCTTATGCTTGTGTATCATGTTAACGTGATTATTCTCACTGTACTATCCCTCACTATGGAGCACTACATGCATATAGACTAAACTATGTACCCATTCAGTCATATACTATTCCAGGATTTCTGGGGGAAACGACCTGTCCTTGAATTTTCCTAATGGAGACTAAATTGAATGGTCATGCTTCTGCTAGGGACCGTTCCATGTTTGAGCATGGTTTGTTAGCTGGTGGCTATTGTTTGAGCTTTGGCTGAGAGTACCAGTCACCAGTTGCTTCAAACACTAATACCTACTGGGATCCCTTTCAGCTGTTAAGTGCTACATTTCAAAAGGGATTTGTTAATTTTTGACAGTAATATAATTATTTGTCACCAGAATTGCTACAGCTGACATAGTTTGATTGGAGCTATGTTAAGCACACAGTTGAATGAATGATGCGGAGTAATTACTTCCTAGGGAGAGTTGACTCTGGGAAAGTCAAAGGGAACATGGAACATGAGAATGAGCACCCGGTTGTAAAAGTGATGTACGTTTAGTAATTAAGCGCGAAAAAATCATTTGGGAGGTACATTAGTTGCAGATGAGTGAACAAATGGACAGAAGTCACAGAACCATTTCTTACTGAGGGGAGTTGGCTGTGGGAACGTCAAGGGTGATTATGTTGAGTAATTAATAGCCCACAAATCACTGGAGATATGTGAGTTGGTTGCAGATGAGTGAACAAATGCACAGAACCGTTTTGTACTGAGGGGAGATGGCTGTGGGAGCGTCAATGTTGTTAATTAATCACGCCCGAAAATCACTGGAGGTATGTGAGTCAGTTGCAGATGGGTGAACAAATGAACAGAACCGTTTTGTACTAAGGGGAGATGGCTGTGGGAGCATCAAGGGTGATTTTAATTAATCACGCCCATAAATCACTGGAGGTATGTTAATGAGTGAAGAAACGATTCTTTACTAATAAAGGGAGTTGGCTGAGGGAAGTCAAGTGATTATGTTAAGCCCCAAAAGTTCACCAGAAGTATGTTGGCGACATGAGTGAACAAATGAAGAGAACCAATTCTTGCTAGCTATGCATGGGAGCATTATGTGTAACATATTAAGGTAGGAAGCATGCATAGCATCGGCGAAATCGCGCAATATTGCTCGTGAATAATTAATGAGATGACGTCACTCGCATACGGTTATATAGAGTTATTCATCTGTTTACGTTTTCCCATGGCGGCAACCGGAATAAACAAGGGGGCTTCTCTCTTTGGTGCGGCTAGCGGCCCTTTCAAGTTTCAAATCGGTACTCTGATGTGGCCGTGCGGTACTTTGAAGATTCGTTTGAACACTTTTTTTTTGTTTTTTTTGTTTGTTTTTTTTTGTTTTTTTTTTGTACGTAGCTAAGAAGCTATTCTGGCTTACTGAATGTAGCGATAGGCTATCTGAGTGTGAATAGCTAGGTCGAGTGAGCAGAATGTTTGTTGGGCTGCTGAAGTGGCCGAAGAACAGCCTGGAAAGTGAACAGCCTCCGACAGCTCCCTGGCCAAGGTACTCTAGAGAGTTGACCTTTCGGCATTACAGGCCCCGCCCATTTTCGTGTTAGGGCGAATTTGGCTGGTTTGGTAGCTGGACTGGGCTGGTGAGAGGCAGTAGATGTGTGGCCAAAACTCTGTAACCGAGAGGTGAACGTGGAAAAGCATCCCTAGTTTTGCAGGGGGTAGGTTGACCTTATGGAAACTGGCCTTGGCTTTGGTCGGTTTTAGTTGGTGTGCGTGGAATTTTTTTTGAAAGCCTAGGGTAGCCAAATCTCTGTTTTTGAGGGCGGCAGTGAGTTTTGGGCTGTAGCCTGCAACTGAGGAGAGCAGGTGGTAAATCCATCCGTAGTTTTTGGGCCTGTTTTGTGTGTGTATTGATGATGGGGTCAGAGTGTGGGTGGGGCCTTGGAGAGGGTCCAAATTTTCAGTTTCGTAGAGGGCCTTAAAATTGAGTTTTAGGGCATTTTCAAGCAGAGGGAGCAGTTTGATGCAAAGTTTTGCTGAAACTTGTGTACGCTTTGATGCTGCCCATTTATCCATCAACTTGGTTTCGGAGATCGTGGTACCCATGTTTCCTACCTTAAGCAATCACCTGTTCACTTATCTACAGCTGCATGCCAGACCACCTGCAGAGAGAGAGAATGGTTTCATTTTAGCAGTATAGTATCTTCACGTGAGTAGTATGAGTATGATGGGGTTTAGTGGGATATTATATAATTATAGCTAATAATTAGCCTGCACTGGTTCTATATATAGTAGCTGTACGTACCGTCCCATGAAATATATAGTTGCAACTCAGATGACAAAGGCAATGGTTATATCTTTTTGTAGAGATACACTTTCACATTTTGTATATATGAGCTCAGAATCCAGTGATTATATTGGCCCCACTATGTTGTTTCATGTGTCACCCAATCACCAGTACATGTATATACATTCAGTTGGATATATAATTAGTATGCCTTCACAATATTCATCATTGCCTTTGGTGAAATTGTCACCATTTGTATAGGTACATGATAATGGGCTAAGGGTTCGTAGCCTAGGCAACAGTTGAACCTCCCAAAAGATACCTCCACTACACTCTGTTTTCATAATCACATGTGACTGTGGATACCGTAGCTATGGCAACTAGCACTATGCTTCATGGACTACTCATCTCTGACTAATTGACTTGTGGACAGTAATCACCCATGCACATATCCTGGTATGTATCACTGTGCCCATATTAATTTTTGGAGGGGGAACTCAAGACCCTGACAGCACTGTAGGTAACTTTTTCAAGTATGCTCTGATCCACTGAACTCCTGTTTAGCAAGTACTGGTTTAATCCTATGGATTGCCTGTAACTATGGTAATGTCAGCTAGCAGACAGATGCATAATTGGTATATAACTACCAGAGCAAATTAGCATATCTTTGGCAACAGCCCTTATTTAACAACCATGCAATGATTCATATCTGCATAACGACACTTTCAGTATAAGATGTCACTTGCAGCAATGTCCTTGGAAATAAGTTCTGCATGAGCGGAAAGTGTGGGACAGTTTGTGGTGGGTGGTTTTCGCTCAGGGGGTGGAAGCAGCACAGCCGCCGTGTCTGTGCATGCTTGTCTGTGATATAAGTCCTTGGTCAGAGATGGGTGGGCTATTTCTCTTAATTTAGCGGATCTAGCCTCTCATTTGTGGGGCTACCCTCATTTCCAGGCCGCGTGGGAGGAGAGAAAGCAGCCTGGTATCTAGGGATGGGCACATTATTCCGGAGTTCATAGGCTGTACTTTTTTTCCATAGAATAGCTAAGTGTGTTTAGTGGTATTTGATTCCAGTATGTACACAATCCTAGGTGTGAGACTTCACTTCATAAGCTCCTGGACGTGACCATGCATACATCAGACATACCATGGTAAGATTGATTCTTAGCCTGTGAAGTGCATCTTGCATATGACTGTGGACCTGTGGTAACTTGGAAAAATAAAAGTGTGGCTGATTAAAACCCACTCCTATCTAAAAGTGCATGAACTTCCAGCCACAACCATGAACTTACTGTCAACTTCCTTTATTCTCCCTGCAAACCACACATTGTGAATGGGATGTGGAGCCTTACAAGTGGTGTATTCCAGAAGCAAAGTGTGAATATCTTGAGAATGGATGACCTTGGAGACAAAATGGCCATGGTTTACTGTATGAAATTTCATGTGAAATCTTCAAGAAAATTTACAAACACCTCTGCAAAGAAAACGAAATGCCTACTAAAGGTGGTGCTACTGCTACCAGCTTAGCTGCTACTAACAATGTATCTGATGTAAACAGCATTTGTGAACTGTTTTGTGAATGGAATTTACCCTGGAATTTTAATTGACTGGAATAATTATATGGATTACTGGTTGCTGAGTGGGAAGTGAGGTTACTAATAATGTTGCACTGACAGCCATGTATATATGCAACCTGTAATGTACTTATGCCAGTCAAATGAATCTTCTTCTCATCAATCAGTCTTTCCCTCCATTGATCACCCTCTTGTCTGTCTCTAGTGCAAGTGCACTCCACGTGTGAACATGTACAATATTCCGGGGTCCCAAACGTCCGGAGTAGCTAGCTACTTCTCTCACAATGTATGTAGGTGGCAAACGATCGCTAGAGGCTCTTCTGCTTGTGTATCGTGTTAATGGCATTATTCTCACTGTACTATCCCTCACTATAGAGCACTACATGGATATAGACTAGACTATGTACCCGTTCAGTCATATACTATTCCAGGATGTCTTGAGAAAGCGACTTGTCCTGGAAGGTTTCAAAATTGGAGACTAATTGAATGGTCATGCTTCTGCTAGGCTAAACTAGGCACCATTCCATGTTTGAGCATGGTTTGTTAGCTGGTGGCTACTGTTCGAGCAATGGCTGAGAGTACAGTTGCTTCAAACACTAATCACTTGACTTCCCTCACTCAACTCCCTTTAGTAAGGAATTGTTTCTTCACTCATTAACATACCTCCAGTGATTTGGGGCATGATTAATATAATCACCCTTGACGTTCCCACAGCTATCTCCCCTTAGTACAAAATGTTTCTGTTCATTTGTTCACCCATCTGCAACTGACTCACATACCTCCAGTGATTTTTGGGCTATTAATTACTCAACACAATCACCCTTGACGTTCCCACAGCCATCTCCCCTTAGTACAAAACGGTTCTGTTAATTTGTTCACCCATCTTCAACTGACTCACATACCTCCAGTGATTTTTGGGCTATTAATTACCATATACCTCCCAAGTGATTTTTTGCCGCATAGTTACTGAACGTAAGTAGCTATACCATCCCATGAAATATACAATACCATCCCATAAATATATAGTAGCTATAGCATCCCATGAAATATATTGTAGCTGTACCATCCCATGAAATTCCATGCCAGTAGGTTGCAACTCCGATGACAAAGGCAATGGTCAAACAACAATATATTTTTGTTCTTTTTGTAGTGATACACTTCACTGTGTTTATTTCCATGTGTCACCCACTGCATTGCAATCAGATATAGCTATAAAATTAGTATTTAGTGCCTTCACAATATTCATCATTGCCTTTGGTGAAATTGTCACCAGTAGGTACGTCACTGCATTAATGTACTGTTGCTTATTGCAGTCCAGGCATTTGTATAGGTACATCATGGGCTAAGGGTTCGTAGCCTAGGCAACAGTTGAACCTCCCACCCAAAAGACAAGTGCACTACACGTTCTGTTTTCATAAGGACATGTGACTGTGGATACCATAGCTAGGCAACTAGCACTATGCTTCATGGACTACTAATTGGCTTGTGGATAGTAATCACCCATGCATGCATCCGTGTATGTATCACTGTGCCCATATTAATTTTTGGAGGAGGGAACTAAGACCCTATGTGGCAGCACTGTATACGTAGGTAACGTTTTTAAGTATGCTCTGATCCATGCTAACAAACTCCTGTTTATCAAGTATATATACTGGTTTAGTCCAATGGATTGTGCATGCCTGTAACTATGGTAACGTCAGCCAGCAGACAGATGTATATAACTACCAGAGCGAAATAAATGGTATATCTTTTGGCAACAGCCCTTATTTAACAACCATGCAATGATGCATATCTGCATCATGACACTGTCAGTATCATGATGTCACTTGCAGCAATGTCCTTGGCAAATAGGTTCTGTGTGAGCGGAAAGTGTGGGACAGTTGGTGGTGGGTGGTTTTCAACTCCGGGGGTGGAAACAGTACAGCCATGTCTGTGCATGCTTGTCTGTGGTATAAGTCCTTGGCCAGGGCTGGGTGGGCTATTTCTCTTATTTTAGCGAACCTAGCCTCGCATTTGTAGGGCCTCTGGTTAGCATTGGTCAAGCTAGACTCGATCGTACCCTCGTTCCCAGGCCGCGTGGGGGGAGAGAAAGCGGCATGGTATCTAGGGAGGGGTACATTATTCCGAAATTCATAGGCTCCTATCTTGAACTGAAAAGTAAGCTTCCAGCCACAACCAAGAACGTACTGTCAACTTACTCTGCAAACCACACATTGTGACACATTGTGAAAGGCCTTACAAGTGGTACATTCCAGAAGTGCGTATATCAAGAATGGATGACCTTGGAGACAAGATGTTTTACTCTATGAAATTTCATGAGCAATATATAAACACCTCTGCAAAGAAAACGAAATGCCTACTAAAGGTGCTACTACTGCTACCAGCTACTAACAATGTATCTGATGTAAACAGCATCAAGCAGTGTACATGCACTAACATCCTCCTCTATAATGAAAACTAAACTTACATTCAAGAACTAAGTAACTGCCTTCAACTAAGAATACACAACCAGCTATAGCTACGGCTACATGGAACCAGCTGAGAATAGTGTACGTCAGAAAACGTGTTCAGTTCTCCCTCAGTTTCATCTCAGTGAATTTAAGGGAGTAGTTGTATCCCCTCCATGTGCGCCAGTTCACACCATCAGCAAAGGAGGAGTGTGGCCCACCGAGGTAGGGACCGTTGAGGTTTGAAGAGTGGCAAGAATTGTACCACCAGCCCCCTTTGAACCTCTCGGCACAGTTGGCATCAGAATCAGCATCATTGTCCTGGTCCCTTGTGCTGAATTGCTGTCCATCGTGCACTGTATTAGAAGTACCTGCACTAAGAGAATCTCCTGCAGTTCCACTGTATCCTGATACTGACAGAGTGTATTTGGATACTGAATCTCCAACACTGAAACTTGAGTATTGCGCATAACGTGAGTTTCCGTCAAAGTCCTGCATATCAATTCGTAGCTGAGTGGCAGTAGGTGTTAGACGGTGTATCTTGTCCAGACCCAGCCAGAACTCTCCACTAAGGTTTCCAAACCCTTGCTGGTAATCAGTCCAGTAGCGATAAAAGTCAACTGATCCGTCCTCCTGCGCTGGAACACTGTCCACCCACCACCATCTGTGTCCATGTCACAATACGCTTGGAATGCAGTCTGGTTGTCAGGTTTGATGGCGTAGACACCGCTGGTAGTTTGTCCTTGGGTGAAGGCATCCTGGCAGTCAGAGTACACTCCTGAGTGTTGAACAATACACTGTATGGTCTCATGTTGGTCAGCTTATGATGTATACCATTTGAAATAGTTGATACCCCGGGTCAATTGTAGCCCAAAACCCACAGCTAGAGACAAGGAGTTAGGTCTACTGGAGGGGAATTACGTGTTATAGCAGCTGTACAGCATCTATTTTGCTGAGGAAACTGTTCGAAGTGCACAAAATATGTTGGCCATTGTTCTTGTGGCATTCTCATGTCATTGTGCTACACATTTGCTTGTGGCAGTAAGAGGATGCTGACATGTAGACAGTGCATACTAAATGAAAAGGTACATTCACAACAAATCATGCAGTTTGTTGCCATGGCTAAAGTTGTATGTTTGCAGACCACATGTATTTACAGTGGCTTACGTTGACAAGTGGGGGCCTCCCCAGTCCACACCACCTCCTGACCTGTACTGGCACACTCCCTGCTCACATCCCCGAATAGTGCATAGTCAGCATTGCAGGAGTAGTTTGCCACAGTGCCAGGAACATTGCCATCAAGTGCCTGAACCGCCTGCCCATTCCCAGGGTTGGTGAGGTTTGGACACACGATTCCTGGAGGGGCGAGCAGAGTGAAGTTCTATAGTAACAGTGAACCACATGTACAACACTAGTCTCACCTAAATAGCTCTGCAGAATGCTGCGAAGGTCATGTCCCACCTCAGCCCTGACCGTCTCCCGCTGGTCATCGGAAGGGCATTCCTCCTGATTGGTGTTCAGAACTCTAGCAGGGTAGGTGACAGGCACACTGTCTGTGTGACCCACACCATGATTGCAGGAGGAGAGAGTGAAACAGCTCACAGCAAACACAAGAACCAACAGACTGTGAGAAGCCATGTTACTCTGACTTGAGGTTGATAGTTTCTGTATCTTCAAGTGACTTCATGTAGTTTGCTACTTAGATCCTGCTGCTTTTATACACTGTAAAAGACTAGCTATAGGGTTGGTTACCTCAGTTGCGATTAGAAAGCAGATCAAAGCTAGTATAATGTACCTGTTTAGGAGATACTTTGTTAACAAGCATGGGGACATTTGGCGACAAACAAGTTTGTCGCCAAATTATGACCAGCATTCAAGTGGCCTCTCACGCATTACACATTGTAAGCTTTTAGTGGACACTTTGGTAACAAGCAGATACACATTTAACAAACACTTTGAACAAACAGGCACATTGTATGCAGATTGTAAGCTTTTAAGGGAACAAGGTACGAAGGAGTACTACGACAGATCACTCTTGAGCTGCATGGGATAGCATTTTAGAATGCCAATGGACTGGAACTGGGTTAAGTAAGCTCAGTTAAGATCTTTTACAGTGTACCCTCCCAACACATGCAGTTTGGCATCCCTTAGGCCAATTTTATCTTGCGTAACAACACACAGGAGGAAATTTGTGAATTGTTTTGTGTCACGTTTACAATGGAATTTACGTTTACATTTAGATTGACTGGAGTGTTATGAAGAAATACTGTGGCAACTGGATGTGGGAATTAAGTGAGGCTACTAAACATGTTGCATTGATACTTACGTATAATTATAGATGCAACCAGTATGTGCTAGTCTGAGATTCTGGCGTATGCCAGTCTCCTGTCGCAAGTCAACTCAGTCTGCTCCTCATCAATCAGTCTCTTCTCTCACTATTCCTCACTCTCTTGTGCTGTTGTTTATTGCGGTGGATGATCTCTCCAGAGAACAACCGAAGCAAGTGAATGTGTGGATAGGCCTATATTATGCACTAGCCAATGTGTAGGCTAAGGGTTTGTACCCCAGTTGAACTGCACTACACTCTGTTTTCATAATTACATGTGGTTAATGTTAATTACTGTAGATACCGTAGCTATGGCAACTAGCTCTCCACTACACATCTCGACTTGTGGACAGTAATCAGCCATGTATGCATCCTGGTAGTATCACTGTGCCCATATTATTGAAGGGGAACTATAACAATTTAGGTAAAAAAATTGAGTATGCTCTGATCCATGATAACAAACTTCTGCTTGGCAAGTACTGCTTTACTCCTCGCATATGGATCACCTGTAACTATGGTAACATCAGCTAGCAGACAGATGCATGACTGGTACATAACTACCAAAGCAAATTAGTTCATCTTTGGCAACAGCATCCCTTGTTTTAACCAATGACACATATCTGCATCTTGATACTTTCGGTTTCATGATGTCACTTGCAGCAATGTCCTTGGAATAGGTTCTGTGTGAGCAGAAAGTGTGGGACAGTGTGGGACAGTTGGTGGTGGGTGGGTTCACTCAGGGGGTGAAAACAGCATGGCCCTGTCTGTCATATAAGTCCGTTGGTCATGGGCTATTTCTAGTGGACCTACAACTGGTCCAGGAGTGCTGCTGCAATTTTATTGTCCAGGCCTTAAGTGCTGCATAAGACGTGACCATCCATTAGACATACTGTAGTAAGAACAATTTTCCCAAGTTAATTGTTGGAATCGTCACTGATTAGTATTAGTGCATTCAATGGTATCAATTCCAGTGCGCAATCCTAGGTATGACACTTTACAACTGGAGTGCTGCTGCAATTTTCCCAGACCTTAAGTGCTGCGTAAGACGTGACCGTCCATTAGACATACCGTAGTAAGTTTGGTACATAGTCTAAGAAGGGCATTCAAGGTATGCTACTTGAATGCAGCATCAATTGGATGCAAGAGGAAGTTGGAGGCCAGCTAGGGCTAGGGGCGTAGACACGTTTGTAAGGGTAGGGAGGTAGTGGTGCATGATCCTTCATGGTGTTCAGTTGAATGGTTTGTGTATATCACACAAGAATAGCTGTTGTATTTGACATTTCATAAATAGTGAGTGCTCATTTTAAAATTCATGTCATATATGTAAGGGTCAAACCCTCAGCAAATTGTAGCCAGATCTCACGATTGCTGATGGCTGGAAGCTATTCGTTTGCTTCATGGCTAGATGATGGTAGCTAATACTACACCAAGAATCAGTGTGGTGCTACAGTATTACATTTACTTTCAGCCATCTGCACTTTTGTGACTCTTCAAATGAGGTGTTCAGGCATGGCCAACGCCCCTCTATATCTCCAAAAGGTCATTGCAGGAAGTGGCGTCAGAAGCTGAATTTAAGTCTCACGGCACATTAATGCACCTACAGCCCTTAAACTCTTAATCAATAAAACTTTTATGTGTTTACCAAAACTCATGCAGATCTAATTTCAGGTGCATGAATGACTGGAATTACCTAAGGGATCCTGTACCTGTGAGAAGGTTAATTGGGAGCTAATTCAATGGAACAGTAGCTTGAAGAGCAACAAGACTAAGTGCATCCCAACCGATTCTTCCTCTCCGCCTGCAGCAAACCAATGACCCAGAACCAGAGGTGGGAACTGTACGACCAGGTCTCAGATAAGAACTGCAACTACAATGCACACATGCGACAGACCATCTGGAACGGACCCAGCGATGACACTGACATCATCTCCCTCACAAAGTTGCAGGTTTGTGTGTAAATATTATTATGATGACTGTGGAGTAGAGTATGTACCAGCACCCACTACATGTTTAGTGCCCTCCCTCCTCGTTGGTATGGTATTAAGCATTGTTCACTGTTCAGATTTTACAATTGCCTTCATGAGTGGGCGGATGTTACATGTCTTATGGTCTGAAGTATGTCATCCTACAATAACTAAGATTATTGTAAGTCAGCATTTCAGGTATTCAGTTTTCCCCTCAGTGAATTTAAGGGAGTAGCTTGGCCTCGATGCGTTCCAGTTCACACCACCACCGGAGATGGTGCCTGGTTCACGATAGAGACCGTTGAGGTTTGAATGATGGCAACCACGATACCACCAGGCACTGTGAAATGTGAAATTGTCATGCACAGTTAGTGTGTCAGTCATTGTTGTCCTGGTCCCTTGTGGTAAACTTGGCTCCATTAATTGTGGTAGGTAAGAGAATTTCCTGCAGTTCCACTGTATCCTGATACTGACAAGGTGTATCTTGATGCTGGATTTCCCACACTGAAACTGGAGTAGTGAGCATACTGCGAGTTTCCTTCGAAGTCCTTCGTAGCTGAGTAGCAGTAGGTGTTATAGACGGCACGTGTATCTTTACAGTCCAAACCAGCAAAGGTCAACCTTGGCTGTCCTCCTCTTGTGTAGGCTAAGACCTATCAGTTTACCATCCCACCCGACAATACACTCTGTTTTCATAAGCACATGTGGTTAAATATAGATGTTACTGTGGTTACCATAGCTGTGGCAACTAGCACTGCGCTTCATCAGGAGCGCATAATGAGGAAGCGAGCGGAAGGAAGGGAGGAGCGTGAAACGACCACGCAAAAGATTAAAAATTGAAAACTTTCCCACGGTAGTCCCGTTACTATTTTTAGCTCGCACGTGTATCGTTGTTTTTCTGTGATGCCATTGCAATGGCTACAGTGACGGGCCAAATCTCGATGGGAGAGAGAGAAGAGAGAGAAGATAGTGTCCGTAAGTGTCGCGGGATGTTTACCAGCAGTCATGAACAGAAAAGCACAAGGGGTGGTTCTTTCCACTAGTCGAGACGCCCGCTTGACTGTGTGGAGCGGCTCTATCGACTGCATCGTCGTACAGTACTTTGTCGAGGTCTGTCACTACCAGTATGTCATTCCCCTGCCTCGCTACCATTGGAGTCTTGATACTGGCCTTCTCTCTGTCTTCTAGTAGTCGTCATCCTTGAGTCTCCGTACACGTGCGAGCTAAAAATAGTAACGGGACTACCGTGGGAAAGTTTTCAATTTTTAATCTTTTGCGTGGTCGTTTCACGCTCCTCCCTTCCTTCCGCTCGCTTCCTCATTATGCGCTCCTGGCTTCATCCACTACACACTGTCTAATTGGCTTGTGGGTAGTAATCAGCTATGTATGCATCCTGGTATGGAAGGGGAAGTAAGACCCTGGCAGCAATGGTGAGAATATGCTCTGCTCCATGTTGACAAACTCCTATTTGACAAGTACTGCTTTAATCCTCCCATATGGATTGCCTGTAACCAGGGTAAGGTCAGCTAGCAGAGGGATGCATGACTGGTACATAACTAGTAGCTGTACCAAAAGCAATTTATTGGCAACAACATCCCTTATTTAGCAACCATGCAAAGAAGCAATCATATCTGCATCATGAAACTTTCAGCTTCATAATGTAGCATTGTCCTTCGATCAAAATAGTTTCTGAAAAGAGCAGAAGTGTGGGACAGTGGGAGGTGCATAGCCTCGTTCCCAGGCCTACCCCGTTTTTTCTGTTCGTCGATTTCCGTTGACAATAATACACGGATGCGGAAGGGTGGCGAAAAGTGCATTTTTTGCCGCCCTTCCACATTCGTATATCATTGTCAACGGAAACCAAAGAACAGAAAAAACGGGGTAGGCCTGGGAACGAGGTGCATGGGTTGGTTCACTCAGGGGGTGAAAACAGTGTGGCCATGTCTGGGCTTGTAAGTCATTGTTCGGAGCTGGGCGGGCAGCTAAGTTTTTAAACCTCAGTGGACTTAGAAGCAGTCCTCTCACTTGTAGGACCCTCCAGGTCCAGTGGGCTACTATCGACTGAGCTACTTGTTTGATGAGTGGGTGTGGCTAGAGTAGAGAATGAGCTTAGGATGACTGAGTGTAGTACTGTATGTATGCTGTTTGGAAGACCAAAAACCGAGAGAGATGGACCTAAATATGTTTAAGTGAACCACAAGCTGTAAGTCTGGTTGGTAGAGAGTTATAGGTTTGCTCCCTCATCCCCTCAGATATCAAATAAAATTCTGAATGACTTTTATTGAGGCTCTTAGTGTTGCATAAGACACACCAGCGTAAGAACAGTTTGCCCAATTTGCGTTACTAGGAAGTGCATTCAATGGTATCAATTCCAATGCGCATCCAAGGTATGACACTTTACAACTGGCTGGAGTGCTGCTGCAATAATTTATTATTGTCCACACCTTAAGCGCAGCATAAGACGTGACCGTTCATTAGACATACCATAGTAAGAAAAATGTCCAAGTTAATTTGTTAGAATCGTCACTGATTAGTGCATTCAATGGTATCAATTCCAGTGCGCAATCCTAGGTATGACACTTTACAACTGGAGCGCTGCTGCAATGTTTCCAGACCTTTAGTGCTGCATAAGACGTGACCGTCCATTAGACATACCGTAGTAAGTTTGGTACATAGTCTAAGAAGGGCATTCAAGGTATGCTACTTGATAACTAGAATGCAGCATCAATTGGATGCAAGAGGAAGTTGGAGCCCAGCTAGGGCTAGCGTAGACACGTTTGTAAGGGTAGGGGGGCTAGAAAAAGATCATGTGTGGAGCACGCGATTTTTTGCAAATACGGATTGTGTAACCATTAAATGGTACATGATGCTCCATGTTGTTCAGTTGAATAGTGTAGCAAACTTAGTAGAAAGATCAGGGAGATCTGATTGGACATTTCAAATAAAATTAGCTACACTGCACAACATATCATAGAGTTGGTAGAGTCTATAATTATGTATCATACAGTCTGTGGACTCTATATGTACTGTAGGGATAGAGCGGACACGCAATATATGGTAATTATGCTAATACAAGTTTTATTTCGAAATCTTTCGATCTCCACTCCCAGATTGCATGCAGGCTGGGTGTGGAAGCCTGCATGCGAAATCTCAAATACGAGCAGCATAATCATTGCTATGCCTTTATGTCAACTTAGTATTTATTTTTTAGTGTTTTCCTGGCCAAGAAGACTCCCAGTGTCATTAAAAACGAGAATGGACTATCGTTCTTGTAAGAGATGTTTCAGTCCACATAGATAACCTGAAAGCTAAAAATCCAGTAGAAAATTCAGAATTTGTCTGTAAGTCCTTGGTCAGAGACGGGTGGGCTATTTCTCTTATTTTAGTGGACCTAGCCTCTCACTTGTAGGGGCTCCGGTTAGCATTGAGTCATTGACCAAGCTAGCCTCGGTCCCAGACCTTCTACACCTCCAGTTTTTTTCATTTCTTACAGTTGCATAGTGATCAAAACCTGCAGGTGTAGACGGCCTGGGAACGAGGCTTAGAGTCATGAATGTGCTTAGGATGGCTAACAGTATGCTGTTTGGAACACAAATTATTGCCGAGCGCCTTAACGTGAGGCAACTAATCGTGCAGGTAGTCACATCGCGTCTGTATATATATATAATATCCGTCACACTTTAATTGTGTGGGGCAGGGGGCGGTTGCATCGCTGCGGTTTCTGTGGTCTGGATATTAGCCACGTGCATGTACCGCTCGTGCGAAATGCAGAGTTGAGAAAGAAGCGATCTATACAGGGAAAAGGGACACTGCCTCAGAAGAGAGTAAGGCAAAGGAGAGAGAGTCTGACAGATTGACGAAGAAGCGAAGGAGAATTTAGCGGAGACAAGTAACACAAACGTTTAGTCTAGGCCACGGTACATATATAGAGTGTTGACGGGTGTAGAACCTCGCTAACGTCTCCGTATTCTTCCTGGCAACGCTTAGCCATCTTCAACCTCTTCAGCATCTTCACACAACTTCGAACAACTAAACTTCGCACGCTGAACTGACCTTCGCACCCCCATAGTCTCTGCACATGCGTATTCCTAGTAAGGTACACATAATTATGTTGAAGTAAACTACAAGCTGCAAGTCTGGTTGGTACGCGGTAGAGATATGAATTTTCTCCCTCCTCCCCTTGAGGCGTCTGACATGGAAAGTGCTCTAAATCAATGACTCCTTCAGGAGTAGCACAGACGACATCATTGTTCTTGAGGAAACCAATATTTCTTGGTCTGACTCTGTGCTGCATAAGATGTACGTATGTGACAGTTCATCAGACATACCATTTGATGAGTCCAAACTTGGATTAGAGACGATATAGACCACTACTACGCTAACACACTTCAACGATTTTGTAAAAGTTCATTCTGAATATGCGTGAGGAAATTTTACAATGATGCAATGGGAAATGACAAAACAGGAAATGACAACTGAACTACGCACAACATACCGCCGGCCTAAGACCTAGAGGGTCTTACAATCACATGTGAAAATGTACAATCAATTAAAAGGTGATCAGAGAATAGGCGACAAAAGCTCTAAATTCAGTTATTCAGTTTCGTTAGGCAAGATCAAGGCAACCTTGGTCACAGGTCTTCTGTAGACTCCAGATTGCGTCTTGACATCAACAACACGCACCAAATGATCTTCACCATGGAAAGTTTTGACAATTCTTCCTAGAGGCCACCTGGTTGGAACCAGATTAGCATCTTGCAAAATAACAATGTCATTGACTTGGATGTTTCTTGAAGGCTTGTGCCATTTGTTGTAGGCTCTGAGACTTGTGAGGTATTCTTGACGCCATCTCTCCCAAAACTGTCGAATCAAATTCTGACACAAATCCCAGCGACGTAACAGAGACACGGGTCGATAAGAAAATGATGGATCAGGGAGTGACTCTATGGGTCTTCCGATTAGAAAATGGCCAGGCGTCAACACATCTATTCCATCACCATCGCATGGTAAGGCAACAAGCGGCCGGCTGTTCATACATGCTTCAATTTGAGTCAAAATAGTAGAACACTCCTCAAAGGTAAGCTTCACATCGGACACGACACGCTTGAGATGATATTTCATACTCTTCACGCCTGACTCCCACAATCCTCCAACGTGAGGTGCCTTTTCAGGTATGAACTTCCATTCTATGTGTTGAGTTGCACAAAATTCAGAAATGTCCTTCTGTGCCATCTGAGTGTTTAGAAACTTCACTAGTTCTTTGAGATCGCTCTTTGCACCAACAAAATTGGAACCATGGTCACTCCAGAGTAATTTGGGTTTTCCACGTCTGGCTATAAAGCGTCTCAGTGCAGAAATGAAACAGTCGGAGGTCAAGTCTGAAACTAACTCAAGATGCACTGCCTTGACCGACAATGAGACAAATACACACGCGTACGACTTCACAATCGTAGGTTTGCGGACATACCCGTACTTGGTGTATATGGGTCCAGCGTAGTCTACTCCAACATTCTCGAAAACAATGTCGGGAGTCACTCTCTCAATTGGGAGTTGGCCCATCTTCTGTGGTTCTGGTTTCTTGGAGTGACGGCGACAAACAACACAACTGCGAGTAACAGTACGAATGGCCTTGCGACCACCAACTATGTGGTATTTACCATTGAGAGAAGAGCTGAGCAGAGTAATACCAGCGTGCAGGAGACGGGTGTGCTCAAACTGGATAATCAACTTTGTGAGTGTGTGTTTGCCAGACAGAATGGTTGGATGCATAGCAGAATATGCTAGGTTCGATTTCTGTTCTCTTCCTGAGACTCTCAACAGCCCATTAGAGTCCAAAAATGGGTGTAATCTTGTCAGTGAGCTGCTGAACGGGATAGATTTCTTCATTTTCAGATTCTCAATTTCTTTACTGAAGCAAGCGGCTTGTGAGGAAGACAACCAGTAGTTTTCTGCACGGGTTATCTCTTGAACAGTCAGATATGAGAAGTTTTGAGTGGCTTCAGTGTTGACACTGGAAACACGACAATTGTTGATGAATCGCATTACCCATGCGGTGACCCGGACTATTTTGAGATAAGAGGAGAAACGATCCAATGGGAATTGAGAGCGATTAGTCTCGACAGATGCTAGATGACAGGTAGTCACCAGTTCGGTATCACTCTCATCACGTGTCAATTGTGGCTGTCGTGGCCAGTTTGAAGTTGAGGATACGAGCCATTCAGGACCGTTCCACCAAAGGTCATGGTTTACCAGCTGACATGGGAGCAAGCCCCTTGAAGCACAATCAGCTGGATTCTGTTCTCCGGGAACATGTTTCCATCGGTTGGGAGGGATGTGATCAAGTATGAATGAGATACGATTGCCAACATACACCTTGAAGCGACGTGGGCTGCCATCAAGCCAATTCAACACAATAGTGCTGTCGGTCCAAGCATGTATGTTCTCGATGGGAATGCCCAAGGTCTGCCTGATATGATCTAGCAACTTGCTGAGAAGGTACGCACCACAAAGCTCCAATCTGGGAATAGTGAGCCGTTTTAGCGGGGCAACTTTGGTCTTGGATGCAACCAATGAGACATGCACTCTTCCTCTGGTGTCGGTCAGGCGCAAATAGACAACTGCAGCATATGCACTCTCAGAGGCGTCGCTGAATCCATGTAGTTGCATCGACACAATCTCAACTTCTTTCGGGAAGTAACATCGAGGTATGTGCACCTGAGAGAGAGATTTTAATTGTGAGCTCCAAAGAGACCACTCATCAGCAACTGATTCTGGAACCTCTTCGTCCCAATCAACTCCGGCTTCCCACACTCTCTGCAGTAGAATCTTAGCCTTGATTATGACGGGAGCAAACCAACCTAAGACATCATAGGTTTTGGCTATAGCAGACACTAAAGCTCGTTTTGTCAACTGATCACGAGGTGATTGATCGGCCACGCTAAGTCTGAAATGGTCCAAAACAGAGTGCCACTCGATGCCGAGTGTCTTGTGGTAGATCTCATCTTGATCAGAGATGGTGAGTGAGGTTTCGTTATCTCTGAGCTCAGGGGGTACTCCTTCTAAGACACCGGGACTACTGGAATTCCACTTTCTTAGCAAGAAGTCGGCCTTGGCAAACAGTCCTTGAAGTTGACGACACAGTTCAATTCCTTCTTCAACTGAGTCAGCTCCTGTTAGGCAGTCATCAACATAGAAGGCCTCGTTCACTGTCTTGGTAGCCAAGGGATATTCATGAGCAAAGTCAGCGGCATTTTGTTTAACTGCCATGTTTGCCACGAAAGATGACAAAGACACACCAAATGTGACTCTGGTCATCCTGAAATCGTGGAGAGTCTCGTCTGGAGTACTTCTCCATACAAAGCGGTGAAGGTCACGATCAGATGGAGGTAGTTCAATGGCTCTGTACATCTTGCTGATGTCAGCCACCAGGGCAATACGATGCATTCGAAACCGAATCAGGACGTCAATCAGGGAAGAGTGTACTGTGGAGCCTACCATTAGTGTGTCATTGAGAGAGACACCTGTTGAGGTCTTCATAGAGGCATCAAAAACGGCACGAATCTTTGTTGTAGTACTGGAATCCTTTCGGACAGCATGCATCGGTAGATAAAATACTTCACTAGGGGGTTTCTCAAGATCTCGGCGTGGAACTGCTTCCGCGTGACCAAGCTTGAAGTATTCTTCCATGACTGTTCCAAAATCTCGGAACTGGTCCTTTGAGTGTAGATTACGCTCAAGAGAAAAGAACCTTCGAACTGCTTGGGTCCTGGATTCTCCCAGTTGCTTGACATTCTCTCTCCTTGGCAGCGGTACAACGAATCTACCATTCTCAGCACGAGTACAGTTGGCCTTGAAATGCTGAATAGCTGATCTCTCTTCAGGGTTCAGAGCAGGTTCTGCCAATGGACTCTCTTCTGTCACCCAAAACTTCTGAAGTAGATCATCTCCAGTGGCACATGAGATGTGGTAAGTCACAACTTCCGACACAGGTGAACAGGATTCAGTAGAGCCAGCCAATACCCATCCAAAGTGTGTTTCAAAGGCTATAGGGGTTCCCATAGGTCCACTCCGCCGGCCATGCAAGAGGGCTTCCACAAAGATGTCGATACCAAGGAGCACGTCTATCTTCCCAGGACAACCAAATCCAGGATCTGCAAGATCAATGCCTTCAAGGTGATTCCACTCCTTCTTCAGTGGGATAGGATTGAATGGGAGATCACAGGTTACTCTTGGCACAATGATGGCTGTGACATCAAACTTCTTGTTAGGAGATTTGATAGGTGAGACACTAAAGCTAGCGACAGACTGGAGTGAGGATTGCTGTGTTATGCCAGCTATGCCTGATATCCTAGCTCTCTGACTAGTCCTAGGCAATCGTAGAGTCTGAGCCAAGCGTTCAGATACGAAGGATGCAGAGGATCCATTGTCAAGCAAAGCTCTAGCCTCCACACGTGTGCCATCAGGTGAGCACACCAAAACTCGACAAGTCATTAACAAAGCGTGTGATCTAAGCTGAACAGCTGTGCTCGCGATCACGTCACTAGGAGGTTGGCTTTGGGGTACACTCGTTAACTCCATCCCCTGAGGGTTAAATGGTGGAGCAGCAGGATTGATGGTTGAAGGAGGGGTAGCAACAGGACTAACAAGCAACTTTGGAGGAATGATAGTAGCAGGGGTTGAGCTGATAGGTATTGTGGAAGGAGTAGCAGCAGGGCTTGAGCTAGTGGGTACACTATCCACGTGCAATAGGGTATGATGCGGCTTCTGACATCGCTTGCATCGATGCACGGATTTGCACTGCTTCACAAAATGATTGGATGAAAAACAATTCATACACAGATTGTTTGACTTCAGAGTAGCAACCTTGTTTTCGTGTGACATGTCTTTGAATGTAGGACAGGCATACAGTGGATGCTTGTCAGGTTTGCACAGAATGCATTGACTAGAGTACGGCTCAGCATGGGCCACATGAGAGGCCACACTACCACTGGGGGCATAACCTCTTCTCAAATGAGTATCATGCCTTGGCTTCTTATTGCTACCCTCAGTGAGGGAGGATTCTGATGCCTGAGCACGGAGATTCAAAAAATCAAGGAGGTCTTGATAATGTGGGACATCAGCACTTTTCTGGCTATGCCTCTGCCACTCAAACATGGTATTTTGATCAAGCTTCAATTCCAAGGCTGAGGTAATAAAGGGACCTGACGGATCATACCCCATAGACTTCAGTGCACGTAAATGTTGCAATACAGTGTCATGCAACTTACGAATCTCCCTTCCTGTTCCATCCTTAATGGGAGGAGCATCCAGGATGATCTTCACATGAGCCTGATGTATCTGACGAGGACGGTCGTACTTCGCCTTGAGGCAACGAACTGCTTCGTCATAGTTGTCACCACTACGAGAGAGACCTTCAATCGTGTTTCTTGCTGGACCGCCCTTCAGGGCTTGTTGCAAATAGACGAGCTTCTCCGTGGAAGATAGGTTCGAGCGACTGTGTACTGAGATACTAAATTGTTCCCAGAAACTTCTCCAATTGAGTATGTTCCCATTGAACGTGGGAACTTCCAATTTCGGTAACTTGACTCCTCTGGCATCTCCATCGGTGGGCACTGCTGCCCTTGCAGGGGTGTGCATATCAAACAACTTCCTCAGTCGAACTGAGTAGTTGAACAAAGCTTTGTTAAGCTGTGTGTGATGTGTCATGAGATCATCAGTTTCGGCTATCTCCAAGGAAAAGAGTTTGACATCAATGTCGGTTAGTTCCTTCTTGTACCCTTGAAACTGTTCATCATGTAGCTTCATACGGGGTATATCTGGACGCTCACCACCTTCCAATGCTGTGAGGGCTTCGTCGACTGGAGCCAACGATCTCTGCAAACGAGCCAATTTCTGAGTAAGCACCTTGTATTCATCATCAGGACTAAGCTTATCGGCAGAATCGATCACAGTTTGAATTCGAGCAGCTAATTCTTCAGAGGTATCAAGTAGCTCATCCAGTACAGCTTGCTCAGCCTCTAACTCTTCTTCTTCGTTTATGGCATCAATCAATGACAGGTGAATGCGCTGGAACTCTTCAGTGGCACTTTGTAACTTTGTCAGCAGTTGTTTGGCGTTTTTGCCAGCATCAGGTGCAGCCGCTTCTGCTTCTAGTTTAGCTGTACGAGTGATCAGACGAGTCACTGAGGATTTAGCCACACCTCTTCGCTTACGAAGGTTTGAAACGGCACGTGCATCAACTTCCATTATGAAGTGGGCGTGTTCAACACAGTGCACATGGCGGAGAATGAACAAGAACAAGTAGCGATGGAAATAGCAGTATATAGACTGTTCACAACAACAAGCGGTTTCAAGTCAGGACCAAAAGACAACAAAGTTCAGGCGACATCCGACACGAAGGACCAAAATTTAATATGATGAGTCCAAACTTGGATTAGAGACGATATAGACCACTACTACGCTAACACACTTCAACGATTTTGTAAAAGTTCATTCTGAATATGCGTGAGGAAATTTTACAATGATGCAATGGGAAATGACAAAACAGGAAATGACAACTGAACTACGCACAACACCATTCCTAGAACTGTTACTAATAAGTGTGTTCAATGGTATTGATTCCAGTACATGCACAATCCTAGGTATGGGACTTTACTGTCCAGACCTTAAGTGCTGCTAGACGTGACAGGAGCTTAGCCACCTTTGGTGACTCATAACCTCCTGAACGTGAGCATGCCCAGACCTACCATGCTATATAAGCTGGATGCTCAGATCATTGTGCTGGTATGTAGGTACATTCATGACGTGTAGGCTAAGAGGTTGTACCCTAGGCAACAGTTGAACCTCCCACCCAAACGTTAATTGCTGAAATTCATACCAAATTCATACGTTAATTGAAATTCATACGTTAATTGCTGAAATTCACCCAAACGTTAATTGCTGAAATTCATACTACATGTGGTTAATGGAAATGTTACTGTGGATACCGTAGCTATGGTAACTAGCACTATTCTTCATCAACTACACATAATTGACTTGTGAGTAGTAATCAGCCATGTATGCATCCTGGTATGTATCACTGTGCTCTTATTTTGGAAGGGGAGATAAGAGTATAGGTAAATTTTTCAAGTATGCTCAGATCCATGTTAACAAACTGCAAACTCCTTCTTGGCAAGTACTGCTTTAATCATCCTATATGGATTGGTCAACTTACTTTATTCTCTCTCTTCAAACCACACCTTGTGAATGGGATGTGAAGCCTTACAAGTGGTACATTCCAGAAGTGTGTATCATGAGAATGGATGACCTTGGAGATAAGATGTTTTACTCAATGAAATTTCATGTGAAATCTTCAATATATAAACACCTCTGCAAAGAAAACAAAATGCCTACTAAAGGTGCTACTACTGCTACCAGCTACTAACAATGTATCTGATGTAAACAGCATCAAGCAGTGTACATGCACTACATCCTCCTCTATAATGAAACTAAAATTACATTCCAGAACTAAGTAACTGCCTACAACTAAGAATACACAACCAGCTATAGCTACGGCTACACGGAACTAGCTACGAATAATGTACACACCAGAAAACATGCTCAGTTCTCCCTCAGTTTCATCTCAGTGAATTTCAGGGAGTAGTAGTATCCCCTCCATGTGTGCCAGTTCACACCTTCAGCATAGGAGGTGTTGGACCCACGATGGTAGAGACCGTTGAGATTTGAAGAATGACAAGCAGCATACCACCAACCACCTTTATATCGTTGTGCGCAGTGTTCATTAGGGAGGACATCATTGTCCCGATCTCTTGTGCTGAATTGTTGTCCGTGATGTCCATTAGGCACAAATGCGCCAGTAGCAAGAGAGTCTCCTGCAGTTCCACTGTATCCTGATACAGACAGAGTGTATTTGGATACTGAATCTCCCACACTGAAACTTGAGTATTGCGCATATGACGAGTTTCCATCAAAGTCCTGCATATCAATTCGTAGCTGAGTAGCAGTAGGTGTTAGACGGTGTATCTTGTCCAGTCCCAGCCAGAACTCTCCATGAAGGTTTCCAAACCCTTGCTGGTAATCAGTCCAGTAGCGATAAAAGTCAACTGATCCATCTTCTCTGCGCTGGAACACTGTCCACCCACCACCATCCGTGTCCATATCACAGTATGCTTGAAATTCGGGCAGGTGGTCTGGTCTGATGCTGTAGATACCGCTCGTAGTTTGTCCTTGGGTCAACGCGTCCTTGCAGTCAGAGTACACTCCTGAGTGATCGGTGTAATCTTCTGTGTGATGAACAATACACTGTATGTTCACAAGTGGGTAATTAAGCTCATGACATTTAGCTATGGAATAACTGTTGTGTTATAGAAGCTGCACAGCATTTTTTTCGTTTTGTTTTCCTCCTTTTCAAAGGTATGGCATATACTGTCCACCCCCCACCATCCGTGTCCATATCACAGTATGCTTGAAATTCGGGCAGGTGGTCTGGTCTGATGCTGTAGATACCGCTCGTAGTTTGTCCTTGGGTCAACGCGTCCTTGCAGTCAGAGTACACTCCTGAGTGATCGGTGTAATCTTCTGTGTGATGACAGTGTTGTGTATATACTGTGTGCGGAGTGAATGTACACTGACAGTAGAGATATTTACAAGCACTCCAATGTTCAAACTATATATAATTACATAGCTACTATCATAGAGTTGGTAGACTCTATATGTAGGGTACAACGGACACACAATTGAAGCTAATACAAAAAAATCTTCCCAAATCTCTCCAAATCTCAAAAACGGGCGGCAAATAAGCCTTTATGACAACTTACTATTCGTCTTCCAGTATTTTCCTGGCCCAGAAGACTCCCAGTGTCGTCGCGAAAGTACCGCGCCAAAAAGTCGCCAAACCGCCAAAATCGGTTTTCTTCTTCTTCTTCTTCTTTCTTCAGATGGGCTAGTTCAAATTTGGCTGACTCCCTCACGACGGTGTTTGCACAAAACAGCAGCATTTTACACTGAGCAGTGCACGACCCCATCGATAACTATGGCTTCATGTGCGACGCCATTTTCTTCATATGTGCGCATGCGTAGAGCAACTTTGAACTTTGAACTCAAAATTGTGTATATACTGTGTGCGGAGTGAATGCTATCAAGTATGCTGCTACAAAAATGAGGTAAACAAGTGTAAAAAACATTTAAAATATATGGAGATGTAGGGATAACAGAACAGCAAAAAGTATGAAAACAAGCAGGGATGATGGCATAAAACAGTTCAGTATACAACACCCTACATACTTTTCTCATCATACATGTATTATGTGGAAAGATATGTAAGATGGTGTTGTATACTGAACTGTTTTATGCCATCATCCCTGCTTGTTTTCATACTTTTTGCTGTTCTGTTATCCCTACATCTACATACATTTTAAATGTTTTTTACACTTGTGTATTTAATAATTTATGTACACTGACAGTAGAGATATATACAAGCACTCCCACGCTCAAACTATATAATTACATAGCTACTACGTATTTAGTGCTGCATGGCATGTGGTAGCTAAACATGCAGTCCCAATTCACAAACCAGTGCAGTAAGAGGATGCTGGCATGACGTGTAGACGGTGCATACCAAATGAAAGGTACATTCACAACAAATCATGCAGTTTGTTGCCATGGCTAAAGCTCTTTGTTATGTATCTATGCAGACCACAATCTGCATTGACTTACGACAAGTGGGAGCCTCCCCAGTCCACACCATCTCCTGGCCCGCCCTGACACACTCCCTGCTCACGTTCCCGAATAGTGCGTAGCCAGCATTGCAGGAGTAGTTTGCCACAGTGCCAGGAACATTGCCATAAAAAAGTGCCTGAACCACCTGCCCATTCTCAGGGTTGGTGAGGTTTGGACATACAATTCCTGGAGGGACGAGCAGAGTAAAGTTCTATAGTAACAGTGAACCACATGTACAACACTAGTCTTACCTAAATAGCTCTGCAGAATGCTGCGAAGGTCATGTCCCACCTCAGCCCTGACGGTCTCCCGCTGGTCATCAGAAAGGCATTCCTCCTGAGTGGTGTTCAGAACTCTAGCAGGGTAGGTGACAGGCACACTGTCTGTGTGACCCACACCATGATTGCAGGAGGAGAGAGTGAAACAGCTCACAGCAAACACAAGAACCAGCAGACTGTGAGAAGCCATGTTACTCTGACTTGAATTTGATAGTTTCTGTATCTTCAAGTGACTTCATCTGGTTTGCTACTTAGATCCTGCTGCTTTTATACCCTCCCAACACAGCTTGCATCCCTTAGGCCAATTTGTATTGCGTAATACCCCCAGGAGGATATTTGTGAACTGTTTTGTGTCACGTTCGCAATGGAATTTACTCTGGAAGTTTAATTGACTGGAAAATACTGTGACAACAGGTTGCTGAGTGGGTAGTGAGGCTACTAAACATGTTGCATTGATACTTACGTATATACATGCAACCAGTGTGTGCTAGCCGTAGACTCTGGCATATGCCAGTTTCCTGTCACATGTCAACTCAGTCTGTTCCTCGTCAATCAGTCTCTTCTCTCACCATTCCTCACTACACCCTGTTTTCATAATCACATGTGGTTAATGTTACTGTGGATACCGTAGCTATGGCAACTAGCACTATGCTTTGTCCACTACACATGGGCTTGTGGACAGTAATCAGCCATGTATGCATCCTGGTATGTATCACTGTGCCCACATTTTGGAAGGGGAACTATAAAACCCTAGAAGCAATGTAGGTAAAAATTTTTTGAGTATGCTCTGATCCATGTTAACAAACTTCTGCTTGGCAATTACTGCTTTACTCCTCGCATATGGATTGCCTGTAACTCATTATACATGTATTATGTGGAAAGATCTGTAAGATGGGGTTGTATACTGAACTGTTTATGCCATCACCCGGCCCTACCTTGTTTCGTTTCTTTTTGCAGTTCTGCTATCCCTACATCTCCATAGTCATATCCCAGAGTGTCTGGGGAAAACAACCTGTCCTGGAAGCTTTAAAACTAGGTACCATTCCATGTTTGTGCATGGTTTGTTAGCTGGTGGCTATTGTTTGAGCTTTGGCTGAGAGTGCCGGTCATCGGTTGCTTCAAACACTAATACCTACTGGGACCCCTTTCAAGTGCTACGCTTTCACATTTTGTATGAGCTCAAATCCAGTGAATATTGCCTGTGTTTGTTACCCCGCGCGCGCATGCGCGAAGCATTCGGTTTTATCCGTCAGTCGTCTGTCAGTCGTCAGTCAGTCAGTCGTCTGTCTGTCAGGTGGAAAAAATTGAAATCTCACATAGACCCTCATAAACTATCGAAATGGAGTCAAACAATAGCAAATAGCAAAAAACTGCTCTATGTGTACCTGACTGAAGTCAAGGCGCTCCGTTTCCCTACTTTTCATAACTATTCATAACATTGGCTCCACCTCTTCGTGACCTCAGAGTCCCATCAAGAACAGGACACACAGTGCATTTGGAAACTTCATGCTTCGAGATGACCGCTAGGAAACAGTGTTTTCTCACGATCTATGTACTTCACAGACATCATGGCTATTGTTTCGGCTGTTTTTTCCAGCTATTTCCTATTATTCGTAACATTTGGCCCCACCTCTCCAGCTTCACAATATAATATATACGGTAAGCGGTCACTCCCACACCTTGGATATGGCCGTACACGAACACAGTATACGCGATAGCCGCCCTGTTCGATGCGCATCGGCAGAGATGTCATGTCGATTGTAGCTGCACTGCATGCATCCTGGCCTGTAGACGTTCAGCGCGGGGTATGTGTTCTAGGAACACCTCTAGTTTCTTGTGTCACCAGTAGGTACGTCACTGTATTAATGTACTGTTGCTTATTGTGGTCCAGACATTTGTACAGGTATACATCATAATGGGCTAAGGGTTCGTAGCCTAGGCAACAGTTGAACCTCCCACCCAAAAGACGTGCACTACACTCTGTTTTCACATGTGACTGCAGTGTGGATACCGTAGCTATGGCAACTAGCACTTTGCTTAATCCACTACACATCTCTGTCTAATTGACTTGACAATAGTAATCAGCCATATGTACACATCCTGGTATGTACAGTGGCGGATTTAAGGAGGGTAAGGGGGTACAAATGCACCCCGTTTTGACGGCTAGTATTACATCTATTGTACAGCAGTTTTGGATTTGTTCCGATCATCATTTTTAGTCTCCAGCGCTAGACAAGTCACCTTGAACTTCAAAACTCAGGTCAGACGCGTGTCATGAATGCATTCACGTGACCGGTAGTGGGTGTGGCAACACAATTTTTCGGGCGCACTTAGCGCGCCAGTGGCTGAACCCCCTTTCTAAAATTCCAATTCCGCCACTGATGTATCACTGTGCCCATATTAATTTTTGGAGGTGGAACTAAGACCCTGACAGCACTGTAGGTACGTAACTTTTTCAAGTATGCTCTGATCCATGCTACGTATACGTAACAAACTCCTTACCGCGAAGTGAGCAGGTTTGCTGACCAAAGAATGTATCGATCCGTCTCTACACCATCATCACTGCACCCTTCCACAGTTCTCTCTGAAACTTGCGTCTTGTTCGGTCTACACGTGGTCAGGTGGAGAGGCCAGTGTGTCGCAATGCATGGCATGCGTGCGCCCGTATGAGGGCACGCCTTTGTTTTAAACCGTAGAAATTTTCATGGGGGCGCCAGCACCCGTTGCCCCCGTGGTTCCTACGCCACTGAATGATGCATATCTGCATCATGACACTGTCAGTATCAGATGTCACTTCCATCATTGTCCTTGGGAAATAGGTTCTGCGTGAGCAGAAAGTGTGGGACAGTTTGTGGTGGGTGGCATCACTCAGGGGGTGGAAACAGTACGGCCGTGTCTGTGCTTGTCTGTGATAGAAGTCCTTGGTCAGAGATGGGTGGGCTATTTCGTGGACCTAAGCTCTCACTTGTAGAGCCTCTGGTGCCCATATTAGTGTGGGACAGTTTGTGGTCCCAGGCCTTCTACACCTCCAGTTTTAATTGCTTGCAGTTGCAGGGGCGGATGCAGGATTTGTGAAAGGGAGGGGGGCACAATTAGCTACACACTGCCCAAGGTTTTTTCACCTTCATTTTTCAGTTATTAGGATGGACTCTCTTGGCACCTTCGTGCTTTGCACTGCAAGTTTCAGATGTACGAGGATTTCAGGTCCCAGGGCCGGCATGTGCTTCTTTCCTGCTCAAATTTCGCACACGCAATGTATACGTACTTACACATAGGTATACTAGATTGTGGTCTCGTTCCCAAGCCGTTTGGTTTCAGGCAACGCACGGTGTTCCAAGCTGAGGAAGCCAGGCCAGGAGTTGAAACGTAACGACAGCTAGTTGGTAAGACGGTTGTGAAGAAGCAAAAGGGGGCGGGGGGGGGGGGGGGGGGGGGGGGGGGGGATCGTCACTGAGTTATAGTAGGCTATGAGGTTGTACCCTAGGCAACAGTTGAACCTCCCACCAAAACGTTAATTGCTGTAATTCATACTACATGTGGTTAATGTTACTGTGGATACCGTAGCTATGGCAACAAGCACTTTGCTTAATCCACTACACATCTCTGTCTAATTGACTTGTGGATAGTAATCAGCATTGTATGCATCCAGCTGTTATGTGCCCATATTTTGGAAGGAGAAGGGGAGATAAGACCCTGTAGCAGCAGTGTAGGTAAATTTTTCAAGTATGCTCAGATCCATGTTAACAAACTCCTTCTTGACAAGTACAGCTTTAATCCTCCAGTATGGATTGCCTGTAACCAGGATATCGTCAGCTAGCTGCAGAATTGGTACCAGAGTGAGAACAATCTGCCCAATTTGCATTACTAGGAAGTGCGTTCAATGGTATCGATTCCAGTACACAATCTAGGTATGACACTTTACAATTGGAATGATGCAGCAATGTTTCCAGGCCACTGCCTGATATGTGAAGGAGCTTAGCCGCCTTCATAAGCTCCTGGACGTGACCGTGCATATGTCAGACATGCCATGGTAAGATTGATTCTTAGTCTGTAAAGTGCATCTTGCATTTGACTGTGGACCTGTGGTATCAGTCACTTGGGCTAGCATTATATAACCTGACCTGATTGACGAAATCCAAGTTGTCCACAGGCCACATTTGCATCAGCTGTTCCCCACTTGTCATCACACACAGTGCCCCATTCATCTTCCTCACAAACCTCCACTCGACCTTCAAGATTGCTTGTACCGCCAACAAGCCTGATGTCACCATTTCTACAGACTACTGACGCATCTGTGACAGGTGCAAAATGCGTAAACAGGTCACCTGACATAAAAGAGCCACTTTCTAGAGTAGACGATAATATATAAACAGCGATTTCACCACTCTCTAGCAGTTTGTTTGAAATCAATAAAACACTTAAGTCACTGCAACCAAATCAAGGCAAGAAGCTCTCGTATCACAGAACGGCTTGATCCTGAGTCGTGCTGAGGTCACATGACCAGGTGCACTACTTAGATTCCTGGTTTTGGGTACCGGTGTGTCCCTTGATGTGGGAAATGGCTCATTGAAGTCCTCTACTAGGCTTTAATGTGATCAGGCAGATCTTTGAAGAAAAATTATACAAAGCTCTTTCTTGGTTAAGATCTTATGGCTCATTGAATGTGGTTTTATATGGGCTAGTTGAGTAAGTGTGAATCTCTAGCTAGAGTGAGTGGGAACGCTTGTGGGGCTGCTGAAACACCAGAAGTCCAGCTTTGAAGATGAGTGGCATCCACAGTTCCCAGGCCATGGCCAGAAGATGAGTGGCATCCACAGTTCCCAGGCCATGGCCAGAATACTCCATGGCAGAAAGGTGATTTTCAGCATTATCATTTTCGTG
>OZ007513.1:11636311-11658281 GCA_963931865.1 Axinella damicornis | reverse complement strand
ATCGGTGGTGCGCAGGAGATAGGAGGTGCCGCCTGGCGCCTTCTCGCGTGCTGTGAACGTCTAGCCCATGAGACCAGCGGCACCTCAAACACATTTCATGCATTCAGTGCACAGTGCTCCTCTCCACAGCATTCGCTCCTCAGTGCCCAGAGTTGGTGGAGCTCATGCACTTGAAGAGCTTCCTCATTAAGTGATCTCCCCCTTAACATTATACCTAGTGACTTAACTCATTACTTATTACTGCAAACAGCTTAAAGCAGAAGAGAATGTAGTTACAAAGTAACATTAAACCTCCCATATAAATTCCTATGGGCTTATGGATATTCTCTGGGCCCATTTGGCTGCTAAAGGATGCAATGGGTATAATTGCAAACAGCTTAACCCTTTAACCACCGAATTCTTCCCACCAAGACAACACATTTTCATGCATTCAGCGCACACCACTTTCGTAGGTACTCCTCTCCCACAGCATTCGCTCCTCAGCGGCCAAACTTGGTGGGGCCCGCACACATGGAGAGACCTCTCTGGCAATACCGTTAATGATATTCATGACCCCCCACAAGCCCAGCAATCGGAGGTCAAAGGTGGATGTCAGCCGGATTTTCGCCCAGCATTTCCCTAAACTTGGGCCAGATCTGACTGATGGCACACCTTACACCACCAATTTGCAGGTTTTCTTGAGGCCCTGGGTGGGGTCTATGAATATCATTAGAATCAAAAATTCTCGGGTCAATGAATCTCATTAAAATCAAAAGACGCCCACGACAGGCCGAAGGGGGGGCTGCCGCCCCCCCTTTGAAACCCCCCCGCTTGTACGTTTAGTGGGGGAGGCGCGCCGAAATCTGACCAAATTTTTGAGTTCGTGCCTGAAAGTCGTCCCTAGGCCCTCTGAAGCCTTTTTGGTCTCTTTTTGGACTGATGAGAAGCCCTACATGTGCATAGGGTCTAAATGACGCATTTATGCGTCAATAGGGCTTAAAGGTTTAATGAGATTCATAGTTGGTGAGAATGGGCCCTCAAAACGGCCTAGACTTGCACTGTGAGCCAGTTTGGCATGGTTTGCCGATTTTTAATGAGATTCATTGATCCTCCATGCACATATTAAAGAAGCAGAAGAGAATGTAGCTACAAAGTTTTAACGTCTAATATTAAACCTCCTATATGAATTGTTTTGGGCACATGGGTATTCTCTGGGCACAGTTAGCTGCTACAGGGTGCATTGGGCTTTAACTTATTAACAGTAATCCTCAGCCCCGAATGAAGCAATTACTAGGAATACCTATCCGCATAATTGCCTCGCGCGCACGAATGCGCAGCGTGCTTACGAGTATGATAGATCTCTAGCTAAGCGAGTGTGGAGCTGAGTCTGAGATAAACATGTCGATTACACTCACTGTTCGACTCCACATGTAGCTGCTCTAGCTCTGCAAGCCCTGAAGGCCCCGCTCGCTTGTACTCTAGCCTCTGGCTAGTGGCTACGCGAGATTATTGTGGAGTTGCGGTATAAACAGATGTCGACTGTTTGACTCCATATGTAGCTGCTCCGGCTCTGCAAGCCCTGGAGCACCGCGCGCTCGTCCACTGATCTGTTTCGCAAGGTTGTAGTATCTGAGCGTGACATATTTCGGTACGTACGTACATACGTGATCCCCATTCAGAGCCTCGCGCTAATGTGCTCGGCAATAACAAACCTGGTTTGAGTCCCTTCAAAGCTCTGGTCTTCATGTGGTAGAGCACGTAGGAAGCTGAAGCATGAGCTGCAAATGGCTGCCAACTCTTCTCCTTCGTGCCGTCAGCCCAGTCGACAATCGCTTTGATGACAATAGCCTCGGGTTTGTTGTTTGGGACGGACTGGACGGCAAACATGATACCTGCTCCTTCCATTTCACCTCCTTCAGCATCAGGGAAGTAGGCAGTCAGCTTGTTTTTCTCCTCGAGGCTATCTACCAGGTTTGGTCCACTAATTATCGGGTCAATCTTGACTTTGACGGGATCATCAGGGCCACGCATTAGTTTGAATCCCGCAGTTTGATCAAATACGTCCAAAAGTCGAGCGCCCACTGGAAACTGTGGGCTACGGATGACATCGCTCTCTGTTCCGATGCGTCGGTACGTGTAGTCTTGGACAATATTTGCAACAATAATGTCACCAAACTGTAGCTTTCTCCTATTTATCCCATAGCCAACTCCAACACTAATCACAAATCCAGGTTTTACGACTCCCAATGCTCTTATGAGTTTTTGGGTAGCTGCGTTTGGTCCCTCGGTACCTGGGCTAGACTTTATAACTGCTGTATGATACAGCCCGTACATTCCAACTGTGAATGTTACGCCATTCCGAGATATTTGCACAAGGTTGTTGCGTCCTTTGAGGGGTTCCATGAGGGCCAAGGTTGCCCTAGTCTCCTTGGAGTTGACCACCATCAGGATTGCTTCAACTGGGTCTAGATATTTCTTCTGATTGTTGCTAAAAGTAATGGGGATGTCAGAGAGTTCAGGGAAATCTTCATCAGAAACAGGGGGAGGGTCAGGGCCTGAAAGAGGTGGTACCGGTGTTGGTGCCTGAGGACGCAGCAACAGCAGAAGTAACATTTTGGTGCTTAATTCTCCATTACTATGTGATGCCATGAACTCAGGACCTGAGAGGCTAATGCAGATGCAGTAAAGGTGACTACTTATCACATCTTCAAACATAGCTGTAACTCACATGATTTCCATCTTGTGAGATTGAAGCGTATTCCGAAAGGTCGTTATCATTGAACATCATGTCTGCCAACATCTCCTCTGCCTGTTTATCATCCAAGTCATCCAAATTGTGCAGATGTGGAGCTGCAGCATGTAGAATACAAACATCGATATTAGCAGTCTCATTTCAGTGTGTGTGTGTGTGTGTGTGTGTGTGTGTGTGTGTGTGTGTGTGTGTGTGATGCATCCATACATGGTGTCTGAAATTCCTAGATTCTGTTGCTAACCTCTTTGAGCTCGCAGGGAGGTAGCAGAAGCCAAAATTGGCCCCAGGAGAAGAATGAGGAACAGCGCTTCCTTCATTTCTGTAGTGTTGCTCCAGTAGCGGTCCTCTCTTGAGATGTTTATAGCTGAGCCAAGAGCTGGATAATAATGTTGCAATGGCCACACTCAGACTGTGGAATTGTTTCAACCAAGAGTTTACAAGAGCATGCAGGTGTCTGCAACAAATGCATGGTTTCATGTTATGTACCTGTTAAACATTCACACATGACTTATTGGTATATCATTGAGACCATAATTAGCTTTGCTTGGAGTTGCACCCTCTTAGCTAGTGTTACAAATTAGCTCTTGTTTTAACGTAGCTAGCTTGCAATAGCAGAGCAAATCAAGACAACGATGTAGCCAGGTGTCAACACTCACTTTGAGGATTCATTTAATGCAAGAATTGTTTGCAGAGCTTTTAGGGACATTGGTAACAAGCAAGGGACATTTGGTAACAAGTCTCATTTGTGAAGCTTTTAAGGGTAACAAGACAAGGAGTGCCGTGACCTTCGATTGAATGTTTTAACAGACCTCAGTTACGCCAACTGCGCAAATCAAGACAACTATGTAGGTGTCAACACTCACTTTGAGAAATGTAAGAATTGTTTGCAGAGCTTTTTGGGACATTGGTAACATGTAAGGGACATTTTGGTGACAAGTCTCATTTGTGAAGCTTTTAAGCAACACTTTGGTAAGCAGACACATTGTAGTTATGAATCCAGACAATGTAAGAATTGTTTGCAGAGCTTTTAGGGACATTGGTAACAAGCGAGGGACATTATGGTGACAAGTCTCATTTGTGAAGTGCCATGACCTCCAATGTTTTATCATAGCTCGGTTACGCCATCTGTACAAATCAACACAACTATGTCATCACTTACTTTGAGGATTCATGTGATGTAAGAATTGTTTGCAGAGCTCTTAAGGACATTTGGTAACAAGCAAGGGACATTAATTTTATCGTGGAGCTTTTATTGGACACTTTATGCGACAACACTTTGGTAACCTCCAGACCACTCTTGAGCTATTTGCATTTTAGCTGAATTGCAACTGTGTTGGCCAAACTCAGTTGAAATGAAAAAACTCTGGTCTTTCGACATGCAGTGTAGCCATGCTGTAGCTGCCTTAGCAGCTAAGCTAACATACACTTATTCATTCAGTAACTCCATAGCCCGTTGAATGCCTCCTATAGAGGTCAAATGTCGTGAGCATATTCAATAAGCTTCAACAATGAGCTTCTACTATATAGCTAGTCCTACATCGAGAAATGCTTACGTTGAAGGGGAGTCTGGTTAAATGAAACGCATTGTGTTTAGGGGGGAATTTTCAAATTTAGGGGGGAGTTCCCCCCTAAAGGGCCTGAAATAATCACTGCTGTCGAGTGTCTTTCCTCAAGATCCTAGAGGTAGCGAGGTCAAGTGGCCTCAATTTTTAAGTTTAAGGAACATTTGGTAACAAGTGTTGCTGAGCTATGAATGCAGAATGTGTGAGTGCCGTGACTTCCAAACTAGCTGCTCTTACCTAAGTGATTTGGGATTGTATACGTATTTCAGCTGGTCTCTTGACAGTGTAACCATGGTAACCATGCTGATGGTAGTATACAGAATCAAAATGTACTTACTTCTTAATTGTTCCCCAGCCCGTTGAACGTGTTTCCTCAAGTTCCTACGTGCAAAATGCCATGAGCATATTTAAAATGAGTTCATATAACACTGTAAAATAGTGGCATTGGAAGTAGCTAGTCTACATTAGGGGGTGCACATTCGCAACAAGATTGTACAAAGCAGTCACATGCACTGCAAGTACATTGTAAGCTTTTAAGGTACATTTTTGCACACAGAAATATTACTTTCAACATTAATCTTTTAAGTGGTACATACTTTGGCAGTAAAGCAGGCACAATGTTTGATTCCCAACTATAGCTATATGATTTGAACTTTGAACCAGACTGCCCTTGAGCTGAGCGGGATAGTATTATAGAATGCATGCTTACCACAGAAACTCAAACAGCTTACTGGAACATGCTGACTTGTCATCAACATGCTTGATCAATGCGTACAGTTTGAATTGGCTACTTCACAAGAGGAGAAGTATGACAGGCCACCCCTGAATGACAGGAAAGTAAAATTGTACATTGTCTGCCCCTAAATTATTACTTCTCCACCACCTCCTGTTTCTCCTCTTCTCTGCTTTCTGCTTTTATGTTCAGGCATGGAGATGTGCTGGTAGGCATGCCCACATGGATTTTACTCAATTGAGGTAGAAGATTATTCTTGCAAACAGTTGAACATCATACATGTATAATCAATTGTGCAAATTGGGGATGGGAAAAACAAAGATGACATGTGGTCGTGTTGCTGTGGAAGACTCCGCTTGTGGCAATTATAATCGCTGATAAACAGGGATTGGCCATCTGTAATACATTTCTGCACTCTCTGATATATTCCTGGATACGTGTCACAACACACATTACTGAAAGTGCTGAGAGTAAGAAACCAGTCAACCAAGACAGCACAAGGTTCTCTATAGGTAGTCTGTCCTCCTCCTCCTCTAATGATGGGTCCCAGTGGTCTATTGGTAGTTACATAAATTAATGTCTGACTGGAACAGGCTTGGAGTTTAAATCGTCTGCAGATTCATTTCATAATCTTTCCTGGCACTTCCATTGGTTATATCAAGAAAAGGGAAATGAAAGCAAAATTAGGTACTGTAGATTCCACGTAACTAATTGGCCTCATATTTGTCACTTCGTGCACTTTGAACACAACGTTCATCTCTGAGTCTTGTTCACGACTGATAGTATTAATGTAGCTAGCTATACCAATGGAAAGGATTTGAGACACTTAGCTAAGTAACAAGCAGGCACATTGTAGGTACACTTTGGTAACAAGTGGCACATTGTATGCACATGAGAAAGCTTTCGAGGTAGTGACATTATAAGTACATTTGTAAAGCTTTATCGTAAAACATGCAGGAACATTGTATGCTCATTGTAAGTTCATTGTAAGCTTTTAAGGGACAATTTGGCAACAAGTGCATGACACATTGTATGAATTCCAAAAGGGAGCTCGCACCATGATTATGAACTGGGAGCTGAGTTGGATAGCTACCATTTCAGAATGCATGCATTTTAGAATGCAATTGGAACAGGCTCAATTAGCTAAGCTCAGTTAAAGCAACCCTGGTCATGTATTTATATATTTAAACCCAGTAGCTACAGCTACACGTAACTGGACTTAAATTGGCATAAAATTCAACAGTGAGCAGCCGCAGGCTAAAGCAAGTTCAATTTCAATGTTTTGATGGACTCTAGATCAGTAACGGTAGCTATAACAATTTTACATGCCTACATTATAGTCATACAGCATGAGCTGCCAGTTCCTGCAGGAACTCACTCTCTATATTCCTATAAGCTGTTCCTGCTGGGACCTCACTCTCTATTCCTGAGCTGTTCCTGCTGGGACCTCACTCTCTATTCCTGAGCTGTTCCTGCAGGGACCTCACTCTCTATTCCTAGGCTGTTCCTGCTGGGACCTCACTCTCTTTTCCTAGGCTGTTCCTGCTGGGACCTCACTCTAGCTATTCCTCGGCTGTTCCTGCTGGGACCTCACTCTCTATTCCTAGGCTGTTCCTGCTGGGACCTCACTCTCTATTCCTGAGCTGTTCCTGCTGGGACCTCACTCTAGCTATTCCTCGGCTGTTCCTGCTGGGACCTCACTCTCTATTCCTAGGCTGTTCCTGCTGGGACCTCACTCTCTATTCCTGAGCCTTAGTATACTACTTCCTACATGATCAAGTAGTTAGCTGCAAAGAATTATGATTTCTAAGTCAAATATCGCACAACTAGTTACTAGCCTGATTGATTAATTCCAGGTGTAATATTGTATCTAGCATGCATACCAAGGATACACAGTGAAGCCAGGTCTTGTCTTTTTACAGCATGTATACGAACTGCCACTTGTTGTGGAGGGCATCCTGCCTGCATAACCTTGTTCCCAGGCCTTCTGAAGGCATAGAATAATTATGCAACTGAAACCTGATGTTCTGTTTTAGGCTGTGACAAATTTGTCAGGAGTGCTGTTTCTACACATCCAGTTTTGATGTCTACAGTATGTGAAAGTACTGTAAGCAATCAAAAACTGGTGGTGGAGAAGGCCTGGGAACAAGGCTATGCATGCAGTTATAGCAGAATATTATCCTACTAGGTATCAGCTGTGGGAATTAATTAACCCTTTAACTATGGAATTCTTCCCCCCAAGTCAGTGCACAGTGCTCCTCTTCCACAGCAATCGCTCCTCAGTGCCCAGACTTGGTGGGGCTCGTGCACTTGAAGAGCTTCCTCATTTAGAGATCTCCCCCATCATGTGCAGCCCCCCCCCCCCCCCCCCCCCCCCCCCCCCCCCAACTCCTTGTAGTAAACCTGTGAATGGACAGGTCATGTGATGGACCAGGTGTGGGCATATACTTGGAGCTGTGTACCTGTAGCTATGTTGTATCCATAGTAAAGTGAAGTATGTACAAGGATCATCTTCACAGTCAATTAAGGGTATGTAGCATGTTCTATCTTAACTAGCTACTGAATTGGTATATCCTTTAACCCTTTCCTACTTTCAGATACCACAGAAACTGCTATATACATGTAGCTACCCCCGACTACCAAAGGGGTACCACTGCACCATACTTTCTGGTGCATGCCTAACCTCGTTCCCACGCGGCCTGGGAATGACACTGGTGCATGTCATCAAACAGGAAATTTAAATTTATTACTACTGCTATCCTGACCACCCCATTCTGAACTTTGAATCTTTCTTTCCTTGAGAACTGATGAAGTGTGTACAGGGATCATCTTCACAGTCAATTAAGGGTACTATGTAGCATGTTCTATCATAACTAGCTACTGAATTGGTATATTTAACCCTTTCCTACTTTCAGATGCCATTAAACAGAAACTGCTATATAGCTACATGTAGCTACCCCCGACTACCAAAGGGGTACCATTGAACCATGCTTTCTGGTGCATGCCTAGCCTCGCTCCCACGCGGCCTGGGAATGAGGCTGGTGCATGCCATCAAACAGGACATTGTTATTACTACTGCTATCCTGTTCTATCCTAACCACCCCAATCTGAACTTTGAACCTTTCCTTCCTTGAGGTTAACAAGAACTGATGTTGCCATCCACATGTACCAATTTGCAGGACTTAAAACTTCCCGTAATTAGCTGCTACTAGCAGGCGGCTGCCCAATTATTCAGGTTATTTAGTATTGAGCAGGACGGATGAGAAATCAAGAGTTTTAGGCAATGTGGCCCATGCAAGTGACATCTACACATACCCATGTGGAAAACGGATAGCTAGCTAGTATATTGGACACTACTAGCTCACATATAGCTATCATTGGTGCTATTTTAATGCCAAGTAGTAGTGCTATATTTGGCATGTTTCTCCGTAACACTTTTTGCATTAAAATACCACTCTATTTTCATATGTGTAGCTAGTTTTCCAAAGAACCTTTCTAGCTAGATCTGGCACCACCATCAAAAAGGAAATTTGAGGGAGTCTGGGCACAAGACTATGTAGCTAACTACAAAAGGGTAGCTTTGAAATTGCAAGCATGTGGTTACACCTTTCCACCTTTGAGGAGCTATATAGCTATCAGACAGGAAATGATCTTATCCGTGTGTTTACTACAGTGGACAGTTTCCCTGTTCTATCATAACTATCAAACAGGTACTATTCAGGGCGTTGAACGTTTCCTACTTTCAAACAGGAACTGCTACTGCACCCTGACTACCCAAGGGGTACCATTGGGCTATAAGTTGCCAGATTGTAGTGGTCTACACTGTACGCTGTCTTGTCACCTGACTAGCAATATGGTAAGAATTATGCGATGATATTAAATTGTAACATGCATGCTCAGAACCAAGTATGTAACCTTAGCAAATATTAATGTTGTTGTGATGAAGATATCTTCCAATTTCTGTGCATTATTCAGGGAGTTTCTGATGCATTTCAAGGTGTGGCTGCTCCGCTTACCTTGGTGTTGATGGTTGATGTTTTGGCAACAGATATCTACTTGGGATTGCGAGTGTTCAATGGCCCAGTATTAGTTGCTTTGGGTTTCTTGGTGGTCGCAGTCGTTGTAATGCTGTTGTGGACGGTTTGTTCTGTGCTCTATGACTTGTGCAAGGCTAAACAGTTAAAAACCAAAGGGAAGAGAGTGCTTGTTGATGTTGTTATTGGAGCTGGAGGGATACTGTATCTCTTGGGGGACAACCTCCCACCCATACTGCAGCTACAAAATGATATTTGTGAGCAGGTTCTGGGGTTTATCCCAGGTGTGGACCGGATGAATCTCACCTGCATGCAACTACTCAACAATGTCACTGTCGCACAGCTAGGAAACTACATCCCTCAGGTTGTGACAATTGATAGTCTGCTTAATCAGGGTGTCAGTCTCACTACATACGGGAAGGTGCTCATTGGACTGTCAATATTCCTGTTCAGCATGTTTCCAACTTGCATCTTCAAATTCAACAGTCGTGATGAAATGGAAGAAATTAGCAACGAAAAAGACAAAAACTTTCCCGTAACCTTTACGCTCACCTCGCTTGCGGTTATTGTGGAGATAAACGCCTGGTTCACCACCATTGTGAATAATCCTGCTCCAGTATGTACCCTGGAGGAAATGATTGCCGACTTTGTTCTCTATGGATTCTTTGTCATCGGGTGGTTGATCGTTATCACCGTCTTTTTGGTCTCAGATTGTCGTAAGACGGATGATGAAAAGAAAAAGAAAAAATCCATCAAATGCTATGTGATCTTCAGCGTAATCGTTCTCATTCCAAGCTTGCCCGTCTATCTCCTAGCCGATAATGAGCGTCCTCTCTCATGCGTGCCACATTTGAGATGTATAAGTAACAACGACTCGGGATGTGATGCCTTTGATCTTGTCAGATTTAGCATGCTGACTGTGCTGAGTGTTTTCCTGACACTACTCACTGTATTCACGACTGGCTGCAAGCTTCGTCTGATGTTCCTTCGGAAGAGCAAGGCTGAAGAGAAGAAGTGAAGCAATCGTGTGTATAGTAAGAACTTTAAACTTCTGCATTGATACTTATCTGCAGTATTTAGTTAGTGTCTTTTGTATGCATGCTGATTAGCGATAGGAATTAGAAGTTGTGAGGAAACGACTGTGACTTAGCTTGTTTTCTGTACGAGTATATAGTGAGTATCTTAAATTTAAAAGGTTGTAATTTGCGATGATATTCCGGCATAGTTGTAAAGTTGGGAGGGAGAGAGCTATAGTCTGATGGCTACATATAAACATCACATTCAGTGGTATATAAACCCTGGTATCATCACTGACTCATTGATCAGCCTCACGGCTAAAAAATCTATTTGAACCACGGATAATTATGCGCTGGAACTAAGTTAAGTGCATGGGTTGCCTGGGTTTTATAGGCTTAGCAAGTCAGCTTGGCCTCATCTCCAGGTAATAACCCTCCTCCACCTTTTGTCCATTTATAGGGTTAACCGTTCCCCTTGCATCAATTAACGTAATCCTCATAGCATAACTTCACACGTAATTGAATATTTGCCTATAGTAAGTTGTACCCAATAACAACAATCGAGTTATGTTGCAATAACAAATGAGTGCTACAAGCACTAGCTGCATGCCACTCCATGTTGGGAGTACAACTTACTATATTCAATTGCGTGTGAAGTTACTGCAAAAGGTTGCACCACTGTGGTGATCAGGACCTGCTGAAATTTCAATAATTTTTTCTGTGAACCTGCTGTCATTCGGAGTAATTGGAAGACTAAACACACTGTCATATTCGAAGCCCGGAGCTCTGAAATACAATCCTGGGACAGCCAGTGTAACTCTGGTGTTTGGGATACTCTGACAGAGGGGTCCCAGGGGTTAGATAATCCTGGGATTGCTGGTGTTAGTATGGTGCAGGTATAGGAGGACAAGGGAATGCCTGTCCTAGGATAATCCCACATAGTCTAGGGGATTGCCGAGTAAATTGGAACTGAGTCAAGGTGGTAGGGACTGAATATATATGGCACCATTGGACAACCCTCAGTATAGTCAGGCTGAAGCAGACAGTGAGTTAACACACAGTAGCTAGTATAATAGTATCATTTTGTGAATTGTTTCTGTGTTTACCACTTTTATATTTTATGGGCAGGACTGCATGTGCATGGTTACAAGGCTGTGTTAGCACTACAGACATCACTAGTATCCTACTTCAATGGGATGAGGAACCTTAACTATAATACAGTCAAACCTCCGTACAAAGGACACTTTGGGAACAATATAAATTCAAGTCTTTTGTCCTTTGTAGAGAGGTTGTCCTCTTCTCGGAGGTTCAAAATGTATTAGAACCATAGGCAAACCAATTATTTGGGACCTTGAAAAGCGTCAGAGAGGTTTATTATATTGTGCTCTTCAGTGGCGGATTTAGGGGGGGTAAGGCGGGTGCAAATGCACCCTCCTTTGGCGGAACACTAAAAAATGATTATGCTGCAATGGCATGCAGCAACAACAGCCAGGCGGATCCAGGGATAGTTCGTTGGGTTCGGTCAAACTAACCCCCCTTCTTACCAAAGAACTTACCGTATGGCCTTACTATATTTTCAAGCGCTTGCTTGCAGCGGTGACGAGCTACTGCGAAAAACGTACGTAGCAGTAACAGTGCGGAGTACAGTTGTTCCGGGTACAAAGTTTACCGCCGCAGTTCAGGGTGGAGCTGGCTGAAACCGAACGGCTTGGGAACGAGACCACGATCTAGTATATTTACGTGTACGTAGCTACGTAGCTATTACGTTGCATGAGCGAAATTTGAGCAAGTAACGTAAACGGAAGCACATGGCGGCCCCGGGTCCTGCAATCCTTTCACATCTGGAACTTGCTGTGCAAAGCACGAAGGTGCCACGAGAGCCCTCCCTGATAACTGAGGCGAAAAATTTTCCGCGCTTCGAGCGGACTGATCGGCGCTACGCGCCTCGTACCCAGCCTTCAAATCGCGGGGGGAAGGCCTGGTATACACTGCGCAACAGATGGTCCCGATAGCTAGCGCTAGCGCTAGGTATATTTGGAGGCGCGCGCACGTGTGGGCGTGCGCGTTGAGGCGCAGCCAATTAATTTACCTGGCTATAAGTTGCTAGATCGTAGTGGTCTACACTGTACGCTGTCTTTTCGCCTGACTAGCAATATGGTAAGAAAACTATGTACTGCGATTATATTAAATTGTAACATGCATAACCATAGCAAAAATTAATGTTGTTGTGATGAAGAATTAATGTCGTTGTGATGAAGATATCTTCCAATAATATTTATTCAGGGACTTTCTGATGCATTTCAAGGTGTGGCAGCTCCTCTTACCCTGGTGTTGATGGTTGATGTTATGGCAACAGATATCTACTTGGGTTTGCGAGTGTTCAGTGGCCCAGTATTAGTTGCATTGGGCTTCTTGATGGTCGCAGTCATCATAATGCTGTTGTGGACAGTTTGTTCTGTGTTCTATGACTTGTACAAGGCTAAACAGTTAAAAACCAAAGGGAAGAGAGTGCTTGTTGATGTCGTCATTGGAGCTGGAGGGATACTCTACCTCTTGGGGGACAACCTCCCACCCATACTGCAGCTACAAAATGATATATGTGAGCAGGTTGTGGGGTTTATCCCAGGTGTGGACCTGATGAATCTCACCTGCATGCAGCTACTCAACAATGTCACCGTTGCACAGCTAGCAAACTCCATCCCTCAGGTTGCGACAATTGATAGTCTGCTTAATCAGGGTGTCAGCCTCACTACGTACGGGAAGGTGCTCATTGGACTGTCAATATTTCTGTTCAGCATGTTTCCAACTTGCATCTTCAAATTCAACAGTCGTGAAGAAATTAGCGACGAAAAAGACAAAAACTTTCCTGTAACCTTTACGCTCACCTCGCTTGCGGTTATTGTGGAGATAAACGCCTGGTTCACCACCATTGTGAATAATCCTGCTCCAGTATGTACCCTGGAGGAAATGATTGCCGACTTTGTTCTCTATGGATTCTTTTCCATCGGGTGGTTGATCGTTATCACTGTCTTTTTGGTCTCGGATTGTCGTAAGACGGATGATGAAAAGAAAAAGAAAAAATCCATCAAATGCTATGTGATCTTCAGCGTAATCATTCTCATTCCAAGCTTGCCCGTCTATCTCCTAGCCGATAATGAGCGTCCTCTCTCATGCGTGCCACATTTGAGATGCATAAGTAACAACGACTCGGGATGTGATGCTTTTGAAGTTGTCAGATTTAGCATGCTGACTGTGCTGAGTGTTTTCCTGACACTACTCACGGCATTCACGGCTGGCTGCAAGCTTCGTCTGATGTTCCTTCGAAAGGGCAAGTCTTAGGCTGAAGAGAAGAAGTGAAAAAATCGTGTGTATAGTAAGAACTTGAATTTCTGGAATGCAAATTTCATCGTGTGATAGTGATTATCTGTAGTAGCTATTTAGTTAGTGTCTGTTCTGTATGAGTATACAGTGAGTATCTTACATTTCTAAGGTTGTAATTTGCATTATAATTGAAATTCAGGCATAGTTGTAAAGTTGGGAGGGAGAGAGCTATAATCTGATGGCTACATATAAACATCACGTTCAGTGGTATACAAACCCTGGTATCATCACTGACTCATCGATCAGCCTCACGGCTAAGAATGTAGGATTTACTTGAACGCCATACGTTATTATAATAAGTGGGTTGCCTGGGATACAGCTTGGCAATAACCCTCCTCCCATTTATAGGGTTCCCCTTGCATCAATTAACGCATAACTTCACACTCAATTGAATAGTTTCTTATAGTAAGTTGTGCCCAATATCAATAATTGAGTGAACATTTGTATTTTGGCACCAAATTGCAGTAACAAATGAGTGCTACGTGCATGCCACTCCTGGACAAGCAATAGATAGTGGGTTGCCTGGGATGCAGCTTGGCAATAACCCTCCTTCACCTTTTTCCCATTTATAGGGTTCCCCCTTGCATCAATTAATGCATAACTTCACACTCAATTGAATAGTTACTTATAGTAAGTTGTGCCCAATAACAACAATAGTTATTTTGGCACCAAATTGCAGTAACAAATGAGTGCTACGTGCACTATAGCTGCATGCCACTCCTGGACCAGCAATAGATCCAGTTTGTGCATAGTAGCATGCGCAGCACCCCTGCAGTTCTAGCAAGAGATCTTACGCTTCAAGAACCCTATTGATACATTAGGTAAATACGTACCAAAATCAAGAAGATTGTTTTATAACTAAGCTTATCAAGCTGGCAGGACCAACACAAAGTGTGTAGCTAGTAGCTACCGAATTTGAGGGCTGTAAACATTGAAATTTTAGTAGCTAGCTACTGTCATCTTTGTGATACAATCAATGTCTTCATTCATGTGCTCATGGTGTGTATAAAGTCAACAATAATTGAAGGGCTGAGAACCAGAGTACGTGGCCTAAACCCACAAACATTGAACTAGCCCCCCCCCCCCCCCCCCCCCCCCCCCCCCCCCCCCCCCCTAAACTTGAGAATACCGTTTTCCACTTTTTTTATTTCATGGGCAGGACTGTGGTTACAAGGCTGTGTGTTAGCACTACAGACATGTACACTAGCGGACAAACAGATCTCTCTGTAATCCAATACAGCTTGTGTCAACCATCCCACTTCAGTGGAATGAGGAACCTTGCCTAGTTGCTACAAATACTTAGTTACTAAATAGTATAGCCAAAGCATTCCTGTGGAAACAACTGCTAGGTAGCTGGCCAAGTGGTTTCTTATAACCATCCTACTTCAATGGAATGAATAACTGAAAAATTAGCTGGTTCTCAGGAGGAAGTTAGTATAGTCAAGGCATTCCTGTGGAACAAAAATAGGCGTTTAATATACTGTGTGGTTTCCCATATAGGTGTGAATGTCCCACTAGGAAGGTACTGGAACTGTGTAAACACCTACGTCACTGGAATGAGGAACCTTACTCCCTGCCATTTCGTCTATGCTATCTTTCATGCTAACATAAAGAGTTCATGCTAACATATAATTCCACAATTCTCTGCTAATCAAGAGTAAGCATTTACATGGTCACTTTTGGAAGTTAATGTTGTCCTCACCCGGTCAAAGAGGATCTTGTACTTGTACCTCTGTGCACTGCATGGAGCAGTTGGCCAGGATGATTGCATGTGATGGCCTTCTCATCCATGCCTGCACAAAGGTGATATGCTCATACCGATTGCATATTTTTTACTCCATTTTTGTGCAATTCATGCAATTTCCAGTACTTGATTTTGGGTTAGGCCACTGGTTCCCAGCCCTTCAATAATTATTGTAATGCCACCCGAAGGTAGGTGGTGCAGAAATGGCTGTCACACGTCCCTACCTTGTTACTTCTTGATGGTCTGCTATGTATCCATGCTATGAGTTCTGCTTTTATGAGTCATACGTATAATGACTCGATCTGTGGGCTTATATAGAATGACCTACGAACAATGCGATATCGTATGGTTCAACTACCCACTGCCAGGGCATCATTGTGAGGCAGCGTTGCATTCACTCTTAGTCAATTGGTTGTGATCAGCTGTTGTGAAAACAAGAGGGTTTCATGATTATTAGCCATAAGATCCTCTTTGGAGCGGCTCGTGTGGTTCGTCTACATAATGAAAAAGGAGTAACTATAGTTATTATAAGGGGGTTATATACTGATCTGTTTTATGCTCTTGTGATGTGCTTGGTTATGTTAGCATCATGCAACACGTATAACTATAACCACACCATTAGCTGGGGTTGCATGGTTATACCATAATATAGTTCTCACTCTCTATGAGGGCAGGGCACTAAATAATTATATTCATTGCACTTGACGTCGAAAGTTTCAAGAAACCATGAATACGGATAATTGCGGCTGGCTCTGCAGAGGAATTGATCACGACTCTATGAATGCAGATCAGTTTAATATTTAGCTATCTGACAGTTCAGCATTCTTTCCTTAGTAGGAGCAGCCGGCCCTATACATCAACACTTAAGTGCTGGAATTATAGTGAGTGTATATACTTGCATCACGCCCGCCTAAACTAGCTAGCTCCTAGGTAAGTAAAGAATGGATTACAACAGTGTCCTCCTTCCCAACTGAAGATGGCTCTGAGAGAAACTCTGCATGGGTCCAACAACGTCCGCAAGTCCTTGCCCATTTGTTCATCACTCTGGTAAGGGAATCCATCCCACACCTGTTGCCCATTTCCGAATCCTGTATAGTTGATCCTGATCGTCAATGCCAGCCTTCCAGAGAAGTCACTTCTTCTCTACCAACAGCTGGCTGGCAAGAAATCACACAGGCCTATTCGTCTCCACAACCAACAAGTATTATACCTTTTACAAGTATCAGTTACTATGTGACAAGGACAGCAGATGATGGAATGCATGCCGGAGACTTCAGTAACTTAGTCCATCGAGCTAGACCAATTTTCTCCCGATCATGAAGTTAGGGCAGGGCAGAGAGAAAGAACAGCTACAATTAAATGCACAACCAAATTTCAGGCACTGATACAATCAAGGACTTATCAAGCCACGAATGGAACATGCACTCACAGAACGCACCCCATAGCGCACTACACAATAATACATACAAAATTATTTCACACTTCATAACATAACCATGTTTGCAGTAAAAATACTGAACCTGTATTTAAAATTAAGTCACTTTCATCTTCAAGACAACTAGTCGTCCAGTAGATCGTATTCTCTTCGTTTGAACTTCTTGATGGAAACTGTTGCTACAATTACGATGATGGCGAATAGTATAGTCCCTCCCACGAGAAGGCCAATCACAAGGTCAATCTGCAAGCGTGTGTGTGCGTGTGTGTGTGCATGTGTGTGTGCATGTGTGTGTGCATGTGTGTGTGTGTGTGTGTGTGTGTGTGCATGTGTGTGTGTGTGTGCATGTGTATGTGAATGTGGCTCACTACAGCTACTATATTATGTAGCTCAGCAGCACTACAATCTACTTCACACAATGCGCGTCTGGAGAGACAAACTGCACACTTTTCACGCTCTCTGTCCAGGCCGTAGTGAAAACCAGGACCGGACCGGACCGACCGGAAGTAGTTAATTAGTGGTTCACGTGTAGAGAAAATAGTTTACTTTCGATCGTGAAGTAGCCATTGCGGCATTGCCTCGTGCAGGGAAGTCAGAGAACAGATTAGTCTCGCGAGAGGACTGATTTGCACAGTATTTTGAAGCCACGAAGTGTTAGCGAGGTAGCCGCGCGGGTCCAAGTCTGCCGGTAGCGACAACCCCAAATTTGAGGATGACTTGAAGGAGGCAACCAGGCATTTTTATTGGCGTTTCACGTTGCTATAGGTAAGTCAGAGAGCTGGGCCAAGCGAGTGTGAGTAATCTATACTACAATAGCATCAAGTACTAGTTATTCTACTGTCCGTGAGACTCGCCCCTTGCCCTGCTAACTAGCTAGCTAGCTATAAGCTTAACATAAACGCAACGCCAAGTACAATCATAGTAGCAATACAGACAGTACCTTTGCTGAAGCTACTTCGGGTCCCACGAAACTCCTCCAGCAGTTGCCTGTAAGTGGTCTACATGTTATCAGTTGAAGTTGGCGCAAAACATCCGAGTCGTTTAGCTCGCTCTACATTAATTATTGCTATTTCACTTCCAGTCGGTCCGGTCCGGTCCGGTCCGGGTTTTCACCACGGCCCTCTGTCCACGACTGATTGTGTGAACGGTGACTCAAAGTACTTACCACAAAGTTATAGGGGCTGACCTCTCCACAGTCAACATACGCTATATGAATGAAAAATGAACTCAAAATCAATGAACCAATCAGAAAACGGAGTGATCAGTCAATCAGTCAACTCTAATCAACCACTTGATAGATTAATTGATCAGTCAGTCAATCAGCCATTGGATTGATCAATCGATCAGTCAGTCAATCAGCCACTGGATTGATCAATGGATCAGTCAACCAATGGACAGATCAAGCGATCAATCAGTCAGTCGTTTGATCAATCACTCAGTCAGTCAATCAGCCACTGGATTGATCAATGGATAACACAACCAATCCACCACTGGATTGATCAATCAATCAGTCAGTCAGTGATTATTCAATCGATCAGTCAGTCAATCGAGTACTGGATTGATCAACCAATTCTTTCAAATACAGAAAATAGCTTTTGTGGTCGTTGCACGCTCTTCACCTCATTCCACTATTACAAGTACGTCATTATATGTCGATACATGGACTCCATTGACTAGCCTCGTTCCCAGGCCCGTGCGCCACTTTCGGTTGCACAAACGAACGTGGAGGGCCTGCTATCTTTCCTCACGTGCATGACGTCGAGGGTAGAAAGGACTTAATTGAGCGTGGGCGAACTCAGGTAGCTTACCACATGTGTCTAGCTAGCGGGGGCGACTGTTATACACACGAAGCATTGAACGTGTAGTTGGTTGAACAATATGCGAAACTTTGACTTTTCGTTCTGAATATTGTTTTTGCCATTTGTCGATTACGTCGTTCGGTCTACATGGCCTTATCCAAAAATCTTCAGCCAAGTTGCATACTGCAGACACTTAGGACTTCTCCACTCAATTCATAGATGAATACTGAATGGTCACACGGTATACACAGTTCTAGCTTGGTGGGTGTGGCTTACTGGGAGAGGGGGTGGGTCCAATGAGAAACGCCTGCACTCTAATGTCAGAGAATGAGGTATCTGCTTCAAGTGGTTTACTATCAGCACTATAGCCAACGGAGCTCACAAAGGCTGTGTGTGTGCACGTGTGTGTGTGTGTGCACATGTGCATGTGTGTGCACGTGTGTGTTTGTGTGTGTGTGTGTGTGTGTGTGTGTGTGTGTGTGTGTGTGTGTGTGTGTGTGTGTGTGTGTGTGTGTGTGTGTGTGTGCAATAAGACAAATCTCTAGTAAGTGGAAAGAACGCAGGACGTACTGAGCCTGAAGATAGCATAAGAGAGTCTCACTCTACCAGTGCACCACTGCCACTCTGTTTAACCCACAAAAACTCCTCGGTTTGTCTGTTGAAGGGTGGTGCGCCATTGGAAATTACCCCTTGCCCTTCTAGTTTGAGCAATGCCATTCAACTTAGTGATGATGTCATCACATCACTCCACAGAATTTCCTGGGTTATCAAATTATAATCAACCTAGCTGTGTGACGGCTAGTCTTGGTACCAGACCCTAACTCGCACGCGGAAGTAGGGTCTGGTGCACTTGCATACATAAAAATTTGAACTCCGCAGAATTTCGGCGGGGTGATTCTGATTGGTCGATTGCTGTTCGATTACATATCTTTTCATGCAAACATGTGCACATCGCAAATTGGAGTGACAGAGAGATAGAGACAGCGATTGAAGAGACGTTCACCAAGCTTGGATATCCCGCAGCGAATCCTGAGCAGCTGGAAGCTGTGGAAGAGTTTGTAAAAGGTCTTCGTTTTTACGCCGTATGGCAGTGGAAAGTCCTCTGCTACGATAGTCTGCCACTTGTGCTCGACTATTTGCACAGAGGTTCCACACCAATGTCTATTGCTGTTGCCGTAAGTCCTCTGAAGGCCCTCATGCTGGATCAGGTAACATGTAAACACCTTCTACACACATGGCCAGGTATCAGCTGCATTCTGGTGTGCCCTACTTTGCTGCATAAATGGTCCAAAGCTGCAGTAGCGCTCGAACGTTCTGTCGGTTCTTGCAATCGTTGATCTGGCAGGAACGTTGACAAGGATCGCAAGGTCTACTGTAGCTTCAGTAGAAATTGGTCGCATGCACTTTTGAGTTTTCTTGCACCTACTTGTATATTAGTCAACACCTTCAATTATCACTCAGGAAACCTGTATACGTCAGCGTATCCCATAAACAGTTTATGTATGCAAGTGCACCAGACCCTACTACGCGTAGGGTCTGGTACCGAGACTGTGTGACTTCCTGTGAATAAAGTAAATGCACACGTAGACACAATCAAAACGTACCACACTTATAGCTCAATTCAATGGGTGCAGTGATAGAATTGGCCAGTCCTCGGTAACGGAACATGGTGGAGGAGGAGTAGTTTCGGTGATAGAAGTTTGAAACATACCATACCTGGTCCTGCGTTCCAGGATCCGTGCTCAACAAAAACTGAGTGAGTGAGTGTGTGTGTGTGTGTGTGTGTGTGTGTGTGTGTGTGTGTGTGTGTGTGTGTGTGTGTGTGTGTGTGTGTGTTGTTTGTGTGTATATTGGGTGTGCATATAACGCATGCCTGTGTGTGCGGCATGCTTGTGTAGCATTGTTCCCAGGCCTTCTACACCTCCACTTTTGATCAGTTTTTGCATACTGTAAGCGATCAAAAACTGGAGGCCTGGGAATGAGGCTATGCACGTGTGCTTTGTGCGCATGTGGAGGGAAGAGGGCGAAGGGAAGTATTATAACCATTGAATAACTTTGAACAAAGAATTCCTCTCTCCCCACAATTGTATACTGCAAGGACAGATCCTGAACCTAATACATTAAGGTTACGGGATACTCGTACGCACGCCGCACGAAGTAAATATAAAGGCATATAAAGGGCATGACGGAAGCTTTTTTGACAGCATAATTAATTTTACCAGCTGTTTCACTCGAGAAAGCAGTAAATACTGCTTTTTTGGTGAACTGAACTGCTCATTTTTGCACGATTATACAGCGTATCCGTAAAAGCTTCCGTCATGCCCTGCACCTTGTGACAGCGCACCTCCACCACCAGAATCAAGTTGCTCACGCTCTTCGTACTAGAGATTTTTGGCTAGAAAAATTCCAATACATTTCGCATGGCGTGCAAATGAGTATCCCGTAAACTTAAGATTTAAGTCCGTGTCTGTCTGCCTATCCGTCTGTCCGCCTATCCATCTGTCCGCCTATCCGTCTGTCCACCTATCCATCTGTCCGCCTATCCGTCTGTCCGCCTATCCGTCTGTCTGTCTATCTGTCTGTCTGCATGTGGTTAACGGAAGTGAGGTATTTCGTGACTTACTTGACCTCAATCTCGTGATAATGCTCTTCGACGGACAGGCTATGGCATGATGCTGCTGGTGCATCAGAGTAACGCAGTTCAGCGAGCTAGCCGCGGAGCAGCCGCTGAAGCAAGCGAGGTGGGCGGAGCTGCTTGTAAAATTTCATTGACCAATGCAGTGGTGATATTCTTACCGTCATAGAGAACTGCAGTTTGGCAGAGTGATCCCAATAGTAGCGGGTGTAGTTGATGGAGACGCTTGTGCTCCCGCAGCCGGACAGGGAGTGGTTGGATGACCATAGACTGTTGAGTTTCGCTCCAGTGATGGTAATATTTTGGGATACATTACCAGAGACTGGGAGGAGGGGGAGGGGGGATGAAGATGACGGAGGAGGAGGAGGAGGAGGAGGAGGAGGAGGAGGAGGAGGAGGAGGAGGAGGAGGGGGGGAGGGGGAGGAGGAGGAGGAGGGGGAGGGGGAGGGGGAGGGAGGAGGAGGAGGAGGAGGAGGAAGAGGAGGAGGAGGAGGGGGAGGAGGAGGGGGAAGGGGAGGGGGAAGGGGAGGGGAGGGGGAGGGGAAGGGGGAGGGAAAGGAGGAGGGGAGGGGGAGGAGGAGGGGAGGGGGAGGAGGAGGGGAGGGGGAGGAGGAGGGGAGGGGGAGGAGGGTTTGTTTAATCACTAAACTCTAATTTTAGGCGGAAGAAACTGGAGAGGGTTAACAAATTTCATGTACCGTGTGTGTACGTAATGTTGATGTTGCCAATGTGGAGGTAGAGGCATTGTGGTTGAATGAAGTTCATAAACACTGACGGAGTTGGTGAGGGAGTTGGGGTTGAGGAGGAGGAGGAGGAGGAGGAGGAAGAGGAGGAGGAGTGTGTGGAAGAGGGGGAGGGAAAAGGGCTCGATGCCGATACAGAAGGAAGCGACGGAGAAAG
>OZ007513.1:10925829-11009899 GCA_963931865.1 Axinella damicornis | reverse complement strand
AAGGGAATTATGCTGGAATAATAGGCATAAATATCCAGACCTGTGAGAATAATAAGCTACACTTACCCAATACTTTAATTGAAGCTGTACTAAACAGCATGCTTGCTCAGACTCACTGGCGTGCAGGCCTATCTCGCAAAGCCACACCCTCACACTAAACATTAGCATGCAAACTGATTCTATATCTAATACTGGTTCAGCCATCCTCTGCAGCTGTAGAGCGAATGTTCTCCATCTTGCAAGACTACTATATATATATATCAACAACAGTCATCGCTAGAGAAATAATTATGCTCCTGTACAATGTATATGCTGCAGTACAAGAACGCTGAGTGAAGAATAGTGTTGACAAATTATGCTAGCATAATTTTGAGAATAATAGGACAACTTCAAAGCATTAATGCTGAGAATAAGGGAATAGAATAATAGGGCAGAAAAAAGCATAATTTGTCAAGGCCTATCTACTTGTGGGAGAGTCGCATGCCACCCAGCATGAAGTTACACAGTTCATTCACAAGAGGCTGTAGCTAGCCAGTTGTACAGTTCAGTACCCCAGACTTCATCCCAGTTTGGAATCGCTGTTGTGCGGCATACCCACTCAGTGAAGTGATACTGGTCAACTCGCATAGTATACCCCATTACATTCTCCCCATGCTCATTGCTGTTGAAGGGTGGATGGCCAGGAATGGTGTGAATTCCATCAGCTGGGCAGGGGTACTGAGAGAAAGCATCCCTCTTGCAGCACGCTAACAGCATGGTCAGCAATTATCATCGTCATCATCAACAGTCACCATCTTGCAGTTCATCGTCATCAATCCCTTTGAGGCAATAAGAATGCAGGAACTAAGTGTCACGGATGGTACAGTACAGAACCGTATAAATTATTCCGGTGACCCTGAATATTGATGCTTTGTGACGACTTCAATAATTGGGACAGAAATTAAGTGTAATAGCAGCGATAGAGTGGCAGTAACATAAATTGGTGCATGGCATGATAAGTGACAGAAGTCTATGACGGAAATGTAAACAGTCAGGTCAACAATGGTTATGGATATTCGGAGTCACAAAGTCAGGGCTTTTCAATAGTCAAGGTCGCGACACTTTGTATGTAGTCCTGTACATGTACTTCCACCTCAATGGTCTCTCACTTCTGTTGGATAATTGCAAACCGCTACTACTCAATCCAAATGAATTTAGTTTATAAAAGGATTCATCTCTGCCATGAATTCCTCTTCAGAGGTCAATTAAGGATCACTGGCTTCTCTTAAAGTGGGTGTGGTACTGAAAGTTGTGGCAACACTTTGGACAGGTGACTACTTAGCTTGCTTGGGGGGGGGGGGGGGGGGGGGGGGGGGGGGTTACTACAAACTACTCAATCCCAATGAATAAAAGTAATGCCTCCTCCGGGAAACTAAGAACTTATCGTTTATTTAAGAAAGAATTCTCCTGTGAAGCGTATTTGAATCTACCTCCCTACTTTCGAGTGCCAATCACAAAACTTAGAACAAGTGCCCAACCATTAAGAATTGAGACCGGATGTTATGCCCTCCCCACCCCTTTGCCAGTAGAACAACGGACCTGCTGGTTTTGTACCAATCAGGTTGAGGACGAACCTCATTTCCTCATTGCCTGCAAACTCTATGACAACAGCAATGCAAGAGGTGTGCTATTCGATCGATGCTCAATTCTGAACCCAGCATTCTCCACCATGACAGATACAGATAAAATGATCTTTATATTCCAAAGTAATGATAGTAATGTATTTAAACATTTAGGATACTATATTAGTTATGCATTGAATATCCGACATAAAGCACTCAGTCAATTGTATAATCCTCCGTATTTGACTATTGGGCCTTCCTGGCCTCTATTGTCATTAAAATTATTATTATTATTATAGTAAAAAGTTAACATGATTCATCCCTTCCATGAATTCCTACAAACTCCCTTCAGAGGCCTTCTCTTAAAGTGCATGGGTGTGGTACTGCAAGTTGTGGCAACACTTTGGACAGGTGAGTAAGACTACTTAGCTTGCTGTAACAATTGTGACAGACTTGTGTTTTAAGCAATGAGTAAACCATACCTTTTTTAATCTGATTGTCCTTAGAAGCAGCAGACATGACAATCATCTAATTGTTCTGGGGATTGCTGCTGCCTTTTGCTTTCTGCCAAAATGTGAGGCTCGTTTCCAGAAGTACAAAAACGTGCTGTTTCTTGCTGTTGATGACTTACGACCTGAACTTGGCTCTTATGGCCACGATCTCATTAAGAGTCCTAATATTGACATGCTAGCTTCCAGGTCCATGTTGTTTGAGCGAGCCTACTGTCAGGTCGCCGTGTGTTCCCCATCATGAGCATCACTGATGACGGGACGCCGACCAGACACGAGCCTACTGTCAGGTCGCCGTGTGTTCCCCATCACGCGCATCACTGATGACGGGACGCCGACCAGACACGAACCATGTCAGGTCACCGTGTGTTCCCCATCATGCGCATCGCTGATGACGGGACACGGCCAGACACGAATCATGTCAGGTCGCCGTGTGTTCGGCCCATCACGAGCATCACTGATGACGGGACGCCGACCAGACACGAACCATGTCTGGTCGCCGTGTGTTCCCCATCACGAGCATCACTGATGACGGGACGCCGACCAGACACGAGCCTACTGTCAGGTCACCGTGTGTTCCCCATCACGAGCATCACTGATGACGGGACGCCGACCAGACACGAACCATGTCAGGTCACCGTGTGTTCCCCATCATGCGCATCGCTGATGACGGGACACGGCCAGACACGAATCATGTCAGGTCGCCGTGTGTTCGGCCCATCACGAGCATCACTGATGACGGGACGCCGACCAGACACGAACCATGTCTGGTCGCCGTGTGTTCCCCATCACGAGCATCACTGATGACGGGACGCCGACCAGACACGAGCCTACTGTCAGGTCGCCGTGTGTTCCCCATCACGAGCATCACTGATGACGGGACGCCGACCAGACACGAGCCTACTGTCAGGTCGCCGTGTGTTCCCCATCACGAGCATCACTGATGACGGGACGCCGACCAGACACGAACCATGTCTGGTCGCCGTATGTTCCCCATCACGAGCATCACTGATGACGGGACACCGACCAGACACGAACCATGTCAGGTCGCCGTGTGTTCGGCCCATCACGAGCATCACTGATGACGGGACGCCGACCAGACACAAGCCTATTGTCAGGTCGCCGTGTGTTCCCCATCATGCGCATCACTGATGACGGGACGCCGACCAGACACGAACCATGTCTGGTCGCCGTATGTTCCCCATCACGAGCATCACTGATGACGGGACACCGACCAGACACGAACCATGTCAGGTCGCCGTGTGTTCGGCCCATCGCGAGCATCACTGATGACGGGACGCCGACCAGACACAAGCCTACTGTCAGGTCGCCGTGTGTTCCCCATCATGTGCATCGCTGATGACGGGACGCCGACCAGACACGAACCATGTCTGGTCGCCGTGTGTTCCCCATCACGAGCATCACTGATGACGGGACGCCGACCAGACACGAACCATGTCTGGTCACCGTGTGTTCCCCATCACGAGCATCACTGATGACGGGACGCCGACCAGACACGAACCATGTCTGGTCGCCGTGTGTTCCCCATCACGAGCATCACTGATGACGGGACGCCGACCAGACACGAACCATGTCTGGTCACCATGTGTTCCCCATCACGCGCATCACTGATGACGGGACGCCGACCAGACACGAACCATGTCTGGGAGATTGCTGCTGATGAGTACTGGCGAGACTACACAAACGCTACCTCAATTCCACAGTACTTCAAAGAGAACGGTTTCATCAGTGTAGGAATGGGAAAGCTGTACCACCCTGGACCGCTAAGTGGCCACGATGACACTGCATACTCTTGGAGTCCAGGTCTTCCTTACTTCCATTCCAGGAAGAACGGGAACAAGACAGTGTCGTGGTTTTCTTTCGACGAAGAACACAAAACATCCCAAACCTCGATTGTCCAATTATATGTGGTTCAGTACAACATAGTATTGTAAGCATCTTTATAAAATTGATGCCGATTCGGAACATTTTTCCAACATGAATTAATTTGCTTCACCGCAAATGCAAAGTAAATCAGAATACTTCATCTGAGAACCGGAAGATTTCTTCCGAAGAAGTGGAAGGCTTCTTCTGAAGAATGCTTGCTGTGTACATACAAAAGTTCCAACAACAGTCCAGCTTCACTTACAGATTTTCCAGAGCTTTGTTTAGGCCTTCTGTATAACCGCATAATCCATTCCTGCTCTGTGATGGAAGCGGTTCCACAAATGCTCGTCATTTTTAAAGACGTGATGTCGCTTGGGTCGGCAGGAAGTTATCGTCCAGTTGCATACCGCGCGAACCATGGACAGTAAACAGCAAGGTGGTGCTGCCACAACTATTGCTCCGCCCTCTATGATGACTTACTTGGTCCCAGCAGCACCAAGAGTTGCAGCGCAGCCTGAAGGATAGCGGCAGGAGTACCAACAACTGGGCACGTACAGCGGTTTGAGACATGGCAAAAACAAGCATACAGTACTACTACACAGCGTCAAGTACCTGCTTCAAGAAAGTGACCACGTGCCTACATAATAGGGACTGATAGCTGCATCCGTCTCCTCGCATATGCTATCTGAGTATAGTTACTGCTGTATCAAAGAAAACTGTGCAACTGAATGATAATCAGTAACATGTGATAGCATGATTTGTTGTGAAATTTTGGGAATAAATTGCACTCATAAGGTCAGTAATTTCACTTGGCTTCACCTTGTGAAATTACAAACCTTACTGGTGCACTTAGTTCCCACATTGCACTCAAAACCATGCTTTTATATAATTATACTAATTACATTTAAAGACATCCAGATGGCTCAATTTGTTACCACATTACACTAACCTTAGTGGTTACCATAGTTGCAGACAAGACAGTGGTGTACTACTAGGCACAACTTCTTAGAACCACTTCCTAGTTCTCAATGGTTGTGAAGCTCCTAACTGCATGCAAGTGGGATTGCAGCCATCCTGTGCAGACTCTCATGACTGTAACTACACCAACTTGCTAACGGCCAATGACCACCTGGACAGACTGAGAAAAAAGAGGCACTGCTAGAAAGGGAGGCCTTACAAGCCCAGAAGGGGGGGGGGGGGGGGGGGGGTTAAGAACCCATTCGTGCAACACAGGAGAGAAATGACCAACCCAGTGCCACCCATGTTGGGGAGGGGGGAATAACTAACGTCACCTTCACTTCCAGCTCGGCAATATACACAGAATAATTACTACCACCTTTAGCAAACATATTAGTTAAGCCTACCTATCAGTCTGTACGTGAAGCAAGGAGTCTCTAGGTCACATGTGTACTTGGTTTAGTATATTGAAAGCTAAAGCCCGGGTATATATGAAGATAGGTAGATAGATAGATAGATAGATAGATAGATAGATAGATGGATAGAATTTTCGACAGGAATGTCTCATCAGCCAGTGGCTGGTCTACCTGAGAGTCCTGCAGAGAATTTTATACATTCAGGATCTTTAGGATGCAGCATCCTGCTAGCCTTGTTCCCAGGCTCTCCCCACAAGCGACGAAAAGTTGGGCGGCGCCTGGGAGCGAGGCTAGCATCTGCATGCATGCTCCAAGATTGTTTATACAATGCAACATCTCAACATCTGTGAATCACAAGCAAGCAGGGGTACATTGCAGAGGTAATTCATTGGAACAGCTTTGAAACATACAAGAGTGGTTCTACTCCCTCAACAGATAATATCGTACATGTACTAGAAATGGCATGCAAGCCATGTTGATCCATTCAGTTACTCTACACCACCAACCACTTCCCCCTTCACTTATAAACATGGTAACCATGGTAATTGTGGTAACCATGGTAATTGTGGTAACCATAGTAACACTATATTCTTTATCAATGGACCTATAGAGGAAGTTGGCTGTCTGGTTAATGGTAGCCTTTCTAAAACACCACTCTGAACATCTGCAAGAGAGTTGCCAAGTAAAACCACGACACTAGCTGTGAATTATGTATAATGTACCAGTGCTTGCATGTGATTCAGTATATTGGACAAGCTGCAATTAATGGAGCATGCAAGCAGGATGCTGCATCCTAATCTCATTCCAAACTTGACATGGGTGAAATCCTGTCCACATTCATAACCACACCCACTCACTGTACAGCGCGACCCTAACCACACCCACTCATTAACCAGCTTTCAACAGTCACGGCTCTTAGCCAACGACTCCCTGTCCAGACTGAAAAGAAACCAATGCCTTTCCGAGCCAAAGGAGAAATGGCCCATCCAGTGCCAACCAAGGGCATTTCTACAGCCAAGCTTACAAGCAATCATGTTGGTGCTAACCCCCCCCCCCCCCCCCCCCCCTCCCAACAGCATTCACATGATGAACTAGAGGTGCTCAGCAGAGCACGTACCCCGTGTGCTACTTTTTATTGTGGCCAACTGCCGATTTTAACATGGCATGCACGCGATGAGATAGCTAGGGCCTAGCGCTAGCGCCTACCGATTTTAATACAGCATGCATGCAGAATGAGATACTGTAAGTTGTGGCAGTAATGTTAGATACAGGGTGTGGTCAAGTTGTATATATTCGAACACGTTTCTCAGCCTCTTGAGTCTGTGGGTTATGTAGACGCTAATATTTTCTGAATTCTGATGCTTGTATTCTGAACTAAGCCTTCATTGCTGAAACTCCATGGACAGACTGATAGACAAACCGATCACTTTACCCCTGCTGCATGCATGCGCATGGGGTAATGAAACCAGCCTTTCATTGCTCCATTCAGCACTAGAATTTCAAAGATACAGCTTGAGTGCATCGCTAAAGAAGTGCTTGGATGAACCCTGGTAACTGCATAAGTGCACCAGGCACTTCAGCCCGACAGTATTGGTTGAGCTTCACCCCCTCAAAATTAATGTCTGGCTTCAACAGCTACAAGCCCACAGGTGGACTGGCTACTAGAGGCATAATTCATGTAACAGTTGCAACAACATTGTGGTTACTCCATCAGAGATCACAGGTGTACATGTAAGGGCCAGTTTACCAATGAAGTAGCCTCATTCCCAGGCCTACCCTGTTTTTTCTGCTCTTCGGTTTCTGTTGACAATAATACACGGATGCGGAAGGGCGGCGGAAACTGAAGAACAGATAAAACGGGGTAGGCCTGGGAACGAGGCTACCAATGAGGAGATAATTCTCTGAGAATAATGACATGTATTATCAGGAATTAGAATGATTTTGAAACAATAATATGGTAATCCATTATCAATGGGTGCTAGTCTACCAAGGATTGGTCTAACGGGAGCTAGTCTACCAAGGATTGGTCTAACGGGAGCTAGTCTACCAAGGATTGGTCTAACGGGAGCTAGTCTACCAAGGATTGGTCTAACGGGTGCTAGTCTACCCAAGGATTGGTCTAACGGGAGCTAGTCTACCAAGGATTGGTCTAACGGGAGCTAGTCTACCCAAGGATTGGTCTAACGGGAGCTAGTCTACACAAGGATTGGTCTAACAGGAGCTAGTCTACCCAAGGATTGGTCTAACGGGAGCTAGTCTACCAAGGATTGGTCTAACGGGAGCTAGTCTACCAAGGATTGGTCTAACGGGAGCTAGTCTACCCAAGGATTGGTCCAACGGGAGCTAGTCTACCCAAGGATTGGTCTAACAGGAGCTAGTCTACCCAAGGATTGGTCTAACGGGAGCTAGTCTACCCAAGGATTGGTCTAACAGGAGCTAGTCTACCAAGGATTGGTCTAACGGGAGCTAGTCTACCAAGGATTGGTCTAACGGGAGCTAGTCTACCAAGGATTGGTCTAACGGGAGCTAGTCTACCCAAGGATTGGTCTAACGGGAGCTAGTCTACCAAGGATTGGTCTAACGGGTGCTAGTCTACCCAAGGATTGGTCTAACGGGAGCTAGTCTACCCAAGGATTGGTCTAACGGGTGCTAGTCTACCCAAGGATTGGTCTAAAGGGAGCTAGTCTACCCAAGGATTGGTCTAACGGGAGCTAGTCTACCAAGGATTGGTCTAACAGGAGCTAGTCTACCCAAGGATTGGTCTAACGGGAGCTAGTCTACCCAAGGATTGGTCTAACGGGAGCTAGTCTACCAAGGATTGGTCTAACGGGAGCTAGTCTACCCAAGGATTGGTCTAACGGGAGCTAGTCTACCAAGGATTGGTCTAACAGGAGCTAGTCTACCAAGGATTGGTCTAACGGGTGCTAGTCTACCCAAGGATTGGTCTAACGGGAGCTAGTCTACCAAGGATTGGTCTAACGGGTGCTAGTCTACCCAAGGATTGGTCTAACAGGAGCTAGTCTACCCAAGGATTGGTCTAACGGGAGCTAGTCTACCCAAGGATTGGTCTAACAGGTGCTAGTAGGAGGTGGAGCAAGCTTGCTCAGCAAAAAGAGTAGGTACAAAATTAATACTGAGTTTTGCAGGTTTGTAGAGGGAACACAGCTCACTACCAGATCACTCATGCATGCAAAATCAAGTTATGACAAGTGTTCTGGTTCAATTATTGAATTATGTACGCTTGAGCAATTCCCTATTATGCTATGCTCAGATGCTCACAATTATGGTTTGTTTTAATTCCTACCTATTTTGCTTGACATTAATTTATGCTGTGCACATATTATCCCACCATTAGTTGACCAACATTGCAATGGACTTTGCGAGTTCTGCTCAACACCGAAGGGGTAGGACACTTCAGCCTGTCCAGCAAAGAAACAGTCTTTTCAGTACCTGCCTCGGATTAGGACAAAGACGTAGACTCGTGCGACTGGAACTCTGTACAACTACAAATTTCAGCCATTGCGTCTGCAGCCATTGTATGCGTGGCATTTCAGCCATTCAAACTATGACACCATGGACCCAAATTAACCCTATTATGCCGGCATTAAGCTTCACAGACAAATTTGCCCATTATGCCCACCACAGAATGTGCGCGTACCTAGTGCTCCTCAACCAAACCTGCAAACCTCTGCAGTATAGGTACGCTCAGGGGCGTAGCTAGGGTTTGGAGACCAAGGAGGCATGGAGTCCTGCGGGCGGCAAAAATTTTGAGCTAATTAATTATTCATGTGTTGATTCATTACTTCCGCTGTGCGTGCAAACAGTTGCTCTCAAAAATTATGGTACAGCAATATGCCGGTGCCCTGACTGTCCCAGACTTGCAGCACAATCCGTGTTAAGAGTATATACACCGGCTCATGGTCAGCCTAGCTCCTGTCTCTGTCATCAGATCGAACGCACATCGTATGCGGCGTGTGCGAGGATCTAGGACTCCGGACACATGTGTCATTATTCAGAAAAGTGAGGAGGCAACTGCCTCCTCTGCCTCAATGCTAGCTACGCCCATGATGCTTTCTTCAGTAACCAAGAAAGATACAAGGTATACCTTCTAGTATGCAATTCAATTTCCTGCTGGGTGCACCCGACAGCAGGTACAATACAGTAGTGGACCAAGGATGACGCACATTTGATGATATGTTCAGACTTGCAGACTTGAAATAGAAGTGAGGGAATCGATCTGCTTCCTTAGCACCTACTGTAACACAAAACAGCAATGGACCATTTTCTACGTGATGTCACTTCCTGTATACTAATTAATCAACATCGCTGGATTGGCCTGATTTTCACCTACAATGTACAGTATGAGATACTTAGATGATATCTATAGCATTAGCTCGTTGAGTACAAGAATTATGAGCCAGAGAAATTTGTCCATTTTCCATAGAGAATGTATTAGCCCCCCCCCCCCCCCCCCCCCCCCCCACAATGTCATTCTCTATGGGAAATGGACAAACTTCACTAGGCACTGTACGTAACTCTGGAAAACAACAAGCTAAAAATGTTAATGCACTCAAACTTGAGATATCATCTAAGTATCTCACACAGTATTATTCTAGGAGTAAGAAAATCAGGGCAATCCAGCAATGTTGATTAATTAGTATACAGGAAGTGACATGGAAAATGGTCTATTGGTGGATCATACCAATTGCTCGTTAAGCCCCAGCACAATGAGGGTCAGAGGGAGGACACGACGTCATGTTTTGACAAAATCACATGGTTAGTTATCATTCCTAGCATTGTTGAATGCATATAAAATGTATACTCGGTCGTAGCAGTGGACAACACCAGGGCGCTTGATCTGTAAAATTAATGCTCTACTGAGTATCATGTACTGCGACTTCAAAATTGGCAGATCTCGGGCGCCCCAAGTAAATCGACTTCGCAGTTCAAGTGTACAGCCTATACTTATGAGCTCACTGATTCGCAATTAAAAGTGCATCACGTGATCGTGTCCTCCCTCCTCTGAGTGAGTGCATGCAGTGCAGTATCACTAAAACAATGCGAGTGCAGGTGTTCACCTAGCTATACAATAAGTCATTAGGTCAGTACAGTAAAGTACGTCTGGAGTATGTGGGTACATTAGTGCTGATGTAACAAGCCAACATTCATACACAATACATACTGGATACTGCACTATGTCAGAGTAATTCATTGTAGAAGTTGTTCAATTCTGTATTCCTCTGCTTTGGCTGCATGACTAAATTGTGGGTTGTTTAATTAAAGTACAGCATTGCATAGGCAGTGGAAGCTGTTTCAACTAGGGGGGGCACTGGCTTATCCTGATTTTTTTTTTAGGGGGAGGCTGTTGAACGGACGGACGGGGGGGGGGGGGGGGGGGGGAAGCACCAACAATGTTACACAAAAATACTCCAGACATATTACACAAAGGGGTGGCTAATTTCACATAGTACTCACCAACAATGTTACACAAACTTGCCACAAAACTCCTGACGTCTACTATTAGCTGACGCAAATAAATCACCAATGTGAGCTAGGTCTAGGCTATCAGCCCTATGCTTATGTACATACAACAACAACAAGTTGTTCAGACGCTCCTCACTCATACTCGATCGTAAATAAGTCTTTAGTCGACGCAAAGCTGAGAAACTCCTCTCGGCTGTTGTTGCCACGTGGCCTCCAGATTATGGATCGCCTAGCTGGCCGTGACTCGTTCCCAGCAGTGTTTCACAGACTGGGAACGAGACGTGGCGCAAACTTTCGTGGGGGCACCAGGAAGGTATTTCGCATTTGTGGGGGCACGGGACCCCAGTGCCCCCACAGTTCTGCCGCCTATGCATTGTATCATACATGAGCCCTGGTGTAATAGACTGGAACTCAGTAGAGGTCAAAGTTCACATGCATATTTCATTATCATCATTTTGAGACTATGGTGGCGTGACCTCTGACCTCTGTATACGGCTTGTACACAGGGAGGCCAAGTGTTTATCTAAACCACTGGGTGCATGCGCATAGCTAAGAAACCGTATCGCAACCTTGCCTTGGTTTCTCCCTTGCCTTGGTTCCTCCCGACGGCAGAAGACCAAGAACCCAGACATCTGTCCGATTTCGCTTTCTCGACCGCATACTTGACCTTTGAACCGAGCAAAGTTGAAGCGGGAAATCACTGCACGCGTGCGCAGCGCGGGGAATCACGACTACAGCCGTGATTTCCAGCGTCCCTTGCGGCTTGATGACGGGGAAGCCTATCTCTCCTAGCTAGCTACCATACGGTGAAAGACATGGCGGAGATGGGACGGTCACACTTTTGAGCAATGACATCACATGAAAGTGAATGGCTTCTCTATTGTGGCACAAACAAATATAAATCTCCGCAGTCCATCGCAACAGCTAGTAGTGCAAGGTTGCCTGCTGCGCAGTTTGCAGTTTCCTCTCTCCCTGCAAGTCACGGTCTAGTTCGGCCATTTCCTGCTAGCCCGCTACTCAGTTCAGTGCACGCCTGCAGTCACTATCGTCGAGTTTCACGCGTTGCTGCTGCAAAAGCTGCTGGTGAGTGCACTTGTTCGTACATACACACATCATGCAGTTGTGCTACTGTGCAATGCTTTTCGGGGACTGCTGCACGCGTTCCCCTTGCATGCCAATTCCTGCAACGAACTTTAGCTAAAGTGTAACTAGCTATGCGGCGTCACAGTCTTATGCCAGCAGAAGCATTCGCCGCTTTACTTGTCGTTTGCTGCTGCCGCGGTCAGTAACGGCGGGAGGGAGGGCATGCCCGATGCCACTAGAGTGCATGGCCTAGCTACGTAGCTAGGGATGTGTTGAGCATAATTTTACTATATGCATGGCTTTACACCCACGCAAATTTTTCAAAATTGCCCACGCAATGATCAAGCAGAGCCTGTAGCTACATGTATATATACCGCAGCACCAACAAGCATGCACAAGTGAGCAAGTGAACTTACAGACGCAGACTAGCTGTCTTGAGTATGATTTTGTGAATTACATGCATGCAGTGTTTTTTGTCATCCTCAGTTGTGTAAGCATAATATGAGCATATTTGGGAACTTATTGAAAATCAGGCCTCTAATTGTCATTAGAAGGTTTTCCTCAGGCCTAGAGGGAACCATGCAGCTGCAGTTTGTACACAGCATGAATGATTTTCTGCTCGAGATTCCCTCAACCAACTTGGGCTGCAATGCAAACCTCTATGGGCTACATGCAGGGTTCAATCTAGGATTTTGAGTTTGGGGGAGGTCATGAGTGGATGGGGGATTGCGGCCGTAGGCCACAATTTTTGTAGGGGGGGTCTGGGGCATGCCCCCCTAGAAAATTTTGGAACTTTGAGCCTTCTCAGAGTGGTTCTGAGGCACTCTGAGACAAAATTGAGGTCATAGTGTCCAGTGTGTATGCATGTGACAGTCATGCTAGACTTCCTCCTGGCAGACCTTTGGCAACTTAATACAGCGACGCAATTTGTATGGGGGTCTGGGGGCATGCCCCCCAGTAAATTTTGGAATTTTGAGCCTTCTGAGAGTGGTTCTGAGGCACTCTGAGAAATAGTATGGAAACACTATGCAGTGTAACATGAGACGGTACAAAGCACACAGGTGTAGCTACATGCTGCAGTTCCTGACACTACTTTTACTGAATTAATTGTTAGAAATTTTTGGGGGGAAGCTGGAGTGTTTGGGGGGGAATCTCCCCCCCCCCCCCCCCCCCCCCCCCCCCCCCCCCCCCCCCAGTAGATAAAACCCTGGCTACATGTATCCCTACAGTACAATATTATCAGACCGGTTGCCTGTAATTCAATTAGTGTTTTTTGTACCATATGTCACTAGTACTACTCCTTCATTGGTGTGTTCAATACATAATAATTACACTCCTGGTAGGGGAAAAATTGTGCCGCGTAAATAATAGTAGCTAATATAATTCAATAATATAATATTGTACGATTGGCCTACAGAGATTCTGAGTACACCTCCGTGATCGCTATCATGTACTGACCTGAAAGTAAAAGTTGGTGCTGAAACTCACCTTGGTGGTGGAGATTTATCTCGCTGTTGGCCGCCATTGCTCAAGCACTCTCTCCGACTTCCGGTGGCAGTAGCGTTCTTAGGAAAGGCACACAAAGATTCTGACCACACCTCCGTGATCGCTGTCGTTCACTGACGCTTACATGCCGAAACTCACTGTGCTGGCTAAGTTGTGAGTGCTGTAATAATGTCTTATCTTCCTTTTGGTCGCCATTGATCGTGATCGACTGAGCGTGGTTGCCACGTGGCATGTACTTTACTTGGAACGAATTGCAATAGCTACTTAGCTTGCGCTATGGCGAGTCGCAACCGGGGTTTCAACATGGCTACCAGGAGTGCAGGGCAGTGGAACGAACCAAGTTGCCAAGACAGCCCTTCCTGGCAACTGAAAATATGATGGCGCAAAAGTTTATGCGCTTTATGCACTTTCTCGACTCCCTAAAGGCAAAGGCGCCGATACTGGCTTTGAGGTACAGCCAGTCGCAATACTACTCGGGCCCTGGTGTCGCTGAAACCCTAGCTATGCCACTGATCACACATAGTAACTGCCATCACAAAGGAATGTACGTACACTATGCAACTATGAAGTGCAGTCATAATGACCCCTCATAGACCAAAACCGTCAGAACTGCTTCATGTCAATTGACACCGATCGTGCTGCAAGTCTGGGACAGTCAGGGCACCGGCATCATGATATTGCTGTAGCATTTCGAGAGCAACTGTTTGCGTGCACTGCGGAAATAATGATGGAGATATTAGTTAATTAACTCATGAATAAGCACATGCTGAGAACTCCATGCCTCCTCGGTCCTGAAATCCTAGCTACACCCCTGATATTTGGCCTATTTGGCAACTCCATTGCTTAGAGGAGTACCCGTCCGTAGGCGTGGTCCACACAAAAAATAATTGAGTTCCTTCACGGTTGTCTCATGTACGTCACGGTTGTCACATGTACGTCACGGTTGTCTCATGTACGTCACGGTTGTCACATGTACGTCACGGTTGTCTCATGTATGTCACGGTTGTCTCGTGTACGTCACGGTTGTCTCATGTTGGTCGCACTTCTGAACATGTACAGTGGTATATGTAACAAAGTATGACCACACCTTTAAAAATATCTATATGTGGCAATCTTGAACAGATGCTCACAGCATGGCATCCTGTGCAAATATGGAAGCATTGGAAGCAGCAACTATTTTTGCTTACCCAGGGTTGTACCATGTAGGGCCAGTTGGGGGGTTGGACCCGCTAGATAATGTGGGTCCTGCTAGTAGCTAAATAACATAATAATGACTCTGAGCAACATTTCTCTCACCTGCAGGAGTGTAGCAAGCACCATGGTCCCTACCACCTTGTTCCTGCTCACCCTCCTCCTCCCAACAGTGTGGGTCTCGGCTGCGATTGATGCATCCACCCTCGATATTCACACAGTCCCATGCAACTCCACGACGACCTCCTGCGAATGTCGCGAAGATGCTGATGTCTGTATCTTTAGTTTGTCGATTCGGCTGTTTCACAGCTTTGCTCGATACTACATTGACCGTACCTATGGTGAGATCATTCAAGTAGCACGAATTTACTACTTTGACGAGGAGGGCGACCTGTATGGACACCCAGGAGGGGGTCATCCATTTTGCAATAACTTCACTAATTCACCCAGCGATTACTGTACCCCACCATACATCTTTGATGGGAGCACCTTCAAATCCTTTGTCGGAGTGAATGGACAGGTGCCAGGTCCGACTTTGATTGTATGGAAAGACCAGGTTATGGTAGTGAATGTAAGCAACGACCTTCAAATGGAGACCGTCTCCATCCACTGGCATGGTATGTATCAGTACAACAACTACTTTATGGACGGCGTCCACCACATTACGCAAAATCCAATTGACCCGCAGCGGTCTTTCCGCTACATCTTCAAGGCAGATCCTCCTGGTACCCATTGGTACCACTCTCACACCGGAGTCCAGCGATCGGATGGCCTGTTTGGAGCATTGATTGTCAAGGAGAGACCAGACATCGAGGATCAGATCAGGAAGGCCCTACCCACTGAACTGAAGGAGTATCAGGACAAACCAGCTGAACATGTAATCACCATAGCTGACTGGTATCGTGAACTTGCAGTAGACGCCTACTCATTGTTGGAAAGTGCCATCTGGTTCTACAGAAATTCTGGACTCAATCCTCCAGGCCATGACGACCCCATAGAAAGGTTTACTATTGGACCAGATGGAAAGGAGGCCGGGAATTATCCATTCTGGTCTGCACTAATCAATGGGAAAGGCAAACATCCCGGTAATGAATATCCATATGTAAAGTCGCGTCTTCATATTTTCAGTGTAGACCCAGGTCAAGTGTACCGCTTCCGTCTGATCGGAGCCATCAATAACTATTATTTTCGGTTCTCAATAGATGAGCATCAACTCTGGGTTGTGGGGACAGATGGGCATTGGGTTGACCCAGTGCCTGTGGACTACATTGGCATCCAGTCTGGAGAGAGGTACGACTTCCTGCTCATCACCAAGAGTAACCCAAGCAAGGATGACTACTGGATGCGAGCGGAGGCACAAGAAATTGATGTTGAAGAGCGTACGATCCCCGAACGACCAGCTCCCTATCGCATGCTTTTAGACCGGGCCGCTGAGGCCATACTCCACTACAACCAGCCAGGATCTAAACTACCAACCTCAAGGCAATATGAGGACATCAAAGAGAAATCCATCCCTATCAACGCAACCTGCAGTGAATCCAATCCCTGCAAGATGATGAACTGTGCATGGAAAATAGACCGTCGTTACAATCTGTGTTGTATATATGTGGACTCCCTTCGTCTTCTCCTTCCCTCCGATGATGCTATACTTCCAAAGGTTACTCCAGATGAAGAGATATTTTTCCAGTTTGCATCTGAAGGTGTTGGAGGTCTGAGTTCCGTAAATGGTCGCCGCTCAACTTTTCCGTCGGTCCCTCCTGGATTAACTGTAAATGATACAGCTTTTGCACAACTAGCTAAAGCTGAATTCTGCAAGGACCTGGATGATCCCAACATGTGCAATGATGTGTCACAGTCCCCGTTCAGTCCCGACTGTTCCTGTGTTCATGTGAGGAATCTTGAATACCAAAAAACCTATCAAATGGTTCTCACTATAGCTGGACAACGAGGCACATTCAGCCACCCAGTGCACATGCATGGGCACAGCTTCTGGGTGCTTAAGATCGGCCTGCCACCTATTGACTCCAGAACTGGTTTTGTTGATTGCTTTTCCAATGACATTGTCTGCAATCGTCCTCCAAATGTTGGAAGATGTGATTACGTTCGCAATCAATCAGCTGGCTATGTCTGTACCTCAACATCGTGGGCTCCAGGGAGAGCCTACGAATATCCAATGACATCATCTGGAAAAATCGACCCACGTACTCCTCGTAAAGACACCGTCCTGGTTCCAGCTGGAGGCTATGCCGTCATCCGAATAATAGCTGACAACCCTGGTGTCTGGTTCATGCACTGCCATGTGGAGAACCACGCAGTGGAAGGAATGGCGGTAACCCTTAACGAAGCTCGACCCAACCAGAATCCAGCACGTCCACTGGCAATGCGTATTAGTGGAAACTTTGAACCAACTCTACAAGATTATTATGACTGGATATACCAATATAACCATCAAAGTAAGTTTGGTAGTTATGAGTACAATCCAAAGCTTTTAGCCACACAAGCACAGGAGTAACTAGCTGTAGATACAGGACTTGACGGGCACCGTCGCCGTCAAAGTTGCTCCGTGATTGCACCATCCACATGCTGTTCGAGTCCGTTGTGGGACCACTTCAACTGAGTATTTCCTGTGTAGACCACACCTACGGGCACTCCTCTACGCAGGACAATCGCTGATAAAGCCGAATACAAAACTTCAAATGGTCCCACCACAGACTCGACGGGCGTGCGGACGGTGTGGATACGGAGAAGCTCTGATGGTTACGGTGCCCATATCTTGCAGAACAATAAGTCAACAATGCTAGACTGCCCTTGAGAAGATTGATGAAATGCCACGGGTCAGATATCACCTTTTACCTTTACCTTCCTCCACAGCTCCGGCTACACAGGCAACCACCACCCAAGGTACTAATACATCTCAGTACTGATACAATATATTATATGCTATAGATACATATGGCAGTCGGTGTTGTATGGCTTATACAGTACCAAACTTGAGAAGCACAGCTCTGAGGTTGAGGGGCTGTATCAGCCGTATGGCACTCAACTGCCATGTGCTAAATATCCTAATTAAGGGTGGGGCGCACTCGCTTGCTTATAGAATTGCAAAATGTGACACATAATCAGAAATTATTGGACAGCGAACACTCGAAGGATCCACCATTTCAACCATGGCAGATGACATGGCCACCATTCTACAAGCTTCTGTTTGCGTTTTTACGGTATGTATAATAGTCCCTCCTAGCAGGTAGCTACTGTGCAAAACTTAGCTAGCAACAGCTTGACAGCAGAATATATTCTGAGTGATGCACTAGTATATCAGATCCTGAATGGAGAGTAGTTGTCCGTATGACCAGGTAGCTACATGGAACAATCCTGCTCCTGCATATGAGGCTTGCATCTAACCTCTTCTTCCCTCACAGCTCCCCCCACTACTCAGCAGCCATTGGCCCCAACCACATGTCGTGCAGCAGGGTTCACTGGTGGGTGCTGCAATAAGCCAGGCACAGGCTGCCACGTTGATGCGGGAAACTGCTATTGTGATTCTCAGTGCTATGGCTCCGGCAACTGCTGCCCAGATATTGCCGAGATTGGTTGTGGAAACCCACGTAAGTCAGATACATTGAGGTTACTGCTCAGCACACTGACAGTGTAGCTATGTGTGCACTGTCCTATTAGGTTTAAGGAGCGTCTGGTAGCACACTTAGCTACTACTCCTATTAGCTGTATCGCATTAATTGTGCCTATTTAATTGTATGTGTTATGGGGAGGGCACCACATAATTTTGATCTTCGCAATCCCTTTTGTGGTTTCAAGACGTAGGAGTAGAAACAGGCTCTCTCCCGCTTTGCTTTGCTTGATTCAAAGGTCAAGTATGTATAGTCAAGTTTATGGAGTGGGAGAGAATTAACGTGGGAATGAGGATGCCACCAAGAGCCCGGTGCTTAATGACCAGGGTTTGACTCATAGATTAGATTTGGGCTACTTGGTCTGAGAAAATTGCTATAGAGACAAAAAGTACCCAGTAGAGCACTTATTCCAAGTGGTGTTTGCAGCAAACTTCGATGCATGGACTGTGCTTTATAATTTAAATATTATAGAAGACGTACATACATTTAGCATACTGTAAATAATGTTGAAATTGAGGTGCGCTAATTTGGACAGAGACCGATTTTCACTCACTCACTGCAGCTCTTCGTACGACTCTCGTTTGACAGACAAAGCAATCACTCTACCCCTTTCTGCACACGCGCACATGAGTAAAAAAAAAACCCAGTTACGGAAATTGCAATAGGCATGGCTAAAAGTTAACCTTGTTGATATGGTGATGTGTTGTGTCCCTCCAGATGGCCTGGTTGATGCCGTCAGCCAGGCCTTGGATGCTGCCACCTATCAGGGCTGTGCTGCAGCTGGTCACACTGGGTGCTGTACTGAGGGAGACTGCAAGACTGCCTCAGGCTGCTACTGTGATACCACCTGCTACTACTTCCACACCTGCTGTGATGACATCACCGCTAATGGCTGCTACCGTAAGAACACACTGGCAAAGAAAGTTAACAACATCCAATATTTGGTCAAAACTGCACAATTAGGATCAATGCTAGTCTAGTTAGCCAAATGAATGAATGCATAAAATTTATTAAATAAGTGGTAACATTGCAGCCAACTGTTCATGGCTGCTACATAGCCTAGCCTCGTTCCCGGGTCCCGCCCAGCTTTTCATCGCTTGCAGTACAGAAACGCGGGAGAGGACCTGGTATCTTCCTCACATGAGCATGATGTAATCAAGAAATGACAAAGCAAAGTTTCACGTATTGTTCAACCAACGACACATTCAACTCTTGGTGTGTATGGCAGCCTCCCCCCGCTAGCTAGATACACGTCGTAAATAGTTACCTGGTACCTTGCTGTTCTGAGCCCCATCAGTGCCCCGTTCAATGAAACCAGTTCTACCATCAGTTCTATCCTGACATTACTCACATGAGGAAAGATACCAGGCCCTCCCAACTAGTATTCTACTAGTAGCTATGTATACACAGGCCTGCACTGTAGTACGACTGAGCTGTCTCTTCTCTCCCCACAGCACCACAGCGGCGTGAACTCTTCTTCAATCAGTGAATCCAAGCATAGTGAACTGGGTGTGAACCTAAGCATTTCTATAGGCTTTAGACAGTGCACTTGATCTTTGCTCTTGTAGTCCCCCTTGTATATAAATTTGCTGACCTTGTATTGATTGTTGTTCATCCCCTTGCACATTTGCAATTGCTAACCTTGTATTGATTGTTATTCATCCCCTTGCACATTTTCCGACCCCTTGTATTGTTATTCATCCCCTTGGCATTTGCCGGCCTTGTAGCACTACATCCCCTTGCCATTTGCCGGCCTTGTAGCACTAATTTAGTCATCTCCATTGTACATTGCTGACTTTGTATGGGCCATTGTCATAGGTATGTCAATCACTCCTGACTCATGGTCACTGCATGGTATCTAGGCATGCATGAGTGACTCGCAGTCACTGGTGCCTAGGCGTTGGGAATGAGTGACTCAGTCACTGGTGCCTAGGCGTTGGGAATGAGTGACGCCCTGAAATGCCCCCTCCCCGATTGTACTTCAGGGATTTACTCCTCTAGTAATTATTACTCAACATTGACACTGGAGAATTAGAAACAATACCGGGTATATGCTTGGCTGCTGAGATCATTGGGTCCTGACAAGAGTGCATTAGTAGGTCGCACCCACCAGAGTGACCTACTGATGCGCTCTTAATTGAAGGGCTGAGAACCAGAGTACGTGGCCTAACCCACAAATATTGAACTAGCCCCCCATAAACTTGAGAATACTGCTTCAGGAGCTGCTGAATTTTCGGTCATGCTCATACCCATTGCATTCTTTTTACTGCAATTCATGCCATTTCCAGTACTTGATATCGGGTTCGGCCACCCTGGTTCTCAGTCCTTCAAGTTATTGGTCCTATGGTCATTCTGCCACACAAAAGAAGTAGTTTGACTAATTTGACTTGCACAGTCACTGACAAAATCACCATAAAGTGCAGCATTCAAGCATAGGAGAACCATCACAGTGAAACTGTCTGAAGATGGGGCGTGCACTGTTGGTAAAGAGACTAACTTTACATTCACCATCTTAGATGAAGGTCCCTTACCTCATTCTCTGGCTACACTGTTCATGATCAAATTCCCATGCAAGGAATTTGAAATCTTGAGTTAGCACTTCAGGATATCTGTGGTGAAGAGGCTCAATTGTATCACTGTGACTTGAATTTTCTTGCTGGAACTAACAGCTAGTGCTATCAGTAGCTAATTAGCCCTAAACAACTAATATTTTATTTTACTTAGCCTATGAACAGCTGGTTGATGAATAGGGAACGATAGGCCTGCACCACAGTTATGACTGCTAGGAAGTGATGATGCCATGCAGAGCCACAAAGTCTGCTACAGGAAGTCACTAGCTCCCTCAGCTACCCCCAAAGCACAGGTAGTGAATAGGGAATATATGATGATATCAGAACCATGCACAATTGTATATCACTACGACCAAACGCCACAACTGCTGGTGAATAGGGAATACCCATGCATATGATGTTAGAACCACAATTGTATATCAACTAGCTACCAAAAGCCGCAACTGCTGGTGAATAGGGAATATGATGATGTCAGAACCACCATTGTATATCAAGTACCACCAAAAGCTGCAACTGCTGGTGAATAGGGAACAACTGTAGAAAGCTGATAGGCCTGAACCACAATCATCATGACTGTGCATGTGCTAGGAAGTTAACTAGCTTCCTGCACACCCGGCCCGGTGAATAGGTGTAGCTATCTTTTGAGGTTAACGTTGCCCTACTGTCTCTTCTGCAACCAGGGTAACGGCTGTATGGTTGAACAGCCAATCTGCATCAATTTCAGAGCATACCGGTATATGTATGCATGCTGCACTCCAGCAGGTCTAGCTCTTATCGCTAAGAGACCTGCTCGAGTGCAATAACCGGCTTGTTGATGAGGTATATAAGAAACCTCATTAAGTTCAAAAGATCTTATGCATACCATAGTCTAACGAAGGACGCTAGTGCATGAATGGATGATCAAATGGGAAGTAGCCATATATACAGGGCAAACTGCAGCTAAAACTATAAGCTACAAAGCAATCGCAGTGGTATGAATAATATAGCTATTATACTGAGTAGCTACATGCGGCATATTCATCAATTCCCTTATATCATGACCCATGCATGGACCGATTTGTGGTTAATTGGGCCGTGGCTTACTGCTCAAATCTCTTTCTTTTGACGTGTGAAAATATGGTTAGTAGTTTAATTACATGAATTCTCTTGCACTCACAACATGCATACATTGCACTCGCTATCACTCGGGTAATTATTCCCAAATTGCCATAACTAACAAATGGATTGGCGTTTTTTAGGTAGTAGTAGTATAATTTTAGCAAGCTTTAGGCAGGAATGCGCCATTCCTGATAATAATTTATTTGCATGATGAGTTTTCGTACAAATGAACATGATTTGCATTATAAGTCTTCTACAGATACTTATAAACACGCATCATGAACATCATCTTCTGTATAGCTATCACTCTAAACTCCATTGCAATCACCAGCAATCCTAGGTCTGCAGGGGTGAAAGAAACTTCACTGAGCAAGATATGCATGGGGAAGAGCTGCTAGTTCGTTTCGTGTTGAGCAGGCAAAATTTACTGAAACTTTGCTTTGTTCTACAAAGAAAAATTGGAAATTAGAATTCCTACTAGAAAATAATGTGTTTGTAATGCCCGGACCATAATGTCTGCAATAGGTAGGAAGTCACTAACTTACTACGTAGCTTCAATTCCTCATGCAGCTTCAACCATATATGCATATAACTGCATGGTGAATAGGGAATGACTATAGGCCTACACTGCAATCATTATCATATTTGCTAAAAGAAGTTAGCTACTAGAAAGCACAACTAGCTAGCTATATAGTGAATAGGAAACACCTACAGCTACAATGTGTGCTGTAGCTCACTGTTAAAAATGTGGAGTAAAAGGAGTTCCATTTGCCTGACCGTGGTAGCTAACACCTGTTACAACTTATAAACCACTGGATTAGTTAAATTTGCCTGGGTGTTGGAGCTCTTGCAGAGTAACCATTAGCTACTCCCCCATTTTAACAGTGAGGGAGTTGATGCTAGCTACCTCAGTTACCACTATAAACACAACTGGTGAATGTATGCATTGCCATAGGCCAAAATAAACAGCTGTCCTTTCATTTGGCTTGTCTGTAACCATGGTAATGACTGTATGCATGGTTAAACAACTGCTTTCAAAGTGTTTAATGTATGGTCAATCAATGGTTGCTCGCAAATTTAAACTAGCTATAAACTACATAGCAAACATAGTGGTGGTGTGAATAGCTAGCTATGAATTGTAGTTTTATAGCTATATACTCAGCACAGCTGCACCTGAGTCCACCTGACACATGAACAATATTATGGGGATGCTGGCTACAACACATGAACATATATACGTACACCATAACTGAAGGGCTGAGAACCAGAGTGGCCTAACCCAAAATCAAGTATTGGAAATTGCATGAATTGCACAAAACTCGGAAGTAAAAAATATGCAATGGGTATGAGCATATGACCGAAATTTTGAAATTCTTGAAATTTCAGCAGCTCCTGAAACACATTTTAACAGAATTCTCAAGTTTAGGGGGGCTAGTTCAATGTTCGTGGGTTAGACCACTCTGGCTCTCAGTCCTTCAACGTAATAGAAACGTAGTCTATTATCTATGGCCATGCCAAGGTTTAGCAACTAAAATTGCCTAGCAGTAATGATTTCATACCACATGTGCATGTCAGTTTATTTCAGGCCTTAGAGAGAGGGTGGAGGTAACTTCCTCCCAAATCCCCCCATCAAAACTGACAGATTTGGCCCCCACCCTCCCTCCAACACAAGCAATTTCACCCCAAAATAAAATGAAGTGGTTGCTAGTCTGGCAGAAAGTAGGGTGATGGGTTAGGGTATTTTAGGGCCAGGGCCGGTTCTAAATGCACATGCGTTTCCTGTACCCATACCTAAAGTATTGTACTTAATATCCACATAGTAAATAAAATGTCCAGAAAAAAACACTGGCCACAAACAGCGACCATGCACATTCACAGACACTGCACGGAGTTGTATAGCTGGGCCAGCCACATGTACGACATTCCAGAAGTACGTCCCCTGAATTACTAAACACAGCTGACAAATTTATACGATTACGTCATTGTTTATAAACATGCATCTGTAAATAAAATGTTGCACATGCCGGCTGAAGAGTGTATGCATGGAAATGAGTAATAATTGATTTTACTCAGTGCCTTAAGAACATCTGCATCAATGTAGGGAACAATAGGCCTGCACCACAGTTATGATTGCTAGGAAGTCATGGGAACTATGATGCCATGCAGAGCCACAAAGTCTGCTACAGGAGGTTACTAGCTCCCTCAGCTACCCCCAAAGCACAGGTAGTGGATAGGGAATATGATGACGTCAGAACCACAATTGTATATCAACTACGACCAAAAGCCGCAACTGCTGGTGAATAGGGAACAACTATAAAAAGCTGATAGGCCTGAACCACAATTATCATGAACTCTTGGTGCTAGGAAGTTACTAGCTACCTGCACATGCACCTGGTGAATAGGGTAGCTACCTTTGAGGTTGCCTTACTGTCTCTTCTGCATGCAGGGTAACCACTGTATGGTTGAACAGTCAATCTGCTTTCAGAGTGGAAGGTTAATCTAATGGATGGTAGTGTATGAATGGCTGCATGGTCAAATGGGAAGTAGCCATAGGGCAAACTGCAGCTAAACTATAAGCTACAGGATAGTCAAAATATTGACATAGCCTCATTCCCGGGCCATTCCCACTGCTGGTTGTTATTGATCGCTTGTAGTGCATTCCTGCAGCTGGTTACAGATCGCTTACGTACTGCAAGCGATCAATAGCCTGGCAGTGGGGATGGCCTGGGAACGAGGTTATACTACTGTAACTCTGAGCTCCATTGCGTTCACCAGCAATCATAGGTCTGTAGTGGTGAAGAAACTTTACTAGCTATGCATGGAGAAGTGTTGGCTGGATAATGGACTGGACTGGATTGACCACAACAGCTGTACACAGACCAAAACAGCTGTACACAAACTATAGTAGCTGCATTTGCTGGCCTTAACTTTTTTCTTGCATTACACTTGTTCCACAAATAGGGGTAGCTTATTCAGCTTGTCTTCAGCTTCAGCACGTGTTCTAGGAAGTTACTAACTTCCTCAGCTACCACATTTAAGCATGCATGTAGTGAATAGGGAATACCTATAGTGTCTGAACCACAATAATGCCTGGTTGCGCATGCGCAATTATTTATGCAGTCAACCATGAACAGATTGGATTGGGCTTGACTCTATGATCCGTTTGTATCTGTTTTGCTGTTGTTTTTCTGTACCTGCCGTGCCCATGTAGACCTTCACTGATGACTTCGTAAAATAATTGTAAGGTTTATATGTTGTCATTCCACGTGGGTCATATCTGGACCGATTATTCAAGGTCTAATCTTGCTACGTACATGTACAAACCAAAAGTTGCTGCAAAGCTTTTTCTGTCAAATCCGTCGGGCGACCCAAGTATTTCGCTGCTCTCTTCAGTGAGTGATGTAGGATTGTGTGAAGATTGGCTTTCTTGTCTGTGTAAGTTACTTCTCATGTCTGCTGCGTCTGTCAGTGACAGTGGCGACAGTTTACCTGCCGTTCCTGTGTAAGCAAAGTCAAGACAGTCAAATGGAAATTCAGGGCACTTAGGAATCAGGTTCCTGACAGCGTGGAAAGTTTTCAGACCCCTTATATGGAAGTGAATTGATATTCACTGACTGACCCAGTGTGGGCATGCAGCTTACAACAGCAACAATGGCAGTTACACATACAATGCACATGAACAACACACACAGAGTTAGAGGTTGTCATAAGTGCAATGCACCTACCGGCTGTCACGTCGAGTGAGGGATGACATCCTGAGAGCAGATATATATGGAGACCTCAGACAGCAATATTTGACACACGACCACCACCCTGGAGCACATGTGACAGCTCCATTGGCCACTCTTCTCGGTCAGGGAGAGGGAAATGGGAAAGGGTTCACACACAACACACAAAGAAAAAGCTGGCAAGTGAGCCTTTAAAATTGTTGTATGCAGCAATCAGACGGATGAGTCTTTGCTAACCTTCACTGGGTCAGAGAGGACCATACTGAAAGCTTCAGAAATTTCACACTGCATCATGAACCTTGTATGCAGGAGCTGCCATCTCCGTTGTCCAGAATTAAAACTGAGCAATCCTCAAGCCCCTTGTGCCAGGGACTTCTGGAGAGCTGAGTAGATACCCAGCTCCCTTCCCCTCAGTCTCGGTACGGGCACAGAAAAACCCGAGACCTGTTGATCTGCCTATGTCAGAGTGTCTTTCTGATGTTCAGAGCCCTCACCTCCTCGTCCGCCATAAGTTCAAAGTTGCTCTCTACGCATGCGCACAAATGGGAATGCTAGCGCATGCGCACAAATGGGAATGCTAGCGCATGCGCACAAATGGGAATGCTAGCGCATGCGCAAGCGGTGGATACCCTCCACGCAGCCTGGGAACGAGGCTAGGAAGTTACTAGCGGACAAGTATTTCCGTTGCCGTATAGAAACCTGTATACCGCAATAGGAGCCGCTACACTACGGTCGTTCTATAAAAGTGCATGCCTTGCCCGTACTCTTCACAGTTTTCTCTTTTCCCTGCCACAGTCAAGTCCAGCCATTTGCAGCAGCACGCCGGTGCGCGCCAGCAGTGACCAAAGTTGAGATTCAGGTTAGTCTCATGACATTGAGTGCAATGAGCCACGTTGTATAGCTAATAGCTGTATAGCTATTGTGCACCTGCAGTTTGTTTGCAAGTGCAATTACACATTGTGTATAGTTTCAGCGGCTGTGTTACATGTAGCTAGCTACTCTGCTATCCATGCGGTTTGCATGTGGAGGCATACCGATTTCAGTATTGAAACGCCATCCAGGCGATGATGGTTTTTATTTTGTCCAAGTACGGGGAAAATTAACATTATTTTTGGCGAATGCGATAGTACATAGTGTGACGTAACTTTGCGCGCCGTCACCTGAGATTGAGAAGCGAAGACGTACGAAACGGACGTACGAAACGGAGAGCCGCGTGAATGTCTGTGACGTTTTCAGCGCTATCTGGAGGGCGGCCGTGGAGGCCCACAATCGGCGAATATCAGGTCGGACCCAGGTTCACATTCGCGGCCATGACCGCATGTTCTGGAAAATATTTTTCAGCAGCCTCGCTGCACGGTCTGTAGGCACAGACCTTTCTCAGCAGGTACATGTAGTACATTGCGATTTCAAGGTGATCTTGCCTTGTTATTATAGTCTACCCCCCCCCCCCCCCCCCCCCCCCCCCCCCCCCATTTTTGCAAACAAGGTCACGGTCACTCAAGGTCCACGAAGACTGACTACACCGTCGTGCACTAATGTTTATGGAGTTAGGTGTCGGACAAGCAATGATACGCGTGACCGCGCAATATTTTTTTATTATTGTATAATTGTTGAATTGGAGGCGTGGTTTCGATTCACCACTCTCGAGCGCGCCAGCAGCAGCCGTCCAAGATGTCATGCCACCTTTCTTCTTCCGACACTTGTATAGTTGAGCGCTCGAGCGTTACGTTATACGTACTTCGTACCATGACAACGCCAGCTGCAAATCTCGGCTAAACCCAACAATGTTTTTTCTGTAGCTACATCTCAAAAATCAACTAAACGGATTTAGCTAAAATGCTCTTTGCAGGCAGCTCTTCCACGAGGGGGGCTACGAAGTCATAATTATGGCGTCGAACGAACGTCTCATCGTAGTTTCTTCCTTGAAACATTGACCTCGCGATAACACTGTTAACTCCGTATCCGGCTAGTTGCAAAGCACTTACTCGTTACTATACTCCCTCCAGACTGGGCCTGTCTTGATCCTGAGAAAGAACGGTAGCAGTAGCTTGTGTGCAATGGACGTACATTAAATTCCGTAGGGCGCATCGAGCCGCCGAAAATGCGCCCTTGTCAAAGCTGAATAATTCGCTGTCTCTGTTGTTTGCTGCTCCAGAACATCTTGGCTTGGTACATCTAGTAGCACTTACCATGAAGTGTTTGATTACCACATTTGGATTCCATTCATGGCAGAACTTGCAGGTTACAACAATCATAATTATTTTAGATGACATAATATTATTATTAATTCCAAAATCACTTGCCCGCCACATTAAACTCATGCACCCTACATGTAGTCAACTTGCGAGCACTTTAAGATTTGGAGTTTTCCACTGCTCACTTCAACTCGACTGTCATTGGGCAGCTTGGGCGTTATGATTAAATGGGACGAGCCCAGAGCTAGTCATGCACCTACTGAGTACAGGCAGACAAGCTGTAAATACGACCAGTGAGAGTCTGCTCAGGCATCCACCTAGGATGAGAGTACAAGACTTAATGCACCATTGGGAGTAGCTATAAGAGCTAATGCACCATTCTGAACAGTCAATACTATCTGCCTTTAGTATAGCTAGCAGTGAGCTGTAGCTACCAGGTCTGGAGTGAAGCTTCTCAAGGTAATGCCAACAGTCATCTTGGTAGTTATACCTCTTGAAACATGGAAGCCAGGTTGTTTGTGAGGGTAACAGAAAGAGGTCAATCAATCACTCCTTGACGACAGACTTGAAGATTTCCTGCCAGAATAGGTCGGACATTCAAAGACAAACGTACCCTCATTCACATAGTGACATTGTGCATGTGTTTGTCTGCCTGTAGTCATGAACAAGAAGTCAAGCAAACTGGTTCTCATGCATATCATAGCAGCCTTTTCTAAAAGCAACCACACTATTCAATGTGCAAACCCAATTCTAATTTTAATCGTATACAGTTAGAATCACACACCAATTGAACAATTTGTCTTCAGGATTGCACTTGCGGAGAGGTGGTAGCTAAACTTTAATTAAGGTTATATTAACCTTTCACCACAATGCCTCTCAATTAAATCTTTACCAACCAATGAGGCAAATGCTGTCATGAGCTCCCATAAGCCCATAAGAATTTAGCTATAGTATTATGGGAATTATTTTTAATCAATAAACAGTCAAGTTTTCACTTGATTTCTTTGATTTCCTTGTAGGAACAGATCTGCCCCCATGTTAGTGAAAGGGTTAAATTTAAATTCATCTGGCAAGTTATGAAGAGTCTGTTTGAGTTTAATTATTCTAGTGTGACATGTGTGCTTGACTGAATACGATACTCCTCACTGCATTTATATAAAGGTATTCATAATACGGTGTCATGCACACACAAAGAAACCTATTATATTATCAGTTCATGAATGTAACACTTTGTTCACCTACAGGAGTGTAAGCGCTATGTCTCCTGCTGTCTTGTTTCTCCTCGCCCTCTTCCTCCCAACTACTTGGGTCTCGGCTACGATTGATTCACACAACAGCAGTGATATACATGAAGTCCCATGTGGCTACATGACAACCTCCTGCCCTTGTCGCCATAATGCTAGCGTTTGTGTGTTCAATTTGAAAGTTCGACGGTTCCATAGCTTCTCCCGATACTACATTGACAAAAGTACTGGTTCTGATGAGTTGATTCGATTAGCAAGGTTGTACTATTTCAATGATACTACTGGTGACCTGCTTCCACACAAACCTGATAAAGGTCCTCCACTTTGCATTTACCCGTCCGATACCGAGAGCTGTACGCAGCCACACACCTTTGATGGGAGCACCTTCAGATCTGTTGTCGGAGTGAATGGACAGGTCCCAGGTCCGACGTTGATCGTACAGAAAGACCAGATTGTGGTAGTGAATGTAAAAAACGACCTCCTAATGGAGACGGTCTCCATCCACTGGCATGGTATGTATCAGCGCAACACCTACTTTATGGACGGTGTCCACCACATTACACAAAATCCAATTGATCCGCAGCGGTCTTTCCGCTACATCTTCAAGGCAGACCCTGCTGGTACCCACTGGTACCACTCTCACACCGGAGTCCAGCAAGCAGATGGCCTGTTTGGAGCACTGATTGTCAAGGAGACAGAAGAAAACGAGACAGACATCATAGCAGCTCTCAGTGGCTCCGGAGCTATGGGAGCCAAGCTGGCAACGTACAAAGACCAACCAGAGGAACATACAATCATCATATCTGACTGGTATCGGGAATCTGGAATGGACGCCTACTCAATGCTGGAAAGTGCCATCTGGTTCTATAAAAACACTGGACTCAATCCTCCAGGCCCTGAAGACCTCACAGAAAGGTTCACTATAGGACCAGATGGAAAGGAGGCTGGGAATTACCCATTCTGGTCTGCACTGATCAATGGAAAAGGCAAACATCCTGACCAAAAATATTCATATCTAAAATCACGTCTTCACATTTTCAGTGTAAACCCGGGTCATGTGTATCGCTTCCGTATGATCGGAGCCATCAATAACTTTTTCTTCCGGTTCTCAATAGATGAGCATACACTTTATGTCGTGGGGACAGATGGGTATTGGGTTAACCCAGTGGAGGTACACTACATTGGCATTCATGCGGGAGAGAGGTATGACTTCCTACTCATCACCAATAGTAACCCAAGCAAGAGTGACTACTGGATGCGAGCTGAGGCACAAGAAATTGATGTTGAAGAGGGTACAACCCCCGAACAACCACCTCCCTATCGCATGCTTACAGAGCGGGCCGCTGAGGCCATACTCCACTACAACCGGCAAGGATCTACACTACCAACCTCAAGGCAATATAAGGACATCAAAGAGAACTCAAGTCGTGTCAATCTCACCTGCAATGGATACGATCAGTGTAGAATGATGAACTGTCCATGGTACCTAGACAAACGTTATGATCTGTGCTGCGTGTATGTGAACTCTCTTAAGCTCCTCCTTCCCTCGGACGAAAGTATACTTCCAAATGACATTGTTACTCAAGACCATGAACTCTTTTTCCAGTTTGCATCAGAAGGTGTTGGAGGTCTGAGTTCCATAAATGGTCGCCGCTCAACCTTTCCGTCAGTCCCTCCTGGGATGATTAGAAATCATACAGATTATAAAAAGCTTGCTGATGCTGAATTCTGTCAAGGACTTGGGGATGTCAACATGTGCACTGGCTTGTTAAGGTCACCATTTAATCACGACTGTTCTTGTGTTCATGTGAAAGACCTTGAATATGATCAAACCTATCAAATGGTTCTCACTATAGCTGGACCACATGGCTCATTCAGCCACCCAGTGCACATGCATGGACACAGCTTCTGGGTGCTTCATATCGGACTACCCTCTCTTAACTCCACCACTGGTTTTGTCAAATGCTTTTCTGACGACATTACCTGCAAAAATCATCCGAATCTTGTTGACAGCTGTCATCTATCAGCTAATGATGTCTGCACCTCAACAGGGTGGACTGAAAATGGCTATCCCCAAAAATTATCTGAAAAAATCAGCCCACATACTCCTCGTAAGGATACCCTCGTTGTTCCAGCTGGAGGCTACGCCGTCATCCGTATGGTAACCAACAACCCCGGTGTCTGGTTCATGCACTGCCATGTGGAGAACCACCTAGTTGAGGGAATGGCGGTGGTCCTTAATGAAGCTAAATGCAACCAGAATCCGTCACCATCTGAAATGCGTACTAGTGGGGACTACGAACCAACCCTAAAGGATTATTATGAATGGATTGACCACGATCCAGATTCGGAAAACTGTACAAGTAAGGTTGAGTAGAATCAAAAGTTAGGTGTTATGAACAGAATCCAGGCCAATTGATGCATGCTAATAGCCACACAAGTCCACTTCAATGGAGCACTGGTAGTTATCCAGTATTATACCATAGCAAGATAAGAGAGTGTTGCCAAACTTACACACTGAAGTGTGATAGGTTGTTTCAACTGCGATATTTGGGGCAGTTGTAGGCTTGTAGCTAAAAACTCAGAGACATGAAAGAACTTGATGCAAAGTTACCCACTTGTGCTTTCTGACACAGGTCCTGGATCGGGAGATGAACCTCCTGTACAACATGTACAGGCTATACCAGGTACTACTAAAACTTCTCAGTACACTTTTCGTCATGCAAACAGCAAGTGTTTGCAAGAGAGACAGGCAACAGATTGGCATAATCTATCAACGGTTTTATCGCCATGTGTACAGCTCAACCTTTCTGAAGCGCTCTACATGGCTTTTGTCAGGCCACATCTGGAGTATGCATCTCCAGTCCGGGATCCACATTAGCTGGGTCACATTGCTACACTCTATTGAACAAGTCCAAAAATTTGCACTGAAGGTAGCTATGCTCAAAGATGTAAGGATTACGATCATTTTTACAACCTACCTACTTTGAGTAATAGAAGGTGTTACCGTAGGCGCTCTGATTATGCGTCGCTCAAAAAATAATTATTTTTGAAATGCAACGCAACAATAGAAATTCGGTCAGCCAAACTTCGACGCATGACTAAAAAACACCTCGCTAGGTGCTGAAGTCAGACGAGTGTAGACCCCCCCCCCCCCCCCCCCCCCCCCCCCCCCCCCCCCGACCTCTTATCTCTCACAATAGCTACTACTGTCAGATTCATGACTTTAGCCAATTTAAATATTACACTTTCATCGTCCAGCAGATATATAGCTAGCTACCTCCCGTATGCGCAGCTTACACAAATTTCACAGTAGCTACATACATGTATTGACAGACTCCGGCCTCTCACGATACCGTTTTGAGACTCATGAGTTCAGTCTTGCTCACAATGGTGACTTGGCAATTGCCTTCCAACTTCACTACATTAAGGTAGGAAGCATGACATCGGCGAAATCACATAATTTTTTAATTAATGAGATGACGTCACACTCAGATAGCCCATCGCTATAGCCGCTACATTCAATAACCTAGAATAGCAGGCTTTACTCTTTTTTACCCCGCGCGCGCATGCGCGAAGCGGGGTTAAGCAATCGCTTTTGTCCGTCTGTCAGTCGTCTGTCGTCTGTCAGGCGAATAAAATTGAACTTTTGCCACATAGACCCTCATAAACCATCGAAAGGGAGTCAAACAATAGCAAATAGCAAAAAACTGCTCTACGTGTACCTGACTGAAGTGAAGGCGCTTCGTTTAGGCTGTTTTTCCAGCTATTTCCTATTATTCGTAACGTTTGGCCCCACCTCTTCAACTTCACAATATGCATGTTGTTGTATATACGGTAAGCGGTCACTCCCACACCTTGGATATGGCCATACACGAACACAGTATACGCGATAGCACTTGTTCGATGCGATCGGCAGAGATGTCACGTCGATTGTAGCTGCACTGTATCCTGTAGACGTTCCGCGCGGGGTATGTGTTCTATGAACACCTCTAGTTTTTTTAAAGTGTTCAAACAAACCTTCAAAGACAAAGTACCGCACGGCCACATCAGAGTACCGATTTGAAACTTGAAAGGGCCGCAAGCCGCATCAGGTTGCCGCCATGACGCTTGCTGAAACTTGCGTACGCTTTGATGCTGCCCATGTATCCATCAACTTGGTTTCGGAGATCGCTGTACCCATGTTTCCTACCTTAAGCTGCTGTTGATATGAATATTTCGTACAACAGTATAGCTAATATGACATTTAAAACTCACTCTTACAATGCAACTGATGTATATGCATCATTTCATCCCTCTAGAATTGGACCAGCTGGCCTTGGTTGATGACATCAGCCATGCCTTGGATGCTGCCACCTCTGATCAGGACCGCAGCTTGGTTGATGACATCAGCCATGCCATGGATGCTGCCACCTCTGATCAGGACCGCAGCTGTGCTGCAGCTGGTCACACTGGGTGCTGTACTGAGGGAGACTGCAAGGCTGCCTCAGGCTGCTACTGTGATGTCACCTGCTACTACTTCCACACCTGCTGTGATGACATCACCGCTAATGGCTGCTACCGTAAGAACACACTGGCAAAAAATGTTAACTTCAAATATTAAAACTGTCCCAGAGCATTTAATCCAATTTAGTAACTCCCACTTAGTGCATTAGTTAGCAGATGTGAATATATACAGCTAACTGTTCAGGGTTGCTAATTGCAGTTATGTGAAGTGATCGATTGAAGATGGACCACCTGTATATAGCTTTTTTTGTACAGGTGGTCATCTCCACTAGTGTCCAAGCATGTAGGTAGATGGTGGCACGTTCATTTTCCAACTTGGAAATCCAACCCTTTAGTGCTGTGAGTCAATTCACTCTTGACTAGTGCATGGTGTAATTAGCTACTTGTACCAACAACATGCACTTGAAATTTTTACCCCGCGCGCACATGCGCAAAGCGGGGTTAAGCAATCGGTTTTGTCCGTCAGTCATCTGTCAGTCAGTCAGTCGTCTGTCAGTCAGTCAGTCAGTCGTCTGTGAGGCGAAAAAAATGAACACATAGCTAGACCCTCGAAAGGGAGTCAAACAATAGCAAATAGCAAAAAACTGCTCTATCATATATGTGTACCTGACTGAAGTCAAAGCGCTTCCAGCTATTTCCTATTATTTGTAACATTTGGCCCCACCTCTTCAGCTTCACAATATGCACGATTATACGGTGAGCGGTCACTCCCACACCTTGGATATGGCCATACACGAACACAGTATACGCAATAGCACTTGTTCGATGCGATCGGCAGAGATGTCACGTCGATTTTAGCTGCACTGTATCCTGTAGACGTTCCGAGGTACGATGTTGTGGCAATCTGAAACCCCTAGCCAGCTATCCATGGAAACCATTGGTTTGAGAGTCAACCACCCACCCTAACTAGTAAGTATGCACAGGCCTGCAGTGTAGTATGACTGAGCTGTGTCTTCTCTCCTCACAGCACCGCAGCAGCGTGAACTCTTCTTCAATCAGTCATGAATCCCAGCACAGTGAACTGGGTGTGAACCTATAGGCATTTCTAAAGGCTTTAGGCTAGGCTAGGCGTGCAGTGCACAATTTAAGTTTGTACACATGATCTTAACTCCTGTAGCTAGTCTCCTTTGCACATTTGCTGACCTTAATTGTAGTATTATTGATCTCCCTTGCACACTTGCTGACTTTGTAGCTAGCTAGTATTATTGATCTCCCTTGCACACTTGCTGACCTTATACATTATTCGTCACATTTGCTGACCTTGTAGAGTAATATTATTCCAATGCCAACGTATGAATCACTCCCGTCATATGTGACTCACAGTCACTTGTGCGTGGAGTGACCGAACTTGGGAATGGGCAACTCCCTAGCTGCATGAATACTTCCTCCCCCTCCCTCCTCCTCCCCCTCCCTCCCCTCCCCTCCCCCTCACCCCTCCCACTCTCCCTCCCCTCACCCCTCCCACTCCTCCTCCCCTCTCTCCCTCCCCCTCCCTCCCCTCCCTCCCCCCCTCCCCTCCCTCCCCCCCTCCCCTCCCCTTCCCACTCTCCCTCCTAAGTAACATATCTTAACACAATAGGGAGAACATCACACCGTCCATGCATTTAGTTACAATTTGTGTACGATAGATGAACAAGTGATGTATTTCAAGTACTAGTTTTGTAGAACTATACAATTGCCATTTGCATGCAAGCATGCTAAAGTAAGTTGTTCCACATGTCTGCTAACATTGTTGCTAGTCATTCCACAGGAAGTCATCATCTTTAAGTAACACGGCCAGGATACGGTTGTAAGGTTCATAAAATGAAGAGAGCATTTTCTTTGTCTGCGGAAACATCTTCATTGTTGTATTATTCTCTCCCGATACTTCACTCCAGGTTTTGCGGTGGACTGCCTGGGTGTTCTGCACAAAAGGATGGAGTCCCAAAAATTTCCACACTCTCTGCATGACAGATTGTGAATGATCAGCAAGATCTTCTGTCCTCAGAAAGAGGAATTGCTTCCTTGGCAGCACACTGAGCCACTTCACAATATGAAGGTAGTAGAGACCAGCACCTATACGAGTACCACACCCTTCCCCTGGTTGCAGTCCCAAAGTGGTTAACCTAGCACACTCAAACTCAGAATTTGCCGCAAGCAGCTCTTATACTCGTTGATGCCTGCCACGCTGTGTCGGTGGAACATGTCAGCACCGTGGTTTAAGTATCCCTTAGGCACTTTCACTTCTCCGTTCTCAGTCTTCCAATTGTTGATAGCACAATAGAACCAATAATCTGACCAAAGACGAGTGATTGGATTACGCAAAATTACGATGTATTTTGTATCTGGTAGAACTGTGGATGCAATTCGAGGAAACAGGCATATATCAGTGTCTACGAGCAGTGGAACGTCATGATCACTAGTAACGAATATTGTGGAAGGACTTGCATCCAAAGTTAAGGTTTGAGGGTTCTTCTTAATTCTCTTTGCCGCCTCAGCGAAATGGAACAAGTAGTAGTATGATTTCAGTGCGTTGTACACATACTGGTCATTGTTCATCATAAAGTACCAGAAGTGTCCTTCCTTTATGGGTGGGGTTGCAATCTTAGGGTGAGCTGTAATCAACTTGTATAGTGTTGAAGTTCCACATTTTGGGAAGCCCGCCAGGTAAAATGCTGGTAAACACAACAACGTGCCATCTCTTTGATTGCCATGCAATCGTTCTTTACCAGTGCTGATGATCTTTAGCAGCCGTTTTGAGACCTCATCTACAGAGGTGCTCTCTAGTTCAATCAGAGTGGTTGAGATCTTCTGCTGACGGATGGATTCAGGTGGAACATCGATGTCAGCATACCAGCAAGGATTGGTGAATGAATCAGAAAATCTATCAGGTATGAATGTACGCAGGGCATCGATATAATCTTGGATGAAGCCAAGTTGTCTTTTGGAGAGGGTACCCCTGCACATCTCCAGGTGGGTTTGAACCGCTGAAGCAATGTCAGTCTCAAGCTCTGTAACACATGAAGTTCACACCATAATCACCCGGCACAACACACAGCTGCATGCATGCAAGTTAGCCTCATGCAGAACCAGACAAACCAGTTATTGTACAGTGTTCACAACTCATAATAATAAGGTCACAAATGCAGCAAATACACATTGTGACTTGGGCAATGTATGCATAATGACAATTGCAGCCCATGCGATGTATACATGCTGTTAGGAATGCATTGCACAATGTTCGCTTACTTGTCATAATTTGGAACACTCACTGGACGTCTCACTGACTCACTCGCTAATTCGATTGGTACTGGAGTAGTACATAGTAATGAGGGCTATGCCATATCATGCATACCCATGATATGGCGTTTTAATGGTCATATTATAATATAATTATATCACCACTTCATACAATGGCTTAATGTTGTATCAGGTGGTGAAGAGGGTATGGTATGTATGAGGATGATAATCAGTGTAGGAAAACAACTTATGGTAGTCAAGGGCCTCCAACTCATAGCCCAGACTCCATTCTGTACAGTCTGGGACACGCCCATGCAGCAGTTTGTCACCCAAACCGTGTGGAGTGCCGCACCACAGCATTCGGTCACTGAAGTGATTATGGGCCTGATTAAACATTTTAAGTGCCATTGTTGAAGCGTGAGAAGTGAATCGAATACGAAGGTTCTCGAGTCATGAGCTGTAACACTGCAGTACGAATCAAAGGTGAACCGAGCAATTATTCGCAGTGTTACAGCCCCTAGCTCAAGAACCTTCTTGCATGAAGGATCTTGCGCCAGGAGCTGTAACACTGCAGTACGAATCACAGGTGTCAGTGCACAACTCATGCACATTAGCAATTGCACTGTGATGTCATGGCTGGATTGCATAACTAATGGATTCCTGAGCTCATCTATATATGGCCATGTCTCAGAACTTTTCCTCAGTGGTGGATTGCATAACTAACGGATTCGAATTCCTGAGCTCATCTATATATGGCTATGTCTCAGAACTTTTCCTCCGTGGCGGAACAGGGTCGGGCCATGAGAGACCACTCATATGGTTGCAGTGTTGTAGACTCCAGAGTTATTGTTGGCATAACAAAGTCTACGGAATAATAATTATACGATGTGGAAATTGGTCCGGCAGGAAGTACATACTTTAGGCATATAGGTACCGGAAACGCGCGCGCATCTAGAACCCACCCTGGCCCTAACATACCCTAACCCATTGCCCTACTTCCTGCCGGACCAATATCCACTTCGTAATAATATTTATATGAGCATGCAGCCTCCAGTAACTAGTAGGTGGAATGGGGGTCTAGTAAAATGATTAGTAGTCGTGTACCTCTCAGATGTACTCCTTGCTTTACGCTCCGAACAGTGACGGGGTAGTGCTGAAAGGATTTGTGTACGTGTCGCACTGAGAGCACCAGCATCAGTGTTAACAACACAGCCGCACAAATAATGACGGACAATTTTCTGGAAAATGGCCACACACCGAGCTCTCGTCTCGACTTCTCCATCGGTAAGTCCATGCTGAATCTCAGTATAGTCACTGTTACTTGCGGTAGTACGTCGATCTGTCCTCGTGACTCAATCGTAGGGGTACACTCGCAACTTTCCTTTCTGCTGGCTGTGCAAGTGCCATGCGCTGCAGGAACCTCTCGGGTCAAAGTTCAAGTGGGCGTGGCTCAGATGTGTCAGAATCTCATATCGCAGCTGCTGGCAGATCAATAGGTAATGGCCGGTGCAAAGTGGATCAAGCTTGGGCCATGAGAAAGCAGTTCCTCCTTCTGCAGGAATGATTCAAGAAATTTGGGGGCACGATGCATTCCTTTTTGTTCTATTTGTCTCCGAGGTTCTGCAGTGCTAGCTATATATCGCAATCCGCAATGTCTTCAGCTCTGCTATGCATCTTAAAGGTACGCACGGGGTTCATGCCTGCATCCATATCCATCCTAATATATTGTACTTTTAAAAGTCATAACATGAGAGGCAATAACATTCAGGCTACTATTAATCAGCCTACATAACGACATTACATTGTCTTAATTACAATTGAAGTCGTACATTGCACATTCATCTGGCCATTTATCTGCCAGTTACTGATAATTGCTTTTAGCAGTCATGCACATGTACATGCTCTGACCATAGCACCACAAATTAATTTCATAGCAGATTGCTAGTCATTCCAAAGGAAGTCATCATCTTTAAGTAACACGGCCAGGATGCGGTTGTAAGGCTCATAAAATGAAGACAGCATTTTCTTTGTCTGCGGAAACATCTTCATGGTTGTATTATTCTCTCCTGATACTTCACTCCAGGATTTGCAGTGGACAGCCTGAGTGTTTTGCACAAACGGATGGAGCCCTAAAAATTTCCACACTCTCTGCATGACAGATTGTGAATGATCAGCAACATCTTCTGTCCTCAGAAAGAGGAACTGCTTCCTTGGCAGCACACTGAGCCACTTCACAATATGAAGGTAGTAGAGACCAGCACCTAAACGAGTACCACACCCTTCTCCTGGATGCATCTCCAACGTGGCTAACCTAGCACACTCAAATTCGGAATTCGCTTGCAAGCAGCTCATATACTCGTTGATAGCCGTCACACTGTGTTGATGGAACATGTCAGGGCCATGTTTTAGGTATCCCTTAGGCACCTTGACCTGTCCATTCTCCGTCTTCCAGTTCTTCATAGCACAATAAAACCAATAATCTGACCAAAGAAGAGTGATTGGATTACGCAAAATTACAATGTATTTTGCATCCGGTAAAACTGTGGAAACAATGCGTGGAAACGTGCATAGATCAGAATCTACCAGCAGCGGACCATGTTTAATTGTGAGTATTGTGGAAGGACTTGCATCTAAGGTTATGGTTTGAGGGTTCCTCTTGATTCTCTTTGCCGCCTCAGCGAAATGGAACAAGTAGTAGTATGATTTCAGGGCTTGCAACTGGTACACATACTGGTCATCATTTGTCATAAAGTACTTCCAGAAGTGGCCTTCCTTTATGGGTGGGGTTGCAATCCTGGGGTGAGCAGTAATCAACTTGTACAGTGTTGAAGTTCCACATTTTGGGAAGCCCGCCAGGTAAAAAGCTGGTAAACACAACAGCGTGCCATCTCTTTGATTGCCATGCAATCGTTCTTTACCAGTGCTGGTGATTTTTAGCAGCCGTTTAGAGACCTCATCTACAGAGGTGCTCTCTAGTTGAGTCAGAGTGGTTGAGATCTTCTGCTGACGGATGGATTCAGGTGGAACATCGATGTCAGCATACCAGCAAGGATTGGTGAATGAATCAGAAAATCTATCCGGTATGAATGTGAGCAGGGCATCAGTTTGATTTCGGATAAAGTCAAGCTGTATTTTAGAGAGGGTACCTCGGCACATCTCCAGGTGGGTTCTAACCACTGAAGCAATGTCATTCTCTGTAATGTGATGTTGAATTTGAAAGTTAATGAACGATATGGTTCAAGCAATGGTATGAATATTCATAGCCTCGTTCCCAGGCCTTCTTACCCGAGGCTTTGTTGCTTGCAATTGCAGTACTGCAAGCGACAAATGCTGGGGTGAGAAGGCCTGCGAACGAGGGTATGAATATTCTAGTGTGTTAACAGTGGAGTTCATGTCATCATACAGTGTTAAGCACAACAGCTAGCTTCTGTAGTACTATATAGGCTATAGTCTCAGTCTAGGAGAAGTGTGATTGCTCTGTGCTCATAAATCGTTTGGTTCACACAGTCAACTAACATTGTGATACAATTTACTACCACGTAGCTACAATAGCCATTGTATGTAATTCTGAATGCAGTGCCCTATTCTCCTGACAGTGTGAATTCGTTTTTTTCCGTATAGCTAGTACGAACACTCACTAGCTCAATGGTTGAAGTACACGATAACTCTTGTGAGGCCAGAAAAATGAAACTAATATGCCCTAGGGCACATAATAATCCGCATAAATCAGTGGTGAGCTAGACAGTTAGCTAAGGGGTGAGATGTGGAGGATGATGAGCAGTGTAGGAAAGCAACTTGGTAGAGAACAAACAAACAGCTAATTATTATGGGCAAGTCTCGTTCCCAGACCCAAACAACCCCAGCAAAGATCGCTTGCAGGATACTGCAAGCGATCTTCGCTGGGGTTGTTTGGGTCTGGGAACGAGACTAAATATGGGCAGCCTCGAAAATTAACCATTGGATGGGCTTGTCCATCATACTTCCCATTGTATACACACAATAATGCATGTTCAAAAAATAGGGTAAAATAGTACCTCTCAGAATAACTCGTTGCTTAGCAGCGCTCCGAACAGTGATGGTGTGGGGCCGAAGAGACCTGGGCATGTGTCGCACCGAGAGCACCAGCAATAGTGTTAATACTACAGCCGCACAAACAAGTGCAGAAAATCTGCTGGGAAACAGAAACCCAATGAACTTTCGCTTCGATTTCTCCATCGGAGCCTCGTACGTGTCGCAACCCGTCTGACCTCGCAAAGCCAGCGTTGCAATGCGCAGATGAAGTGCATTCCTCTCTTTATGAGTTGTTGTTGCACAGGGCGAACTAGTCTCGTTCCCCGATCAGAACGTGAGCCGGACATGTCTAGTCTGTCTGCCCACGCCCCACGTGCTCTGGAGGGTGGAGCTGGGCTTGCGATTCGACCTCAGTTCAGTTCGGTTCTGAATGCAGCTTGGACGGTCCTACATGGCTAATGCCCCTTTTTCAGGCAGGAAGGATATGACATGCGAATTCAGCACTAGCTCTGGGCGTAACTCAACTTATATGCCCTATACTTCCTGCCGGACCAACAACCACTTCAATTATGCCTTCGGAAAGTCTTGCATGAAAGATTGATTTCCATGTAAATGAAGTCTACATGTATTATTATAATAAAAGAATGGGGGGTCTGTGAGTAATCACGTGGTGCATGGCACATTGCGGGAATTGCATGGACCAATTTCTGTACACAGTATTATTTATGCGTATATATAGCTACATGTGTACATATTGCCTCTTCTGTTGGCAATCATTGCTTCACTGATGACAGATGGGCCTGCAGATATATAGTTTTGCCTGCATGTTTTGCGAACATTAAGTGAACAACATGCCACGCAAAGCCAAACCGTTTCATACTCCATTTGTCTTCTGGTTTATGCGACCAATGTGGTCCCCATGAATAGCCAGATTGTGAGTTATTCTGTAGCTACTGCTGAATGTCATGCAGTGACCACATGCACCTTGCTTACTGAGAGAAACTGTTCACTGACGCTGATGATTGACTGCATGCACACCCTAAGGCCTTACTGAGTGAGACTGTTCAGTTACTGATGATTGGAGCGTGCATAAGTCCTGCAAAAGCATAATATTGCTGGAAAACCCGGAACGGAACGGAACCGGAAGTAATTATAATTATAGCGATAATCAACATTATAAACGACTCGGATGTTTTGTGTAAACATAACATGTTTGAATCACGCAGGTATTATGAGTGAGTTATCCTTTGTCATGGAGCAGAACTGACTATATACTTTCCAGTGTTTGCGCAATATCTGCTTGGCGCACTGTCAGTGGACATGATAGGTCCCTTCAACAAGCCTTGGAAGGAGGACTCTTCAGTGGGGAGGTCGTCAATACAGCTGCCTGTAAAAACAAACACACATGGGAAACTAAGTTCAAATAATTAGGCCTTGGTAGAACAAACTAGCGTACCAGTGATTTGGGAATCATAGGTGCTTTGAGGACTTACTAGGTGAACTATTGGGAAAAATGCTACCTTATCAACTTCCTGACTATTGATAGCATCCAAGTTCAATAATAACATCACTGATTGAGATGTGACTTATTTAGTAAGTATGCTGGCTCCCAGTGAAAGCATGTCCCAGGCTGTACGTAGTCACCAGCGGAACAATTCTTGGGTTGAGTGGAAAAGGATACAGCAGGTCGTAGGCTTGGATTCGGACGAGGAGTCAAGGACGCAGACACAAGTCACTTCAGTGCATAACAAAGAGTATTTGGGACGAGAGTTGTACCTGAGCCTAACAGCGAATATTTACCAATTTTATCAATACTTCATATTTTAATATTGAGGCCAATATACAAATACCAATACCACTATATGCCATTGATTCGCTTGAAAAGTTCCATCAGCATTCACACAGAAATGCTCCCAAAACTCCCTCCTAACCTGCCTGGCCATTATTGATTGCTTGAGCAAGCATTCACCCATGCCATATTATGTTGGCAATTAAATCATCAGTACCGCAGAACACCAATAGTCGGTACCCAATACCTCACAACTGGCTGGTATTGGGACTGACCTCACCGCTGGCTGGTATTGGGACTGACCTCACCGCTGGCTAGTATTGGGACTGATACCTGATACCTCACCGCTGGCTGGTATTGGGACTGATACCTGATACCTCACCGCTGGCTGGTATTGGGACTGACCTCACTGCTGGCTGGTATTGGGACTGATACAGATACTGATAATAGTATCTGCGGAGCCCTACAATAAACTCATACCAACTGGCAGCAATATTGAGTCAATCACTTCCTTCCCATTCCTGAGGTCTGAGCTACCCAAACATTAAGCTGCTGAGAATTCAGCTTACTGATACAAGGGGAATTAAATGGTAGAATACAATATGGAGAGGCCGGAGCTCAATCTACCAAGGCCTAAGCACACAGTCTTGATCATCAAATTTTGTTTTCATGTGCATGCACAAGCATTGTGCATAAAGTGCAAACAATTAGCATCCATAAAACTCCTTACATGGTAAGTGTGATAATTTACACACAAGAAGTCCATTAGGGCTCACAATGGTGTACCGTATAGCGCCAAATTTTCAAGGCGCATAATTTCGCGGATTCGTCTCAGACCGTGAAAATTAAGCTCGCGAATTTTTCAATAAACGTACTAGTAGCGCCTAGAGGCTATCACTCATTGTATATACCACCACACAGCAGAAACATGAAGCACACACTCGATATCTTCTTTGGCACACGACCGATGGTAGGTACCTGTTCCCCGATAGTTGCATCCCAGCTGTCTTGGTACACAATACACATGGTACCCACGAACCATTGCCTCACGTTTCGGTTGCCAAACTCACTTGTTTCAACATGCACACGTGCATGGTAGTGTGCATCATTATCCATGCACACGTGTCACAACAACTACGAACGGTTTAGTTGTGGGTGGCTGCAGCGGCTGCATCAGACTGGGCGTGGCTAACCAGAACCTTCAATCCGCAAAAATTATTTCCGCAAAATTTTGTCCCTCGAAAATGTGGCGCTATACGGTCTAAGAAACCTAGCAGTATAGTAAACACTGTGATCCTTATATGGTATGGTGCTGTGATAGCTATTTAACAGCTATCTCAGACCAGCCTCGTTCCCAGGCTCTCTGGCCAACACCCAAACAAAAGGGGAAGAGTCTGGGATAATTTGTCACACGAGAAATGTTATACTTAATTGCACCAGGAGCCCATAACGGGAAGGAGCATCCAACTAGCGTACCCATTCAGGTGCTGGGTAGCAACACACAACGCTTCTTATACGGATTTGAATTGCTTGCGTTTGGGGTCTGTGTACGAGTACAGCTGCGCATGACATCACATAAGCAGGTGGGCAGGTGTTGTGTATGCTATGGTGGGTGATTGCTATGGTAGTTTTTCACACCTCATGCAAGCCCTCACAGGCATCTTAACAAAGTGGGTGCGAGTTGTAGCACTTCCATATAAGGTGCTTTGTGTGACCACTAACTTGTCAACAGATGGAACCCAAACAAGTACGCTCCTTCTCCCACACACAGTAGCTGCATTATTCATGCTCAAAAGCTCTGGAATCACACTAGCTGAGACAGAATTGAACTCCCAAATGAACCATTTCCAGGTTTCGTTCTGAATACATAGACTGCCCGGCTACCGTCGATCTCCATGCAGCTAACGGTCGAGTGCTCAATGAACCGGCTACACACTGCATATTGGTGGTTAGTTTAAGCTCTCTACCCTGACGACAAACACTTTCAGAAGATAAACCTGAATGTAGTTGGATGCCACTGCCAACATTTACCTTTCGTTTCCTTGCCTTCTTCTCTTGGGCAATGTTTCTTCTTCTTGTCTCTGCACTGGCCGGAGACAAATACTTTACTGGGAAATGGGAAGACGGTAGAACTCGTTTCGCCATCTGCTCCGGAGTTACCAACTTCCTCTTCTTCTCCTGCCTTCTCACATAGTACATGAGGTTTGCACACTTCTCACATCTCTGAGGCTGTCCATGAGGTGAAGTGCTTGACGAAGCCTCCTTTACCCACAAGGGACATTCTTGGTGGTCTATTCGGCCGAATGGCAACCCCCACCTACGAGCGTTCTTGGTGTCGTAGGTCATCAGAGATGTCACTTCTGATGGTAGACCTTGGCACAAAAAGTAACCAGATCCGGGAAGAAGGGTCTGTAAAACTTCCAGGAAACGCTCGTTGTCCTCAGGCAGGTGACCACTAACTTGGGGAAGCAGCATGGCTTCAAACTTGAAAGTGACCAATGAATCACCACCTGAACTGATCACAGCCCTGGGATTGTGCACAGGAGTCTGTGAGTTGGGCTCGATCCTTATCCCTCCATGAATAATTCCCCACTTCTTGCAATCACGGACTCCCACTTCAACTGTCAATTGCGGATAGAGGCTGACCACCTTCGTGACGGTGTCATCAAACAAGATCGTTGAACCTGCCGTGGATAAAGAGACCCGATGAGAGCATCCATAATTACAGCTCACTGTAGAAGGTACTTACATCAGTCATTTTCTGTTAGTTACAGTAAGGTAACGGAGGGGGTTTCCGGACAGCAGGGGATTTCCGGACACGGCCCCAGCTTTCGCTCTCTAGGAGCAGTTTTTTTGCTAAGATTGGAAAGTTCGAAGGTAGGGTACTTATCATAATATGGAAGAATTGCTAACGGAGTGAACGCGAGGGGCATATGAATGCAATGTCCGGAATTAAAAGACGCCCAAAAAACCCCTCCGTTACCTTACATACGTTGTACACAGTTTTATATGGGCTACGGTGTTATTTTCCGTTCGTTAGCATCCATATGCAATACACTATTTTATATGGCAAGGGGGTGACACTCCCATAGACGCCATAGTCAGAGCTGCGACCGGCCTTATCGGTGAATCTTGACCCCGTATGCTAAGGAAGGGGTGGAGTCACTACGCATTCTTCCGTATACTATCGGCGGTCAACAGCTGAAATACAGCGCAGTCAAACGGTCGTCTTTTTACGAAGTGGTCAAGCAGCAAACACATGACGGTCAAGATTTCTTGACCCCGCTCTGACTACGACGTCAATGGGAGTGTCATCCCCTTCAGGGTTTAGGGTGTGGTTAGAGTTTTCGCTAACGGCACGTCTTCAGATTACAAGTTTTTGGTACATGTCAATGCACACAGGGTCTTTTTGGTGCAGAGCACGGACTTACCAAGTGTTGGTCTCGCTTCGCGTGCCTTCCGCTTAGGGGTCCGAGTTCCGGTAAGTTTGAAGTGACCCATCCGTGCAGTCATCTGTGGTGCTCCCTTCTGAAGAACGTTCTGGCTTACCAAGCGGCGCGTTTGCCCTTCGGGATGCAGATGATCTTCGCATGGTCGCTGATCGGCCGGGGCATCCATCTCGCGTCGTGCGTTCTAATTATTGCGCACTCCACACAGGGTCTCATTCAGCAGCCTAGGTTCGTATCAGGTCCTGCTCCCCTCCCTGTACAGTGCGTCAAGAAGAAAGGCTGCAGGTAAGTGTCGTTTAATAGTGGCCGGCCAGGCTGAATGCGCATGCGTGTCCTCCCAACCTGACCAATCAGCAAGTAAAATCTAGGATGAACTTTGGCATGTTGGTGCAAGGTAAACTGTTCCGAGCAAGAGAAACTCTTCCAGTACGTTAACAATCACAAAAAGTGCTCGTTCCCAGGCCCCTCCCGTCGTATGCAACAAAAAGCTGGGCAGGAGACTGGGAACAAGGCTAGGCCCAAATTTCAACTTGAGAGAAAAATAGCGAATAGCTATCCCTATGCTTGAATGGATTAATAATTAAGCCCTGGCATGCAGATACAGCTGAAAACTTAATACACATTACCTCTTGAACAAATCAATTGCATGCCGCTACACAGCTAAACACACAGTAACAATACAATCGTATCCCGGTACTGGGGGTAGCTATTAAAATGCTTTTACAACAATAGCACGCAATGGTAAGCACACATGCAGTAAAGGTTCACGTATAGTTCTAATGTGTGATGTGTGCTGTAGGTCACACAACTTCGTACTTGTTCTCCTGGCGTTTGTAAATGGCCACAAAACAGGCCAATACAATTCCAAAGATCTGCAGAAAAGTTGCAAAATAATCACGTGAAAATTGTCAGACCTCACCATACTCCCTTCACAAATACAGTATCACAGAACTTCTAACCACAGTGCGTGGGCAATCCTTTGATGTACCGTGGAGGATAAATCGGTTTACCGTTATCCTCCGTGATGACGTAATTGAACACGCTGTGCTGAGAATCAGAGAGCTATAGCTCTCCTAGCAGCCGGATCCAGCTACTAACTTGACTTGGAGGTTATGTCTGTGGTAGAAGCCGGATCTACTACATCGACTCGGAGGCTATGGGGCTTGGTAATGCTTAGCCTCGGCTTTTCCCATGGAGGATAAATCGCTTAACCTCTGCATCGACGTACTAGATCCTATACATACAATCGTGTACAGCACACGGGCAGTAAGTTCAGCAGAGGAACTTATCATGTGGGTCAAATGTATCTACAGTACCAGACACGGAAAAGTTCCCGTTCCGTTTGCGTGCAACCATGCTAGCATTTTCTGTTCAATGATACCCAAACGGTGATACAATGGTATACGTTCCGTTCCGTTTCGTACCCGTGCCGTTTTAGTTAAAGTTCAGCTGACGTCAGACCGTACAAAAAAACTGCAAGGATGTGCAAAGCGTGGACGTTTCTTCGCAGCAGCGTTGCTCTTTGATTTGCCTCCACTGAGCGTACTGAAGGAACAGCTCAAAGATGGGTGGGTTAACTTAACACCTGTATTTAGCAATACGATCTGGAAAAAGTAGCACACCTGTATAAAACCGATGACAATGGCTCCACCTGCAATGGCCCCAAGGTTATGCTGGATCCCATCAACCACAGCAGCCACACAGCCCTGTCAAAGGATACAAAAGCATCTCAAAATCACTCCATGCAATGAATTATTTCAAAAGCTGTGAGGAAAAACTTCAATACGACATACAACATGTACACTGCAATATGTCAGTTGCAAATTCTGAAACAATGTCATATGGCAGTCCGGGATGGAAGAAATATTCTGTTATGGTGAAAAATGAGTTAATGGTGCTAATCGAGGCCTCAGGGCTTCCCCATCTGGTACTGCCATCCTGTTGCTATGCATTCTCTGAAGCTTGTGTACTGATCTCAACACTACAACACTGAAAACTACTACCAGTACCAGTGGGTCCCCCAAGGAGGGGGGGGGGGGGGGGGGGGGGGGGGGGGGGTAGAGGGGTGCCCCCCCCCCCCCAAATTTCTTGGCCTACTATCCAGAATGCATTAAGTTCTTCGATCTGGTCAATTTTCCACCACCCTTTCCTGTCATCAGTTTCGGGAGAAACACTGTGTACACTAACTCACCAGGTGTTCATGCAATTAAACTTTAACCCTAACTGGAACTCCACATAAACACATAGCCTCGTTCCCAGTCCCACGCCCAGCTTTTTGTCGCTTGCAGTACGATAAAGCGGGGAGGGCCTGGTACATTTCCTCATGTGAGTGACGTCAAGGGTAGAAAGATGGTAGAAAGACCTAAATGTGGGCGTACGTGGGTCTCAGAACAGCAAGAAGAGCAAAGGTACCAGGTAACATACCACACGTATCTAGCTAGCGGGGGGCGACTGTCATACTCACCGAGCGTTGAATGTGTAGATGGTTGAATAACAAAACATAGTGTCTTCGTTCTGAAAATTTGCTATTTGTCGATTACATCATGCTCACATGCGGAAATATACCAGGGCCCTCCCCGCTTTATCGTACTGCAAGTGACGAAAAGCTGGGCGTGGGACTTAGAACACATACATACCTGGTTATATATCCTGTAGTGTTGAGACACATCGGCTTCAGTCACGTTCATGTGGATGGCCGCACACTCTTCTTTTGTGGGGACTGTGGAGGTGTTGCAGCATGACTCAGGCACCACACCTTGGCCCAGCATGAACCGGTAGTCCATCCACGAGTCCACCCCACAGCAGTGGAACTGGAGAGAAACACATTACATGAAGCCTGAGTCAAATCATACAGTGACATTCCACTCAGAATAGTGGAATAGTGAGTGGAGGGGTGGAATAGAGGGGAGTGGGGATGGGTGGAGGGAGGAGTGGAGGGATGTGTGGAGGGAGGAGTGGAAGGAGAGTGAGGGGTGGGGAGAGGGAGGAGTGGACGGTGAGCGAGGGGTGGGTGGAGGGAGGAGTAGCCTCGTTCCCAGGCCTTCCATGCCTCCAGCTTTTGATCGCTTCCAGTATGCAAAAATGGAGGGGACGGCCTGGGGAATCTTCTCACGTGATACGCGGCACAACCGTCATACATCGTTACGCCTCATATCAACAGTCAAAGACATGTACGAGACCGATCTTGCATTCTGCGCTAGCTACAAAGATGGGACAAGCGCCAACTGAGCGAGCGTATGAAGCATACCCAGGCTACAATGCATGACTCCAAAGGGCTACCGAGTGACAAACATGAAAATGCCCAGCAATCTTCCCGTGGAGTGAAAAGAGTTTCACCCCTTGTATCACAGCTATCCCTCAGCGGTTTTGCTTCGAACCTGGATGTTTTACAGGTAGGACCTACCTCTTCTCTGAAACTTGTTTCAGTTTTCTAGCTTCGCTGTAGCTGTGGATGAGAATGTAAATAAGCCTAGAATCCGTGACGTCAGCTGTGCCGCGTATCACGTGAGAAGATTTCCCAGGCCTTCCCCCTCCGTTTTTGCATAATGGAAGCGATCAAAAGCTGGAGGTGTGGAAGGCCTGGAACGAGGCTAGGGAGGAGTGGAGGGATGGGTGGGTGTGAGTGGAGTGGAAGGTGGACGGAGGGAGGAATGGAGGGCGAGAGGGAGGGAGGGAGGAGTGGAAGGAGGGAGGAGTGTCAAACCTGAGTTTAACAGTGTATATGCGCTAATACATGTACGTAAGTGAGCTGTGCCTAGTAACACGTGACTATGGTACATCATCAGGAGTGCATGAGCCGGCGAAGGAGCGTCAAACTCAGCATGCGCGCCCTAGCAGAAGTAGTAGTCCTTCACATGTCCAAAATTTTTTACCTTATACGGCAAGACTCGTCTTAGAGGCCATTACGTAAAAGTGTGAAAGAAAAATTGGCATTTGTGCGACATCACAAAGGTCTTCGATACGGCGTGAGGGATCACAACATGTCTATAGCTAGTTCGATGCTCATTCGCCTCCTTCGGCAGCTCATGCGCTCCTCGGTACATGCAGTTGTGGGTGTGGTCTCACAGCGGACTGGAAGGTGTTCCAGGTGTTATTGATGCTCGAGTCCGAACTGTACTGCTGGAAAGTGATGTTAGAACTCTCACGGAACGCAGCCTCCAGCTGAGAGAGACAGAGAGCAAAGCAGACACATGTATAGTGGGCACTAAATGAAACATATTTTCTACATACATCAATACATTAAGATTTTAACGTGTGTGTGTGTGTGTGTATGTGTGTGTGTGTGTGTGTGTGTGTGTGTGTGTGTGTGTGTGTGTGTGTGTGTGTGTGTGTGTGTGTGTGTGCATGACGGAAGTGGGATGTTCGTGGGGCGGGACTAGACTAGTGACGCGCGGCCTCGTATTTACTGAACCTCGAACTCCGCGAAGAATGTTCAAGAACAATGGGCTGGAATCCAGCTGGGGCTGCAAGCGGATGCATGCAATCGGGGAGCAGCAGTTGAAGTGGATGCAATTGGGGAGCAGCAGCCGAAGCAGACGCGATCGGGAGTAGCAGCTGAAGCGGACGCAAGCGGCGAGTGTGCAGCAGCAGCTGAAGCGGGCGCAATCGGGGAGCGCAGCTGGAAGCGGATGCAAACGGGGAGCAGCAGTTGAAGCGATGCAATCGGGCTCGGGAGCAGCAGCTGATTCAAAGCGGATGCAAGTGGCGAGCAGCAGCTGAAGCGGACGCAATCGGGGAGGCAAGCAGACGCAATCAGGGAGCAGCAGCTCTGCACAGAGAGCTGTCCGGTGCCGGATTACTCACAGTAGGCGAACGAGGGGGAAGTAGCTGAGCGAGCGAAGCGAGCGATGCTACTTGTACATGTAACTAGTGTCTTCCAATTGATGTTAAGTCTATTCCCAATACCACTTTGGTTCACTGATTCATATATGCATACAAAATCTTTCTGTAGATATGAATGCGGTAGGTCTGCTTGGCTGGACTGGGAGAGAAGCTGCTAACTTACACCGTTCTGCTCCACACCCGCCGCAATGCCTCCTGCAATCTCACAGATCACAAGCAGACCCAGTACAACAGCATACTAGCGTGTGAGTGTGTGTGTGTGTGTGTGTGTGTGTGTGTGTGTGTGTGTGTGTGTGTGTGTGTGTGCGTGTGCGTGTGTGTGTGTGGGGGGATGGGAGGGAGGGGGGAGGGAACAATACCAGCTCAAACATCAGGATATTGGAAAACCCGGTGTGGTTGCTAAGGTAGTGCAGAGGGTGTGCGAGTGGGGAGGATGTGTGAGTGGGGAGGGTTGTGAGTGGGGAGGGTGTGTGAGTGGGGAGGGTTTGTGAGTGGGGAGGGTGTGTGAGTGGGATGTGAGACTGGGGAGGGAGGATGTGTGAGTGGCGAGGATGTGTGAGTGGGGAGGGCGAGTGGAGGGAGGATGTGTGAGTGGGGAGGGTGAGTGGAGGGAGGATGTGTGAGTGGGAGGATGTGTGAGTGGGGAGGGTGAGTGGGGAGGATGTGTGAGTGGGGAGGGTGAGTGGGGAGGGTGAGTGGGGAGGATGTGTGAGTGGGGAGGGTGAGTGGTGAGGATGTGTGAGTGGGGAGGGTGAGTGGGGAGGATGTGTGAGTGGCAAGGGAGGGTGTGTGAGTTGGGAGGGAGGGTGATACTTGAAATGGGCATGCAGTGGATTACATGCATCATTAGCGTTTTTAACTTTCAATGTGATACAGTTAGCCTCCTCAGGTTGCTTCATAGGTGGCTAGCTTATGGCTCGCTTCACACATGTATGTGATGTCACATGCTGCTAATACTATTTTGTGCGGACTGAATTTTTTCCCCGAAGTGACTAAAATTCACTCAAGGGGCAACCGCACTCCTGGCAGCCGCGTTGCAACCGGTTGCAACTCGCTGGTCATGCAAGCTAGGTATTGCAGCTCATTCCAATTAACGCACACGTCACATGAGGACCATGCTCGGTCGATCAATCAAATCAGCAATGGCGGCCAAAGGGAAGACAAGAACTTATTTCAGCACTCACAACTTCACCAGCACGGTGAATTTCGGCATGTAAGCATCAGCGATCACGGCCGTACGGTCAGAATCTTTGTGGGCCCTTTGGAAGAGCTGTAGTAAATTCACTAAAACTATTATACACAGACATGTAGTAACTACAAATAATAGTGACGTTATGACTCACCAGGCCTAGAGTTATACGACCGAAGATGGTACTGGCAAAGACGGCTCCCGCTGTCCCGATGCCTCCAACGACCAGGACAAAGATCCCTATGATGATCAGCAGGACCGAGACGGAACTGAACTGCGAGTCGTTTGCAGTGATCTCGTAGTACTTATTGCCATTCACCTGTTGATAAGAGACGATCATTGATACATCATTGCTTTATGAGAGATATTCACCCAGTACAATAACTGCAGACTGCAGGCTAGCCTTGTACTTAGGCATTCTCCCCCAGCGTTTGTTACTTGCAGAAAGCAACGTGACGAGGCCTTCCTCCGCTTGCAATAGCATTGCAAGCGACAAACCGTGTGGTGGGTATGAGGCTACCACAGACAGTGTGTTTTGGTGCAGTGGTGTCATGGTAGCCTTGTTCTCAGGTCCCTCCCCACCTTTTGTCACTTGCAGGTATACAAATACAGCAACCCCATGACATTGTTCCAGTGACGAAGGTACCAGCTACATGTAGGTCCCTCTCCGGCAAGCATACAGCAACCCCATGACGTTGCTCCAGTGATGAAGGTACCAGACATACCACAGTACAATCACAAAATGCTTGCGATGTAGTCACAGCATGTCTCCAAATTTGACCCAAGCAAACAAACGGCACGCTTGGTTGATAGTGCTTGACTTACATGTAGCATTGGGAATTAGTGCATGGAAGTGTTGAAGTTTAAGTAAACAAACGTCCACGTAGTGTCAAGTTAGCGTAAACAAATGTTCAAATTGAGCTACGTTCTTGCCCCACACGGTACACATATGCAGTCAACACGTTCGTACCTTAGCCCATATTCCCAGGATCATCACAGCCAGGCCAAGTAGCTGCAGAGGGGGGAACAGAACAACAACAACAATGACAGCTGCAAGCTTCTGGAACTATTCCAATTCCGTACCCCAAACTCCCAAATCCACAACCAATACGTGTGCAGTGGGAAATACACTGTGTCAGCTGTTAGTAAACCTGAGAACTCCTTTAAATGTATCCCATGTTGCAGGGTCAGCCAGTGTTGTGGCGATGAACCGGAACATAGAGATATTGGACTCAGGCACAATGCAAAGCTGGTATAACGTATTTATAAACGATCTGAATCTACAGAAATCGTTTTTGTATGGTGACCCTGAAGGTCACCTCTCACAAACATTCCCATGCGTGGTGCCCAACTTTGAACTCTGATATAGTAAGTCACATGATATAGTGGTCAAGTGAGAGTAGTGATAAAGTGAGTCATGTGATATAGTGATCATGTGAGAGTCATGTGATATAGTGATCATGTGAGAGTCATGTGATATAGCAATCATGTGAGAGTCATGTACTATTATAGTGACAAAGTGAGTCATGTGATATAGTGATCATGTGAGAGTCATGTGATATACATGCAGCCAAGTGAGTGTCATGGGATATAGTGCTCAAGTGAGAGTCATGTGATATATATAGTTATGTTGTGGCTCATATGACTTGATACCTTGCTTGAGCAATGATCTCACACATCACATGTACATCCTATTGACATTCATCCATTGCTGAACCTTGCACTACAGTTCACAAATTAATGTCAATTGATACATACTACAGTTTCCTTCTGCTGTTGGGGTGAGCCTGAACGAGCTCCACCTAGTCTCGTGCCCAGACCCCACCCCTCGCGGAAAGAGGGTCTGGTGAATTTGCGCAGAAACCTCGGTCTTCGTTAAGAAGTCACACCTTCTAGGCAGGAATCTCAGACTGCCAGTGAAATTGTAGAGAATTAAATTTCTCTTTGTTAATAGCAAGAAGTTGTAGAAAATTCAAATTTTTCTTGCAATTACGTAATCTTGTATAGGACTTCTGGTTCTGTCCGGTTTCAGGTGGTTAGTTGAACTATAAATGTTAAATGAGACCGAGAATGTTGCTGAAAGTCACCAGACGGTTACTCCATAGGTTTCCAGCTGGGCACGAGACTAGCTCCACCCGGTTGAGACGATGGCCATGCTGTCAAGATATACACGTGTATGAACTTATTAGTAACGGGCACAACTTTGGTTTGTTATGCAATGAGGCGTTATGGTGCAAGACAATCCACATCCAAGCTGTCCGGGAGACTGGAGTGCCTAAGGCACAGATCAGAGCTATGAGAGCAACAGAGTGGCACGGATTGTACCGTCATGCACGTACATCGGACTATAAGTGAGGCTATGGATACAGGTGGCCACATGACCGAGGGACCAGAGATGTGTCCGGGACAAGCTTCCAACATCACTCTGCCTAGCCTTGTTTCTAGGTCTGTGCGTGTTTGGCTGCTTTTTCGTACTGCAGGCGATGAAACACTGAGCGGGGGCCTGGGAACGAGGTTCTATTTTGTCAACACTACTTGCATCCCAAATTGCTTGTACATGTACCCATACTGTCATGAGCGCTAGCGTACAGGTCTGACATCTGCATGTATACTAATTCTGCCCAACTGGGAAATTTCATCACGAAAAAGCGCCACTGGATGGTAGGGCTGTCACAATACGGCAAATTGGCATATTGCATATTGCATGCAAGATGTTCACAATATATTGCTGTATTGCAATACACAGATGTGTATTGCAATACACAGATGTGGTTATTATTAAACCAGTAACAGGAAGAGCAAGTATACGTTCAGCTAGTCTTAAAACTACAAGAAGGTTAACGCCTTAGGTTTTCATACAGAAAAAGAAGTTTGTCAACATTTTCAGGCAAAAGACAGGATCTCTTGCCATTTACGAGGTTGTCTGCCGAGCTAAACAGCCTTTCGCTGGGCACACTTGTGGTACAATACACGCAATACGCTGCAATATATTGCCCTACGCAATATATCGATATGTCGAAGTAAGTGTATTGAATTGTATTGCGATACGTCGTATTGCAATATAGCTACATATTGATATATTGTGACAGCCCTACTGGATGGTGGTAGTGTAGTCAGAACCTTAGCGTGCTCACTCTGAACATAAGACTATTATGGCAAGAGCACATAAGTAGATTGCGCCCCCACGGAGGTGCGGTGCTCTTAATCTTGTACACGGACTATTAAGTCCTCTACCTGTAACCAAACACGAGGCACTCTGTACGGCTGGACGCTGTTGGTCAGCTTGGAGCTGCTTCACTGCATGCACCGATGAACTGAAATGAGTCTGCAGCTACTAGCCATGTAGGAATCCTTTTGCTTGTCTTTCAAAAATACTCAGGTTTGATGGATTGTGGCATCATAGCGGTAACCAAACAGGCGCTTGCTTAGTGTACAAGCCCTGGAAATGCAGTGAAGATAGTCCAGGGGGGTCGGAGCCTCACTGTAGACCTCCTGTACCAACAGAACACCAACAAGGAGAAATTAACCTATCCTTTCGTCGTACACTCTCCATCCTTTCGTAGTACACTCTCCTAGCATCAAGCAAAGCCTACACTTAGCACGTATCTGAGCCTAAGTTTGAACTTCACACATGCTTGCGATACAAAGGTCTACTGTTGCACACATTGAAACGGAAAGCACTACACACACACAAGATGTGATGTACATATCATAACTGTTCCTTCTGTGCCTAAAACAACAAATTCACATGTACTGTAGGTCTGGGGATGAGCAGGTATTGGCTATGAAAGTCACGCATGACCACACACTACAATACCATAGGAAACAGGTACATTAGTCTCACAAGACCCTTACATAGTCAGCATACATGTAGCACACAATATTCTCCTTATGCCTTGAATTGCATATTGTCAGCCAACAGGTGCGGAGACAGTGAGAGGCATACCACACAATAGCAGAACAACGAAGGGCATGAGTATCTTAAACGCAGCGAGCGTCATGGACAGAAATCATGGATGTGATACTGATTCATAGGAGCAGAACGCCAAATAAACTTGGTGAGAAAGATCGATGCTCCGAAACTAATTCAAGTTGCTTGTTTCGTTAAGTGGTAAATCTATAAAACAAACAGTAGTTAGCTCCCTGTACTTATACCTTGTCAGCATCAGAATGTTCCATCTAAAGCACACCTGCTCTTCCAATCTATTGCCATTGCCATCCCAGAATAGCCGTACCAGGAGTGATACCCTGGTACCGGGAGTGATCTGGGTGTACCGGGAGCAGAGTCCCAAACAGCTGGCCATCTGGTAATATTAATCTTCACATTTCCCTTTGCATGACTGTAGCTGATACGTTTACTAAAAACGCAACTGAAAATCCGCTGTAACATAAACAACCGTGTTACAATAACCAATTGTTGTTACACTATGTTTTGCAAACAAACAGTTTGTGGACATGAATGTGCCTTAAGCACAGCTTCCAAGCACACTAGGAGAGAGTAGACGATTAATTTGCAGTTGATACAATCTTGCCGTATTCTCAATAAAATTCCATCACATGTATGGTAAAGATGTAATACCGTAGTCGCACGTTATTAGGCGCATGCGCCTATAACTCCACAGGAAGGAAATATGTGCCTATAAGCGAGATGCGCCTAATAACGAATATAATAATAATGACATTCCTCGAATAGGAAGTGCGCTTCAATTCGAATTATAGCTGTTTTCCACTCCGTATGGTCGAAAACGGCAGAGTTTCTGGAAAAAGACTGCAGCGCTTAACAGCGAGTACCTGGGACGAGAGTTGAACATGCGCCTAACAGCGAATATGCGCCTATAAGTGAGATGCGCCTAATAACACGTGAGTACGGTACTGCGATTGCAGAAATGAGAGCAGCTGCGTAGCTCAAAATGGCTGCCTACATCACATGTACTTAATTTTATGCCGTACCTGAATAACTTGACCAATCTTATGTTCCTAACCACAACCCGCTGTCCCGAAGGGAACTAGTGTTCACTTTCAATGAACATCAACTTTGTACCACAAGGAACACTCTTAACAAGACGTAGACATTGACACAGAGAGTTCTTTGAATAACACTAGCAGTGAAGGGAAACAATGATGCTAGCTAATTGAGTTACGCAGCAACAGTTTGCGGTTAGAAGAACGTTCGTAAATTCCCATGGGGAACTTGATACAGTAGAGGCGACGTTATCCGCCCACTTATGCAGTTGGGACTGTGGTCATGCATAGGTACTAAACAAGAAAGCTTTCGTGCATAGCGCATGCAACTCGCAAACCGAACACCAACTCACCAATACAATGATGTTCACGATGATGAGGACCACTTGAGAGATCCCTCTCAACACTCTCAGGCAAGAATCCAAGGCCATCTCGCTTACTTTTCGGCTTGCTCGCAAATGCAGTTACTGATATTCAGTGAGAAACACAAGAGCCCATAAAAATGGCGTTGTCACTATCTGTAAACCAGGTTCTATTTCTGTAGCTGTAATCATCGTCATATGACCATGAGTCATGACATCATTGTTGTTTCAGGCGCGCCGGCGCCGGCGCGGGCTAGGGGCCCCGGGCGCCGGCCGGCCGGCCGGCCACATGCAGCGCGCCGATCTAAGGTCAAAGGTTGGCCACGAAACTCGTCCCTAAGCTGCATGCAATGAATAATGGTTGAATTTCTGAATTGACCTCATTAACCTCTCATCTGATCTGCAACAACCGGACCAGAACGATGGCTCCTAGTAGGTGTGTCTCTCTGTTGGCTTTGATGTCCGCCATCCAAGCAGTGTTGTTTTGCAGCGCAGCGCAATCCGCCTGCCCCTGCGTGGACGAGTCCCTCTGTCAACCGATCAGCTCTCCTGAACGGAGGGAAATCCTGGGTTTCGTGGTCTCGCCGTCCAACTGGATGAAGTACAATTGGTCAGAAGTTACAACACTAGCCATGTTCACTAACCTCAGCAGTGATCTCATGTGCTATGCGCACTCAAAAGGTGTAAGAGTGGTAATGTCTGCTAGCTTTCCCGTAGACCAATTGGGTTATGAAGACAAGCGAAAGATGTGGGTGCAGACTCAACTTGCAAACGCTCAACAGGTTTACGCAGATGGCATAAACATCGACATCGAGCATCTAATTCAGAATGGCACTGATCAGCGTAGTCTTCTTACGGTGCTGGTGTCCGAGGTGTACACTGCATTTAAGAGCGCAAATAAGAACTATCAGGTGACTTTTGATGTTGCGTGGTCACCAGATTGCATCGACGGAAGGTGTTATCAGTACGACCAACTTGCCAAGTGGACTGACTTTCTAGTCATAATGGCTTACGATGAGCGAAGTCAGATCTTTGGGCCTTGCGTTGCAAGTGCCAATTCAGCTTTACCCACCACTGCACACGGAGTCCAAAGGTACCTAGACCTCGGCATCGGCTCTAGCCACCTTGTGTTGGGCTTACCGTGGTACGGTTACGACTACTCGTGCGTGAATCTCTCGGATGATAATGTCTGTACCATTTCAGAGGTTCCTTTCAGGGGAGCCAAATGCAGTGACGCAGCTGGAAAGCAGAGGACGTATGCTGACATACAAGAACTTATCCGCAGCTCTACAGCAATCAGAGTATGGAACACCACTCTTGAGAGTCCGTACTTTGATTACAAGATCAACGGGACCGAGCATCAGGTGTGGTACGATGATCCTGAGAGCCTGCAGTTGAAGTACGTTTATGCTAAACAACACGCACTGAGAGGGTTAGCATTTTGGAATGTCGACTCTCTTGATTACAGTGGCTCGCCACTGGCAATGAAACTGACGGCAGAAATGTGGGAGGCCATTGGTGTTTTCTTGGATGACAGTAATTAGTATGCTGTCGTGCATGCACATGCCAGTCATATACAATGTCTTTGTCACTGTTGCTTGCTTTGAATGTTACTGAACAATAATTGTAGCATTGACATGCAACGATGTATAATTAACCCTTTCACAGGTAACCCATTAATGCCTTTCGATTAAGCCCATTAAACTGGCCTAAAAAATGTACTAGTTGACTTGTTTAATCAATGTTCAATTGCAACTAACTAAAAAGAGAGATATAATAATACTTAAATGGTGAAGCGACTCTGTCCCAATATACTGGTGAAAGGGTTAAGTTAATTGAAGAAAAGGAAAAAAAGAAAGATGGCAAACAAGGTACCCAAGTCCCGTCCCTGGCCATCCAATTCCCTCCTAGTCAAATTGCATGCATGCCTACCACTATCCTTTGGTTGTAGATAGCTATTTCCTAATTTCTTGTACACTTAATTGTCTCTTGAGTACAGAGTCTGCTAGATCAAAGTTGGCCTGCTGTCTTTGGGGCAAGACCTATCTATCCATCATTCTATAATTATACAACCCTATTCATATTCGCATTGGACAGAATGAGATACACAACTTCACTTTCAACTACAATAGGGGCTCTTATTGACATGCTGCATGCATGTGGCATGATATGGGGAGTTTTTACTGTTTGGCAAAATATAATACATCAATGTTTTTGTTGCTTCTTTTGTTGTTTAGTTAACTTATGGTTCAGAAATCAAGCAAACTCAGTGTCTCTAGTATGCCCCTTTAGTTCCCCCATTGCCGACAGCATCTCCCTGCACATACCTCACAAATGCATCTCTCATCTTGTTGCTACCCTTCTGTGGACACTCAAACTTGGGACCCTTCCACTGAGCATCGCATGTTACCTTTTCCCCCAACAAACAGGTGGTCATTCTGGGGATGTCCTGACTGGGATTCGAAGTTGTGTGGTGACCAGACTGAAAGGGAGTTTTCAGGGCTGTGTCACTTCCGTGCTGCATCCAGTAGAATCAGGCCACAGAGCAACACATCTAGCTACCATGTGTGTCTTGGTGAGATTGGACCCACTTGCCTTGATCATTGCCTGTTTGATCACCCTATGAGAAGAATAGAATAAACATGGCTACTAGTAAACTAGATATATTATAATTAACTACAGAACCATCTCTGTCCTTCCAATCATGCCTTAGTAAAATCCTTAAGAGGCATATCCACAGCATCATTTCAGACCACCTGAGGGTACATGCACCCATCTCTGACCAACAATGGGGGTTCTCCCCTGGAAATCAACCACCTCTGCCCTGTTATCCTTTACTCACGATTGTACTGAAGCCCTAGACAACGACAAAGAAGTGGCTGCTATCTTTTTCAATCTAAGTAAGGCCTTCGACAGTGTGCCCCATGCACCTTCCACTTCTTCGAAAGTTGGTTGATATCCACTTAGATCCCTATGTTATAAACTGGGTTTGCAGCTACTTATCAGACAGAGAGCAAATTGTCGTCATCAATCTTTTTCTAGAAAGAGACTTCCAACGCTACCAAATGTTCCACTAATGATTAATGGAAATGTTATAAACAATGTTACTGAAAACAGTCTACAGTTGTTTCTGGGGTCCCTCAGGGCTCTGTTCTGGGGCCCTTATTATTTCTGATCTTCATCGAGGGGCAACCGCACTCCTGGTAGCCGTTGCAACCCCGCGATTGCCTCGCCGTAGCAAAACTTAATTATTGCAATTCGTTCCAATTAACGCACATGCCACGTGGCTCAGTCGATCGCGAGCAATGGCGACCAAAAGGAAGACAAGTCATTATTACAGCACTCACAACTTAGCCAGCACGGTGAGTTATGGCATGCAAGCGTCAGTGAACGACAGCTATCACGGCCGTGTGGTCAGAATCTTCGTGTGCCGTTCCTAAGAACGGTACTGCCACCGGAAGTCGATGGAGCGCTCGAGCAATGGCGGCCAACGGCGAGACAAAAGCGCTCATATCTCCACCACCAAGGTGAGTTTCAGCACCAACTTTTATCATTCAGGTCAGTGCATGATAGCGATCACGGCGGTGTAGTCAGAATCTCTGTAGGCCAAGCCTAAGTACTCAAACATTATATTATATTATATTACATTACATTACATTACGCGGCACAATTTTTCCTATACCAGGAGTGTAATGACGATGTGACATAATATTATGTGTGCTATCAAATGGAAAAATATGCTGATAACATTGCCCTGTACCAGATTCTCCATTCTCCGGTCGACTATCTCCTTGTTCAGGATGATATTAGCTATTGCCATCTTCAAGTGGGTAACAGACAACTACCTATTCCTGAATCTCCTGAAATATGTTGCCACCTACTTTTTTCTAGAAAGAGACTTCCAACGCTACCAAATGTTCCACTAATGATTAATGGAAATGTTATAAACAATGTTACTGAAACCAAACTTGTACCTAGGTGTCATCCTGTCCTCCGACATTTCCTGGTCGAACCACATTTCTGCCATCTGCTCAAAGGCCAGGAAGCTTATTGGAGTTCTCTATCGGAAATTCTACCACCATTCTGAACCTCAGACTCGATCTTTTACGCTTGTACCAATCCCTGATCCGCCCTCACTTGGAATATGTGTGTAGCATATGGGATCCACATCTGAAGAAGGACATTGAGAAGCTGGAATGTGTTCAGAAGTTTGGTCTTAAAGTATGCCTAGCACTCTATGTATGAGGATCTCACTGTGCAAGCCGGCATTCCCTCACTGGCCGTAAGGCGCAAACTCCTAAAGCTTTGTCAACTCTACAGCATTTTGAATGGGCATGTAAATTTTCATAACTTTCCTACCGTTTCCAGACCTTCACTGCTTGTCAACCGTATTCGTTCTGTACACTCTTCATCACTTTCCTTACCCTTTGCACACTCAAACTTTTACCATAACTCATTTTTTCCGTCTGCCATTAATTTGTGGAACAGTCTGCCTAGAGATATTTGCACATGTCACACCGTAAAAGTTTTTAAGCGTGCTGTAGTTAACTATCTCGTACACTAGTCATGTCTTTGTGCTTGTACTTTTGCTCTTGTGTTTGTACATGGTTATTGGCCTGTATTAGCGTAGTAGCTATTGCAGAATTAACAAATTTATTCATTAAAATAATCGTTTTTTTAATGAATAAATTTGTTAATTCTGCAAGAGAATTAGCTATTTTTAATAGTTAATTCTCTTGCTAATAACTTAATGGCACTTACAGATTAAAGCATCTGGTCAATTGGCTTCGGCATGACCTGCCCTCCCTTGCGAGTTGACAGAGCAGTTGTGAGTTTACGAGATGCACAATGTGCCTAGGGAAAGTAGCATGACTTATATAACCTTGTCCCCAGGCTTCCACCCAGATTTTATCTTGCCAAACTTGGCCAGCTGCAGTTTGTACTGTGTGACGTAAAAATGAATCTTGAATCTTTATACTAGATCGTGGTCTAGTTCCCAAGCCGTTGGGTTTCAGCCAGGAGCTGCAATATCAGCTGGAACCCTCTGTCCCAAATGTCACAACCTGGGGTATACCAGGATGTCTTGACATAAAGATAACAGCAGGACAAGAGCAACAGCGTAGAATTAGGTTTAGGACGGGTTGGATGTTTCGGTTGCTAGCTTGCAGATATATAGGCAGGGTCATACACAAACCTAACAAAAATGAACGTAAACTAGAAAATGCTTCCCCGCAGATTCTGCAAGAAATCATAACTATAACATAGAAGCATTAGCTATAACAATAGCTAGTATGGGTGCTGAAGTACTACAACTAACTAAAACAATTTCAGGAGCTTAGACTCAAGAACAAAACTATAAAACAACACTGACATGTCACACAAGTTCATATTTTTTCATAAGGGGTCGTCCAATGTTTCCGGTGCGCAGTGCATGCGCAGAAAGCACATGTACAGAGAAAGAGAGCTACCAGGATCTGTAGGAAATAAAGCAATTGAATGGCTAAAAGGATAGAATTCTCAATTCGTATATGCCTTAGCTACTTAAGAAGAACCTATACATATCTACTAACAAGTAACAAACCAGGAGACTGCCGAAAGCAAAGGCTACGTCTGCAGTAATCTGAAGGTTATTCTCGACATCATCAATCACAGCATTGACACAGCCCTGCGGAAGAATAATTATGAATAAACCATTTGCTGCATACAACCCTAGCCACATAATTATAATACCTGGTTATTAATCTTGTACTCTTGATCCACAATGGCTTCTGTCACGTTCCTGTGGATGGCAGCACACTCTTGTGTGCTGACTGTGGAGGAGTTGCAGCAGGACTGAGGTACCACACCTGCACCCAGCATGGACTGGTAGTCCTTCCATGAGTTTACTGCACAGCAGTAGAACTGGAACCAATGTATACAGTACAGTGAAGCTACATCATCGTTGCAGTTCTTTGTTGTTTGCCATCTAACGGTAGCTAGACCTAACGCAAATCAATATTCACAGGAAGAGCTAGCTGGGTTGAAACACCTCAATGGATATAGCCTAGCAACATAATTATATAGGTATGCATGGCTCTGGAAGGGGTCATGCTAGTGGGTATACGGCCTTACAACCTGCTGGAAGGAGCTGGGTCACATAATTACGATAGCATCAGTGTAGGTATACCCTCTGCTGGAAGGAGTCCCAGGTAGCATTGATACTTGGGTCCATATTGTAGTTCTGGAATGTGGTGTTAGAACTCTCACGGAACACAGCCTCCAGCTTCATGAGGGAGATAATTATGGTCATGGTGAGCACTACACAAAATCTACTGTCATACATAGAGTCAGTTAGTCTAGCTGCTAGACCCTCCTCTCCCCCCGGAAATGAAATAACGGAAACGCGGAAGGGAGAGGAGGGTCTAGCAGAACCTGCATGGTTTATTGTTGCATGATGTAATGAAGCCATAATGCTTCATAGACAGTACTAATTGTGTTAACGATTTCTAATTGATTGGTGTGAACAACAGAACTAAGCAGAGGCGCAGTAAGGCTAGTTGTATCATAGGTAATCTACGGTTGTATGTACGAAAAACTGAGAGCAAGGAGGCGGAAAGCCGGCGAGAACAGTGTAGCACGGAGCTGGGACGACAGTTACTGTTGGAGATCATGGTAGGTAGCGTTTCCAACGGGATTGCCCAATATTGTGCAGAGAAACTGCAGCTTGCAGATATGCTACGCAGTGACCTTGCCAACTAAAGCAGCAGCTGACAAAGCAGTTAGCGCACTACCAGAGCGCCTGCTCGGCGGCGGGTGGAGAGACAGCTCAGCGATCTCTACCAGCAACCGTTGCGGGACGCTTGGAATTGCTCTCTTTTGTTCCGCTTTCAGCTCCCAGTATCACAAGCTCCTTGTTCCGTACCCGAGCATGTCTTTAATATCTTCTGGTTTAACCGTCTATTCGTGCAGTAGCTTGCTCAACGAATGCCATAATGGCTCTCATCTGTATCAATTTTTTCTCGTGCGAAACCGCAGAGTTATGATGTAATCGCTTGCAGGATTTTCGAAAGTACAAGCTGATTGGTCAGTTCGAAACCAATTTCGTGCAAGTTCTGCTAGACCTTCCTCTCCCTTCCCGTTTCCGTTATTTCATTTCCGGGGGGAGAGGAGGGTCTAGCAGCTAGACTAAGAGTCAGTAGACTCTGTAATAATAGATAGCACAGACATGAAATATATGGGGAAACAAACACTCCAGAAGGGTCTGGCAATACGTAGCCATGTCAGCATGCATTGTACCTTGCACATCGATCAGCTAGGTTGTACAGTTCAGATAATGTTACTGAACAACGTCTGAAGTCATTGATTAATGTAACTTGACACTGACAAGCAGGTGAACTTAGAGTTTGAACTCATCCATAATTATGTAGATTCTACGGACCTAATTTTTGCTCATAGCCAATGGAAAATACAGACCATTAATAAGTAGAAGTCACATCACTTACATCATTCTGCTTCACAACTGCAGCAATGCCTCCTCCAAGTGCACAAATCCCTGCTACACCAAGTAGAACAGAATACTAGTGTGCGTATGAGTGGATGTGCATGAATGTGTGAATGTGCAGGCAAATTGTCCATGCGGCTATACATATATACACAGGAGCAAGCCTTTAGGGCCAAGTTTACTTGGAAATGTAATATGGCTGCTGACAACTAACGGAGGTGCGGTATTGGCATGCATTTCTAGACCCCAGGAAACTCTTGCTTTTTGTAAGGAAGCCTGCCCTCCGGGGGCCCTAATGCTATTAAGCTATTGTAGCTTGTTACCTAGGCTACTACAACCGTACAACAAGGAGATCCATACCTGACGCCGGCCTCCTGTGGTCCACCACGGTAGCGTAAAAGCCAACAATAACTCGCTAGGAAACCTGCCATGAGCCGGTGAACTTCTGGCACATTGCCATTTTACATAAACCGTGTCCACGTATACGTCATAACCGTGTCCACCTTGCTTGTAAATGACGAAGGAGTGGTACGAGGCCGGCCTTCTGCCAGCTTATCTGACGGGGGTTCAAAGGTCACGTATGCGACTAAAAACGAAGCGGCTGACGGCCTGGGAACAAGGCTAGTTGTGTTGTACTTCATAAGACTGAGGTAAATTCTATTTCAGTTGATCCCTACATGTATTCTGTGAGAGGGGTGAATGCCTATTTTAAGGACTCAACAATAAATAAATGTCGCTACCACTTGCTACTAGCTAATATTATGGTCTTCAGACAGGGAGCGTTGGCTAAACTTGGCTTAGTATCCATCCAGAAAAGGGTTGACTTGAGATGCTTGGGTCTGATTCTTCAGTCAATGCTGGCAGTGGAAATACCAGAGTCAATGTTGTCCATATACCAAAGCAAGGGCACCTACTGCCTGTGAGGACACTGACTTCTGCTCTGTGATGGCAAATTCAGCTCAAACATGTGCAATTCCAGCTCAAACATGGTAGGGATACCAGAATGGCAGAAAGTACGGAAACAAGGGAGGAATCTTAATTTCAGGGAGGAATCTTAATTTCAGGGAGAGCATAGTCAATCAGGTCTTTTCTGGATATAGAATGTGAGGTTGGGAATAACCACACAAACAGTGAAGTATACAATCCCCCCTACATATCTTTCTTCATTATACACGTATATGGAAAAAGATCTGTAGGGGTGATTGTATACTTCACTGTTTGTGTGATCATCCCTCCCTTGTTTCCATCCTACATCCTGTTACATTTTTAAATGTTTTTGATTACTTGTGCAATTAGAAATGAAGCTGGGTCATACTTTTCTCAAGAACTACGTATTACAGAGGAGGTAGTTGGCCATACACTAATACCTGCCTACCTCTGTCTTAAAGAGCCGATTCTATACCCAAGAACTCTAATGTACTTTGGCAGCAGAACCTTCGGCTACAAGCACCCACAGTACAGTAGCTAACTACAGTAGGAGTCCACCGTGAATTTCGTAAAACCACAATCACAAACAAGAGCACCGGCAGAAAGTAGCAGATTTGGACAGAGGATTGCTTAACACATTTCCCTGGACCCAGTGGGTTGCAGGGTATGTTCTCTTGGCGATCGATGGCAAGATAAGTCATTAAGGCTGTGAGTGACCAGTGCATGCATTCTTAGTAGCTACAAATGGCTTCACTTACCAGGCACATACAACCACCCAAAAATTCCAGATGAATGCAACAACAGGCTCCCACGATCGCGATGGTTCCAAGAATAAACCAAATGACCCCAATGGCAATGAGCAAGTCTGAGATGAAACTGTATGGTGAGCCATCTGCGGCAATCTCAAAGTACTGCCCGCTATTCACCTAACAAAAGAAGAATAATAGAGTCGGTAGACTCTAGATGTAGCTATATAGGGATACGACAGACACATAAATAATATATGCTAGCTAATATCTCTCAGAAACGGTACACTTATAAGCCTTTACAACCACATACCTGCAGGGGTTGATACATGCAGAATTTGTGAAAGGGGGGGGGGGGGGGGGGGGGGGGGGTGGAGCCAATACATAACACTGTACAATGACACGTTGCTGGAGGCAGTGCACAGAGGTGCGTAGTGTTGATCAGTCCGTGCAAAGCGCGGAAAAAAAAATTCGCCTTCATTTTCACTTATCAGGGTGGGCTTTCGTGGCACCTTCATGCTTTACACAAGAGAAGACACGCATGACGAAATTATTACAGCACTTACAATTTCGCTAGCACGGTGGGTTTTCGCTTGTAAGTGTCAGTGAACGACCACTGTGGTCAGAATCTTTGTGGGGCCCTCATAAGACTGTACTGACAGCCAACATCGAAGAGAGCGATCGAGCAATGGCGGCTGACGGCACGACAAAAGCGCTTGTATGTCCACCACCGAGGTGAGCTTCAGCACAATTATTATGCCACTGCATGATACTGTTCACGACGGTATAGTCAGAATATCTGTAGACCTTTCCTGCGTGCTGTGAGGTTCGATTATTTAATTAATTATTTAGATCAAAGGGGCGAGCGTGAGCGAGCCCCACATTGACGAGTTTGCTATGAATTTTCCATACAAATACCTGCAACAATGCAGAAATCGAAGATGAACCACACTTCATGTTCTCTTGTAAACTGTATGAGGAATTACCGGAACGCTCATCACTTTAAATATTGTAAATATCACTCCTTTCTCCATCTTAGTTTACTAGACAAGTTTTTATTTGTGTGGTCAGTGAACGATAACGATAAGAAGTTATACACCATTTGTTAGGTTTGTTTGTATACAAGCATAGGTCTGCTCAATTACAAGGCTAAACTGGACAACTCATCACATTTATGTACACACTTATGCATTAGTTGCTGTGACTAATGGGCCTTCTGGCCTTTACTGTCAATAAAATAATGTAGAAAATTCACAGCAAACTCGTCTATGTGGGGCTCACGCTCGCTCCAATTACACTCCTGGTAGGGGGAAAATTGCAGAAATCGAACTCTAGCCTTTTCCTGGAGCATAGAATACAGAACTAATAATTCTCTATTTGACCGAAGGGCGACCGCACTCCTGGTAGCCGCGGTTAAACGGTAGCACAAGCTAAGTGTGACAGTTCGTTCCTATTATCACACATCACGTGAGTACCATGATAGCTATATCATAGAGTCGGTAGACTCTATGTGTAGGGATACAACGGACACGCAATAGAAGCTACCATACATAATACAAAAAAATCTTCCCAAATCTCTCCAAATCTCAAAAACGGGCTGCAAATAAGCCTTTATGACAACTTACTATTCGTCTTCAAGTGTTTTCCTGGCCCAGAAGACTCCCAGTGTCATGAATAACCGTCGCGAAAGTACCGCGCCAAAAATTTGCCAAACCGCCAAAATCGGTTTTCTTCTTCTTCTTCTTCTTCTTCTTCTTCTTCTTCTTTCTTCGATCAGACGGGCTAGTTCAAATTTGGCTGACTCCCTCACGACGGTGTTTGCACAAAACAGCAGCATTTTACACTGAGCAGTGCACGACCCCATCGCTTTTTGGCTACTTCGAAGTCTCACAAGGCGATTGAAACCGCCCACTCGATAACTATGGCTTCATGAGCGACACCATTTTCTTCTTATGTGTGCATGCATAGAGCAACTTTGAACTCAAAATTGTGTACACTAAACAAGTGTAAAGCTACTCACTAAAAAATATATTATAAGGCTTCAATTGGGCCACCATTTCATTCACATGCGCTATGTGCACATAAACGATCACGATACGTAATAATTATTACTCAAGATCGCTGAATTAGGAACACAGCGGGGAAGATGCAATAATGTAAACAAAGCGCTTCGAAGCACTTCATAAGACCGAGGTAAGTCCCTGTATGCATGATTTAGCTATGTTGCTACTGTGAGCAGGGTGAATGCCTATGAGTATCTGAAGACTCGAGTATGTTTAACAATAATTATATGAATGTCCCTATACTTAGCTAGTACTAAACTCTTCAGCAGGGCCGAGAGCTGACTTTGTCATTCATCCAGGGAAGGGTTGACTTGAGGTGCCTGGGCCTGATTCCTCAGGCAATGCTGGAAGTGTAATAGCTACCTGAGTATTGTCCATATAGCTACAAGGACGCCAACTGCCTAGGAGCCTGTGACGTCCTGACTTCTGCTCTGTGACAGCAAATGTCAGCTCAAACATGCGCCTGCTGCTAAAATAATCATTAACAAGTAATAAAGGGGATGGAAACCAGAATGGCTATAAGTAAGGAAACAAGGGAGGGATGATTGAACATGACAGTGAAGTATACAATCCCCCTACATATCTTTTTCTTTATACATGTAGACTCTAGCCTCATTCCCAGGCCGTTCCCATCGCCAGTAATTCATCGCTTCCAGCGCCGTATTTCATACTGGAAGTGATGAAATACTGGTGGTGGGAACGGCCTGGGAACGAGGCTACGTAGACTCTATATGAATATCTCTGTATGGGGGGGGGGGGGGGGGGGGGGGGGGGGGGGGGGTTGTATACTTCACTGATATGTTCGATCATCCCTCCCTTGTTTCCTTACTTTTTCGTTCTGGTATCCCTACATCCTGCTATGCTTTTATCACTTGCAATTAGCTATAGCTATAAAGCACAAACTTCAGGAGGTTTGGCACTGTGGCATTTTTAAAGTGTAGCAGGCTCCCCCAATCATTTCATTGTGGGAAACTGAGTGCATGTCTCTATAGTCTCCACATCAGTGGCACATACAGTAAGTTATGTGCATGTAGCAAACAGATTTACATGACCCCATTAAGCAATGTACCTTTGTATGAGCTGCTGTAATTAAAGGAACCAGGCTAAATACCTGTGGGGAGGATAAGAAACATCAGTAATGAAAGCTACAAGCCTCCCACCTGGTGTAGCTACAATTAAACTTGGGTGACAAACTTTGCCTTAACTCTAATTACCAATCAGACATGCAGGGCCATCCAAAGGTCCTCAAGGGTGGAGCGCCACAATGTCAGAGGCCGCGCAGCGTCCGAGGTTGTGAAGTAGTTGAGAATATAGCGTAGCGTGGAAAAAATGTTTCAACATCATTTCCCCTCATCAGGAAGGGCTCTGGTATAGCTATACTTGTCACCGGTTTGCAGTCTGTTACTGGCTAAGTTATATAGTCAGATCTAGAATCATAAGTCTGTATGCAATTAAGGTCTTCAGATCTGTCAACAGTGGCTTGGCTGGCTGCATGAACTAGGTAGGCATACCGTAATTCACATTAACTAAAAGGCCAGAAAGTGGTCCGGCCATGATCGGACAAACTGGACCGGTTCTGATGGCCTTCAGCGATAGAAGATGTAAGGATTGCAGAACAGTAAACCGTAGGGTAACAAGGCAGGAATTAGCCTCGTTCCCAGGCCTCCACCCCCAACTAGCGTTGCTTTTCGTACTGCAAGCGACAAAAGCTGGGCGTGGAGGCCTGAAAATGAGGCAAGGTAGGAATGATGTACTTGTAGAATGAATGTACAGACCTATATACGTTCATTGTAACTAGTATGCTAGTCTACTTTCCTTCCCAGAGTTGCTGAATTCCACTGGCTCAAGAAGATCACCCCCTCCCTCATACACCATGAATAACATAAACCACATCTCCTTGCTGGCCAAAATGCTCACACAAATGCTAACCCTGCCATGCCTCCTTATATGGTAATGGAGAGCACCTTTCTTCAGAGTATGTAATCTGATGATTGGGACTGAGTGGAATTTTGTACATAAGTAGACGTTTTGTTGAATCGCTCCTAGCCAGCTGCGGCATGGAGCCACGAGCATGAGACAAAGCTTGATGGTGATACAAGATCATCTGAGAGTCTGCTAGTGGGCTGGCATACAGAATCCCCGTGAGTATGTTACATGACCACTATACTCATGCAAGTGAGGTGAAGGCACGTGCAAGTGAGGCCCAGCAACAGTCGTATTGCAACTGAAGAGTCCATAATATATTTGGAGTGGGCTTTGGAGATGCTAAAGGTTGGTTATAGGTATGGCTACATGACATGCAGTGATGGTGAACCTGCTAGCTATATATATAGTTGATAAAGATGAGATCTGTGGAGAATAGTCCTCGGAGAGGCTGCATGGTGATCTCAATTTCAGAGCAATCCAGAGGCCCTTCTTGGCCCGTAGGCCTGAGCTAGTTATTCACAAAATTTCCCCCATTATTTTATTTGAATATTCTTGACAACTAAGCCCATTATTTTACATCAACAACCTGTTATTCACAAAATATTTTTGACATTGTGATCGACTTTTTGTTTACGAGCCAACTCAGATGGCTTGGGGCTCCGTAAGCGGTCTAGCAGAGACACACAGGAGGAGGTAGACTCATGCTCTGTAGCCTCTGTTCCTGTTTCAGAGCTTGAAAGCGACGAAAGGTCGCCACAGCACTCCACATCAGACTCACACAAGGCAGCCATGAGCCATGTAGCTGAAACTACACGCCCACTAATAATTATTTCCATTTTCTGGCCGATTATTCGCGAATAATGTGCAATTCAGGTAAGTCCCTATTATTCTGCAAATTATGTGCGCATAATTAGCTCAGGCCCCTTCTTGGGCAAGTGGAAAACGCGGATACGGTCGGACGCGGACACGGACGCGGACGCGGACGCGGACGCGGACGCGGACGCGGACGCGGACGCGGACGCGGACGCGGACGCGGACGCGGACGCGGACGCGGACGCGGACGCGGACGCGGACGCGGACGCGGACGCGGACGCGGACGCGGACGCGGACGCGGACGCGGACGCGGACGCGGCCCGGGACACGGACACGAACCGAAACTCATTTTTCAGCCCTTTACAGTGTAGGACAGAAGCTAAACATGGTTATTCATTCGCTAAAGTTGCTTGCTTAGCCTATTGAACCGCCTTTCATGTCTTTCCTCGAGTCAGCAGAGGTCAAAGGCCACATGCATATTTAATATAGCCTCGTTCCCAGTCCCACGCCCAGTTTTTCGTCGCTTGCAAGCGACGAAAAGCTGGGCGTGGGACTGGGAACGAGGCTACATTTAGTGAGCTGAAAGTTCGAGCTTCGATCAGCCATCGTCATAGATGGTATAGGAATATTATTTCTGCTTCCTATGCTTTGGCAAAAGGCCTGAGTTTGGTTTCTGCAATAAATAAATGCTCTTCTAGCTAGTCGAAGCTCAATAAATATGTACGTGGCCTTTGACCTCTGCTGACTCGAGGAAAACATGAAAGGCGGTTCAATAGGCTAAGAAAGCAACTTTAGCGCATGAATAACCATTGTCCTACACTGCAAAGGGCTGAAAAATGAGTTCGTGTCCGTGTCCGTGTCCGCGTCCGCGTCCGCGTCCGACCGTATCCGCCTTTTCCACTTGCCCTGAATTCTTGCTGGCGCTAAGTATGTATATGAACCTAGTGCAACTCAATAAACATGGGGGAGTTACTGTGTGTGGGTACAGAATTCCACTGGCTCCATAAGATCCCTCCTCCCTCCCCCACACCGTGCACACATACCATGAATATAACCAATAAACCACATCTCCTTACTGGCCAAGATGCATGCACACGCAAACCATGCATGCACATGCAAACCCTGCATGCCATGATTAGGATCGAGTCTAAATGAGTAGAAATGAGTAGATTTTCGTACATAGCTATGTAGCCATTTTAGGGAATCACTCCTAGACCAGCATGGAGCCACGTCATGAGCATGGGACAAAGCTTGATGGTGAGAGGGAAGATGCAAGTCCATGCATCTGAGAATTTGGGTTGGCATACAGAATCCCCTAGAATGGCATACATATTACGTGACCACTATACTCATGCAACTGAGGTGAAGGCACAGTGTGGCTCGGGCATTGGAGCTGCTAAAGATTGGTTTTAGATGCAGCTAGCTACATGACTTGCAGAGATGGTGAACCAGCTAACTAGTTGATATCGATAAGGGTGTCAGATTGAGTCAGTTGAGAATAAACCTCGGAGAAGCTGCATGGTGGTCTCAATTTCAGTGCTGTCAATGCAAGTTCTTGATTTATATGCAGCACTAAAGATGTGTATCAAACCCTCTTCTAGCTACATCTATCATAATTAAATTTTATAGGCCTTGCTCACTGAAGCAGATTTCAGGCATTATAGGAACTGGGATAACTCTTCTTCAGCAATGTTTGGTCATGTGACTATTAATTAGCCTACCTACCAACCCTCTTGGAAAGGTCATTTGGCCCGAGCAACGTAAAGTTAAATTGATGTGGCCTAAACATCCCATTGTCTAATTGTAAGTCAGAAGCAGAATGAATATTTAATTTAATAACATCTTCATGTGAATATAGTACACAGGTGTCGGCAATAAAAATGAATATTTTACTGCATGGATATTCAATAAATGTTATACTGGGCCGATGCATAGCTGCAGCACCATGCAGACCCAATAAGAGATCAACCATAATAATTATAGGGATGGATATTATCATAGCATCGGTTATTGTTTCTACATTAACAGTGGTACTTTTCTATAACTAGGCATACTGTAACAGTAGTATAATATTATACTGAAATACTTTATTCATGACTCATGTGATTATTGTGATAGTTGAGGCAATGAAAATCACCTGCAAAATTATGTCTACGGGTCACTGACTTGCAGAACTGAAACTCAAGCAACCTAATCTGGGTTACAGCCTAATTACACTTTTAAATTACTGTGGTCAACATCTCAGATGGCGTGTTTAAGTGTGGCTTAACGCTCTGGCATCCTCTAACAAAGTCCCAGATTTTCGTATCAACAATTATGCTGTTGAGTCAACTTCTACCGTCTACAGTTTCCCATGCATGGGCCGGACTAGCTAAAGGGCTCATGGCACATTATGCCTTTAACTTCTACATCCTAACAAGTTTGCAGTGAATATTTACTGAAGCTAGCGGCATAATAACTTTATATTCAGGTAAAGCTTAAAAGGCACTGAAATACAGAGCTAAGTCATCAAGATGTTGGACACTGGGTACCCTTATATAGTTGTTCCAAAATCTGTAATCTGTTTCTCACAAAGAGGCATGAGGAGAAACATTGAAAAAGCACATATAAGGCCATGCAAATGATGCAATCTATTATAATTATAATGATTGGTGTGAATGTATTTCACTGGTCCCTGCTTCAGACGTCCTTTTGCAGCTGTATAGTTACCGGCCAATGACTAGAGTGCTGGGTACGCAGGATTGCCCATCTGTCCAAAGCCACGGCCAATACTATAACTACACAATAAAAATTATGAGTTTAAATGAGACGAACATGCTAACTGCAGCTGACTGCAGTTGCATCCAACAACGAGCACTTTAATAAAGTAGAACCAATTTCCACCTGTTTACGCACGTAGTTGTGGGCTGTGGTGCATGTTGTTGTGTGCATGGTGCTAGCTAATTATACCAGGTAAATCTGAGTGGTGGCTATAACTACTGTCACAGTTAACGTTGCAGCCACTGACAGACATCTCGACAGAACTCACCCCTGGTATGAGGCCACTGACGATGGCTACAATGAGCTTAAAGATCCTGCCTTCCCATTCGGATTCGGACCCCATATTTTGCGGCTATCTCGCACTGCGGTCATCTGCAGATTGATTGTGCGGGCGCCGGCGGCGGACGAATATTTTGGGGGGACGCCTCATCAACGCATGCGCAGTTAAGTACGACACACCCCTTTTTGCTAGGCGCGCGCGCCTAATACCGGTATAGTCTCGTGCCCAGACAGATTGTTTACGAAACGGTTTGGCTTCTATTTTTATGTATCCATTGCATTAAGTTTCGTAGAAAAAAAAAGGGCGGTGGACTTCTTGTTATTCCTGCATTGCCGTAAAACTGACCGTTGTTTTTCGAAGTTGAGATGGCTGAAAAGTTCTTAGAAGCTACGAAGGGGTGTCATGAACACAGTGAATCAACAACGAAGTAGCTAGCTAAGTCCTCTTTATACCATAGATAACAGAGAACTTTAAACTGAGCTGTTCTCGCTCGATCGGTGACGTAATCCACGGGCGCGATCAGGGCCATCTCAAATTCCCGGTGGGAAAGGTGTTAGCTAGCTAGTGACAAGAAATCTCACTCAGACCCTCTGCGCGGGGGCGCGCGTAGAAGGGGCTGGGCACGAGACTAGTATAGGTAGCTACTATACTATAGCTATAAGCTCACTCTAAAAGTAGGAACGAGGAAATGAGATGGGAAATGGAGAAACTTAGCTACCTGGCAAGGCAAGGATGTAGTCTAAGAGGATCATGACAAACAGTCAGACATGGCAGATTGCACAGTAGTCTCAACCAACCCCAGCACACTGATTGCTTCCACACATGGAATAATAGTGACATGCATACCTTGAACATACCCCCACTTTCTGAAAGGAGAAAGCTTCTTATATTTAAAATGTGTCATTTGTACAAAATTGTTCACAGGTTCATTGACTTTCCCCATGCTCCCCTGGTGCTTACCGGTAAGCCTTGTAAGTCATTTCACCAGAGATGCACATCCCCTCACCCTTCTACAACCCCAGACTTGCACAAACTCTTTTTTCACACGCTGTAGCAATTCGGAACAGTTTATCATGCCCCATTGTGTTATCCAACAATAAACGTTTGACATAATCAACAGTAGAGTATATTGTCCTATATAGCAACATGTCATCAGCAAAGAGGTGCTGTCCTGAGTGGTAGTTTGCTGGGACACTGCTTGTTCAGAGGAAGATTGTTCAGAGGAAGATTGTTCAACAATATGCAATTGTTCTGCAGGAGGACAAACAGAGTCCATAACTGAGTTCAGGTTCACATGCCTCGATCCAAGAAATCTGAACACATATTTTTGGCCATTCCTGCAGCTGTTCTAGAACACTCTCCTCACCCCTAACAACAAACCACCGTTTTGTTACATGTACTCATTGGTCTTTATTCGCCATCTTGAACTTCCTTTTAACCACTAGCCCCATTCCATTTATGCTTGTGAGAGTTTTTAGGGCATTTTCGACAGCAAGAGTTGTTGTGCCCCTGAGGGTGCCCCAAGCTTTTCTGGCTCCCTTTACAGGTATACGATTCCTGTGTACATGCATGATTCCACTCAGAGGTACCATTAACAGAGGCTAGGCAGAATTAGAGGTAGCAAGCTTGCCACCAGATGGTGCCCTTTGAGTGGTAATTACTGGTACCCTTAAGCACATGGTATTGATAGATCTAGACCTTATGCAATATCTAGCCAGTTATCTACCCATAATCTTTCCATATTCTCATTAAGAGTAGGTTTCATGAGTGGCAACTCTGCAATGTTATTCAATTATCAATTGTCACGTGCACTCAATTTTATGGCTGCCTGCATCATGTACACTCGATTTTGTGACGTATTTGCATAAGGTCAATATTATATAGCTATGGGTCACTCTAAATGGGAAATGAGAGATGGGAATGAGGAAATGGAGGAATAAAGGAGCACATGTGCAGAACTCGGAGGACAAAAACCCTCTAGGTTCTGACGGTTGACTGGCATCTCTGGAGCTCCATCTCTGCTAGATCGAATGTTTATGGCAAGAATAGAATAGCAGAGTGTAGATATATATGTGTGCTGGCAAGGACAGATCAGATGTTAGCAGGATTCCAAGATATTTATAGGTCTCTCTAAGGGTTGGCTGTTGATTAGCACTGTGGAACTGGCACTATATATGGGATACCTCTTTCGGGATACAAGCATACACTTGCACTTATTGCAGTTAAACTGTAGCTTGTGGGCTGAAATCCAGTCAGATAGTGCATCAATGTCAGCCTGCAGGACTTGGTAGTCTAAAGGGAATGTATAGGCCTATACAGAAGAAGATCATCCGCATACATACTCATGCTCCTATTGACTTCAGAAGGACATCAATAACATTTATCAGTGGTCAGTAGCTAGCTATAGCTAGCTAGAATCATTTGCATTCAAGTGCAAGAGTATGGTGATTACACACTGAAAGAGGAATTCAAGTCCGTCAACAATGAGCCTTAGCAATATCCCGATGGAAATGGTGTGCCATGACCAGCTAGCTAGTATAAACACGTCAGTGTGACTCTATCCTCAGGGTTCAAAACTTGGCATTTGGGTTAAATCAAGCAGATCCTGATATCCTGAGTCCCAGCTCTTAGTACACATTTTCAGGGCAAACTTTTGGACATTCTCCAGTTTCATGTCTTTTGTTAGGGAGGGGTTCCAGACTTGAGCAGCGTACTCAAGATGAGGGCGCACGAGCATTTGGTACATTTCAGACTATTAGTGTTGGTAGAGAACCTTCTATACAAAAGTCCAACAAGTTTCTTAGCCTTGGTACAAATGGAGTCGACGTGGGCAGACCACAAGATAAGTCTGTTGATAGAAGGACTCCTAGGTATTTGAAGGTTTCAACTTGTTCAAGGGGGGGTCCCATTTAGTTGGAGTTGTGGGGATTGTCTAGGGTTCCTCTTTCTTGATATCACCATTGATTTACAGGTTAGGTTGTTCCTACTCACCCAGTCACTGATTTGCTCAATGTCCAATTGCAAATGATGAAAGTTCCTGGTGGAATTGATGGGCTTGTAGAGGAGCATAGCATCTGCGAACAAGTTGAGCATGCTTCCCTCTGACAGGTTGATCAATGAGATATCATCAATATAGATGAGAAATAGCTAGTAGGGGGCCTAATACGGAACCTTGAGGTACTCCGGACAAGACGTGTATCAGGGGATGATTCTCCATCTACAACCACGTTGTTTCCTTCCTGTAAGATAGCTGGATATCCAGGACAAGATGTGGGGATCCAGATTGTAGCTGCATAATTTCTCCAGTAATGGCTGGTGTGGGACTGAATCAAGTGAGTGGAACGACGCTAATCTCACCCTAGGCATGGTTCCGGGGAATTCGATCCGGAACGGCTCTGGAACGAGACTCAACATGACGTCACATTGCGGTCGTATCTATGCCATGGACAACCGACTTAGCGGCGACTACAAACTGAGACGAAGGTGAACTGTGCAGAGAATCGTCCTGTATGGATGTCCTGCACGTCCAGACCCAATGGAGGAGGGGAATAGCGCCGTGGAGCATCTGAAGCTGATATTCGACCTGTGTGACGGGGATAGGGACGGAGTCATCACGGCGGAAGACTTTCGACACATCGGCCAGGAGCACTTCGGGAAGACTCAGGTAAGTACCTTGCTAACACACAGTGCAGGTAAAACAGTTTGGACCACTTGGCCATGCAATTCTTGAACTGTTTCGAAATATGACTCCGTAATAAGTGGCTACAGTGGGTGTGTCAAGTAAACATTTTGAAAGGGGGCGTTGTCCCTCCCTCCGCCATCTTACTGCTTCAATGGAAAGTCTCCACAGATGTTATGCTGTTGAGTTCCGGACAACTGTGGCTATTTTGAGTGGCAGAATACAATGGTGGCAATCCAGTACATCTGGTTTTCACTTGTAAGAATGTCTGCTCTCAGTCTAACTTTGTTCCCAGGCCCCGTCTTATCAGTCCTGAGAACAACTATACCAGATGCTGTTGTCCATTAGCTTCATTCCAGGCCCCACCCACCATTTCGTAGCTTGCAGTACGGAAAAGCTGGGAGATCTATAGTCTCGTACCCCACGATTGAAGGCCTGAGTACGAGGCTAGGAGATCTAGAGCCTGGTACATGGTCTCACATGGGTGACATAGGAATGGTAGAAAGGATTTCATTGTGTGTGGGTGCACTGGGGCTCTGAACAGCAAGGTATGGCTTGTTGTACACACCAAAGATGCTAGCCTCGTTCCCAGGCCGCCTCACCCCAGGATTCGTCGCTTACTGCAAGCAACAAACGCTGGAGTGAGAAGGCCTGGGAACGAGGCCACGAAGACGCACATTGGCTCATAGAGTGCAGGCCAACACATTCTAAAACTCTTGGGGTACTGATCAGTGCTAGGAAGGAGTCTCAGCTACACATGTACATGTACGCTGTAGCTAATACGTCATCAGCAATGTGATTGTCGCGACCAGTTGGATTTCATTTGTACATACTACTGTACTTTAATATGTTGCACACATGTAACACACATGTACGTAACCAGGCGGAACCACTAGTATTTGTTGTGGCTAGTTGTTTAGTACATGTGGAATGCTCTGTGAGAAGTTTACGACAAACCCATTGACAACAGTATTCTGTTTATTGTAAAGTAAACATACTTGCATTCCTGTACCCATGATGAAACCACAGCAGCAGGTAAGCTTAAGTATTCAGTGTTCACTCACCAGCTTTGCGGTAGGCTTGTACCACATGGGGACACTCATCATGGGCACACTCCCCCAGAAGATAAAAACATTCAGCAGAGTTATATCCTCCCTCCATCCCCCTCCCCCCTTCCCCCTCCCCCCTTCCCCCTCCCTCCCTCCCTCCCTCCTTCCCTCCCTCCTTCCCTCCCTCCCTCCCTCCCTCCCTCCATCCCTCCCTCCCTCCCTCCTCCCTCCTTCCCTCTTCTTTCCTGGATCCTTCCCTCCCTTATATCTTCCCTCCATTATTGCCATGATTACACAGTAACTCTTGAATTCAAACTCCTGTGTGGATTAATCATGAATTGGCCAAAACGATGTTCTCGCTGAGTGATTTTAGGCAACATCTGTGGTTCACAGATCAAACGCACGTATCAACTAGCCTCGTTCCCAGGCCTACCCCGTTCTTTCTGTTCTTCGGTTTGCGTTGACAATAATACACTGATGCAGAAGAACAGCAACTGCTCTTCCGCATCCGTCAACGCATACTGAAGAACAGAAAAAAACAGGTAGGCCTGGGAACGAGGCTACATTTCAACACCTTGCACACACATCCTTATATGCATCCCCTTAAGGTAGCATTATACCTTTACCGTTAGGGTACCTTTAACCGTCGGGGCCCCGACGGTTAGGGTACCTTTACCGTTAGGTACCTTTACCATTAGGTACCTTTACCGTTAGGGTACCTTAACCTTTACCGTTAGGGTACCTTTAACCGTCGGGGCCCCGACGGTTAAAGGTACCCTAACGGTAAAGGTATAATGCTACCTTAAGCCCCATGTACTCTGGATTGACTGGTATATAAACTACTGTCTCACATAAGCTCATAAGAATTTATATGGATGTGCTGTTCTGGTTCATTTAGCAGTTTCTTATTGTCAGTAAAGGGTTAAAAACTATTGCACCAGAGGGAATGTCACAATTAGGTCTGCATTGGGTTTGCAGAGTGTTGTGCTAAATGGTTGAATGCTAGAGCAGAGGAGGGGGTGGGGTCAGTGCTAGGCCTACCTCCTCCAACTACTAAAGATGCAGGCCACAAGTGCTGTAGCCTGGATCTGGAGGCTATAAGTGCATTGTGTCTGACATTCCTCAAATTAACACATTTGTACTGATGTTTATTGGGGGGAGCAGGTCATAAATCTGTCCTTGTACGACCGCACTAAATTGCAGGTGTCTCTAGCTTTATACAACATCATCATCCCTTATCAGCAACACAGTGGACCAGTTGCAGCAGTACATGCACATGACAGTAGAGCACCTCCTTATTTGGCATAGCCAGCCTTTGTCTGAGAAAGACACATGAATGTCTAGCAGATACCGTCACGCAATGGTACAAGTGTAGGCAATGTACACAATCATCTCTATGGACATAGCCATTTACGCGGCCAAGTATCCCAGGTTCTATTGTGTGTGCTCATGCTACCAGCAACCCAGCATATGCAGCCTGTCAGTGAGTGTGTCGGTGGTGTAAGCTAGTCCCTGGCAGTGGATTTGCCGTGTTTGGTGTCTGGGATGCGTATATGTCTGGTGCCTGAAAGACAATCCTGGCTTGTCTTCATAGCGTGGAGAATTCACTCAGAGAATTGTTTCTATTGGCATTGTGTGTGCACACAATGTAACTTGAACTTTTAATATGTTTTTATGCCTACACTGGTACACACACACTCTCTCTCTCTCTCTCACACACACTCAGCAAATCGAGTCGCTGATCCAGGTGATGGACCCCACCCACACGGGTCACATCACATTCGACACGTTCCGGCAGGGAATAGAGACCTACCTTGTGGGTAAGGATCTTTGTGCACCTGAGACTTACATGTATCACCTGCTGAACATGAACATTCTGAACGATGACCTTCTACTGTTACAGTAGTTAGTCTCTCCTACTTTTCGTCAATCTCTCCTTTACACACACTCGATCCTCCATCACACACATACCATCCTCCTCCTTGACGCACCTTAACTTCACACACACTCCTTCTCCCTTGAGCTCATATGTACTTATGTATATCCTCCTCCTTCACACAACTCCCTACCTCCTCTCTCTCACACACCCCACCCTCTTCAATCCCACAACTCCCTCGTCCCTCTTCCCCGACACCCTCGGTCAACAGAATATCAGCGCCAGTGTAGCAGTAGTTCCAGCAGAGCATCTCTGTCCCCACTAACTGACAACAGTCAAGAGGTGAGTGGGAACAGTGTGTGTGCATTATGTACATGTATGTGTGTGTTTGCATGTGTGTGTATACATGCGTGCGATGTGACTGCAGTCATTCCTCCTCCCCCCATCCCTCCCCTCCCTCCCCTCCCTCCCTCCCTCCCTCCCTCCCTCCCTCCCCTCCCTCCCTCCCTCCCTCCCTCCCTCCCTCCCTCCCTCCCCTCCCTCCCTCCCTCCCTCCCTCCCTCCCTCCCTCCCCTCCCTCCCTCCCTCCCTCCCTCCCCTCCCCTCCCTCCCTCCCTCCCTCCCCTCCCTCCCTCCCTCCCTCCCTCCCTCCCTCCCTCCCCTCCCTCCCTCCCTCCCTCCCTCCCTCCCTCCCTCCCTCCCCTCCCTCCCTCCCTCCCTCCCTCCCTCCCTCCCTCCCTCCCTCCCCTCCCTCCCTCCCTCCCTCCCTCCCTCCCTCCCTCCCTCCCCTCCCTCCCTCCCTCCCTCCCTCCCTCCCTCCCTCCCTCCCTCCCCTCCCTCCCTCCCTCCCTCCTTCCCTCCCTCCCTCCCTCCCCCCTCCCTCCCTCCCTCCCTCCTTCCCTCCCTCCCTTCCTCCCTCCATCTCCCCCTCCCTCCTAGTTTGGCTCCCCAGGAGACTATGACAGTGCTTTCTCTGGGGATGACATATACCCTCTGACCCACCACACCCTCTCCCCCTCCTCCTATGATACAGTAGACCATAGGTCAGGATATGACGTGTACCCACCACACCCCTCCCCCTACATGACGTGTACCCACCACACCCCCTCCCCCTCCTCCTAGGATACAGTGTACAGTAGACCATAAATGTATACTGTAACAAGGTCCAGTGCATGTATGTATTGCAAATACTAAAGACCTTTATAGCCGTTGGTTACAGTGTATCTCACGAGTAATGTGAAAGTCTCCCTTCATATCTCCGTCTTCCCTTCTTCTTGCCTCCCTTCTCATTCCTCCCTTCCCTACTGCTTGCCTCCTTCCCCCATCCTTCCTCTCCCTTCTTCCTCTTTCCCTCCTCATTTCTCCCTCCTCCCTCTCCACCTTCTCCTCCATTTCTTCCTTTCACCTCCCTTCTTTCCTCCTCCCTCCCCTTCTTTCCTCCTTCCCCTTTACCCCACCCCCTCTCCCTTCTCTCCCCTTTACTCCACCCCCTCTCCCCTCTCTCCCCTTTACCCCACCCCCTCTCCCCTCTCTCCCCTTCCACATGTCTGCAGCACTAGTAACTCATCAGTAGAACTAATAGGAGAACCACAGACACTAGGGGAAACACTGCTCAACGGACCAGTAACCCACTCCACGTGAGTTCATTACTCTGCTGTCAAGACTAATATTGTACTCCTTTAGTACTGTACTTCCATCCTCCTTTGCGATTTCAATGTTGCTATGAAATTGTATAATGTACAAGTAGCTTCGCTTGCTTCGCTCGCTCAGCTACTTCCCCCCTCGTTCGCCTGCATGAGTAATCCGTTGCCGGACAGGTCTCTGTGCAGAGCTGCTGCTCCCCGACTGTGTCTGCTTCAGTTGCTGCTCCCCGCACGATTGCATCGATTGCGTCCATTTCAACTGCTCCCCGTTTGTGTGCGCTTCGACTGCTGCTCCCCACCTGCTGTTCTGGAAGATTCCAGCCCATGCCCAATGTTCTCGAACATTCTTCGCAGAGCTCGAGGTTTAGTAAATTGAAGTACGAAGGTCGCGCATCACTAGTCTAGTCCCGCCCCATGAACATCCCACTTCCGTTACACACAGACAGACAGACAGACAGACAGACAAACACACGGTTAATGTATTGATACGTGCGTAGTGTCTTACGTTTAAGGCACACTGTACTTGTTATTTTATGCTCTGGTCAGCGATAAACCATTTCTAGTTTGAAATTGCTCAGTCAATCAGGAAAATTCGTATGTACATAGATTGGTTATCAATATCTGCCGATGTTTCCCGTTCAACGTTGGTTGTGTTCAAAACAAGAATTCATGTTTTGCCCTGTTGTTGTCTGGCTAAGAGAACTTTGATCAGCCCTGCATACGGTCAGATGCAGTCATACATGTACAATCGCCATCATGCAAAATTTGGCGGAAAAAATTTAATGGCCAAGTTCCATACATGGGTGTCCGCTACTTGCACATGGCCAGCCATGTGCGCCATTGTACAGGAGCCTAACATGCAGCCTACATACGTACATGTACATGTGTGCATGTATACACTGATTCTGCTCTGCCCTGTAGACCTGTTGTGTCTGAAGTGATCACAGTCACTCCAGCCAGGTACCTGCACATGTGTACATAGTACAGCGTTATTAGAGATTACTGAGGATTACTAGAGAATACTAGTTACAATTAGCACCTGTGAGTATGGTCAGCTGGCGTATGCATGTTGTAGTTACTACTGGTAGAGAACACAGAGTGAAGGTGTGTGTAGTAGCGACATGTAGTATTTTGATAGCATGTGAGAAGCACAGATTAGCTTATTGAGATGTCACGTGATCGCTACTAATAAGCCTGGCTGTGTAAGAGAGAGTGCAGTTTGATCCTAAGGGGAGTAAGTTTGACATCCTCGTATACACGTATACCTGGACATGTACATGTAAGAAAGATTATTTGCTGTGCATAATATGAACTCCTGTGTGTATGTTTACCATGACTCCACCCTCCCCCTCCCACCATCCCTCCTTCACACCCTCCCTCCTCTCTCCTAACCACCACCCCTCT